>CM052800.1:24609402-24784228 GCA_028533885.1 Nasua narica | reverse complement strand
CGACCATCCCCGATAGAGGAGAGGACCGTTCCTCGGTCAAGGGTATACGAGTAGCTGCGCTCCCCTGCTAGAACCTCCAAACAAGCTCTCAAGGTCCATTTGTAGGAGAACGTAGGGTAGTCAAGCTTCCAAGACTCCAGACACATCCAAATGAGGCGCTGCACGTGGCAGTCTGCCTTTCTTTAAAAAAAAAAAAAAATCACTATTGGCAAAGGATCAGAAGAAATTCATCCATATGTAGACATACATGACTACTTGGTTTCTATAGGCTGTCCTCCTCAGAATTTAATTTGCTGATCAGAAATGTAGATTTCAGTGGCAGGAATAATGACATTAGTGAATTCACAAGTTTCTGGCACAGTCATGCATGTGGTTGCCCGAATCATTTCATTACTAAAAGAGTGTCTTCTCATGTAAATGTGGCTACCAAGAAAAGACTCAAACTGGATGATTGTTATACCATGTATCTGTTCTGGGACAGATGACCCAGGGAGTCCCTGCATTCTCCTTAGTTCCATTTCATTTGCATAAATCATTTGAGATCCCAAACTGACTTTAACCATATGAGGGCAGAGTTTCACAGATTTAAGAAATTTAGGTTCATGGGACCTAAGTGACTGGGGGTGAGGGGATGTCTATGTCTTCAGCTCCACATACTGTGAATTATTCAGTTCCACATATTGTAAATTCTTCAGTTGTCCTTCTATAAATAGTTTCACTCGATTATGATTAGAAAAGATATTTGGTATGAGTCCAGGCATTTTAAATTTGTCAAGGCTCGTTCTGTGACCTAATGCATGGTCTGTCCTGGAGAACTTTGAAGACATTATGCTAAGTGAAATAAGTCAGTCGAAAGTTTAAGATGAATAAACTCTAGAGAGCTGCTGTGTTCCTATGTATACTTCAAAAATTGTTAAGAGGGTAGAATTCATGTTGGGTTCTTATGACAATAAAATAAAATTTTAAAAATTTGCATGGCTAGTAAGCAACTGAAGCATGTCTTGAATTTGAGATTTCTTGGCCAGTGTGCTTTCTAAGAAATCACAGTTGCTACCTGCAAAATATCTAGCTCAGTGAGCTGGGAATGAAGGTGGGAGTATTACAAATGAGAATCTTCCCCATAGCATACAAAGGATTGCGATGTATCAGACATACTAGACTTTTATTTAGGTGTGTGCCTATCCTCCAAATCTGAGATTTCCGGGGGGATGGCTGGCAGAAAGGGACCATCAACCTTCAAAAATACCTCTGAGCTAGTTACCCATCTTCTTGTGCTTGGCACTGCAAAGAATCACATTAAAATTCTAGCTGCAGTCAGAGAAAACTAAGTTAATAAGACATTACTAACCTCAAAATGTATCCAGGAAATTGAGTTAAACTTTGATGTGAAGGTTAAATTGACCTTTAACAGCACTGTTCTCTAATATTTTTTCTTTCTTTTTTCGCTTTGGCCTCATCTCAAACTACTCTTCCATTTCTCATTGTCTAAGGACATTATTTTCATCTTTTTTTCCCAAGGCTTTCTCTCTTTCATTCTCTTTCGGTCAATGAAAAATTCACATATCTTGTTTTCTTTAGAACCTTTATTCTGTGAACTATCTTCCCATATTATCTTATACTTTGAGTCATATTTCTATTATATTTCACAACTTTTGGAACTTGGTAGAGCTAAAGGAACACCTGTGTAAGATTATAAAATTTTAGGGCTTGGGAGCTGCTTCGAGATTATTTAGTTCATCCCTTTATTTCACGTATTAGGCTACAAAGGTTGAGTAATCTTTTTAAGAAATACAGCTTGTTGGGAGATTAACTACCTGACTAATTTATATTTCTATAATTCCATTGATGTATTTTATGTGATCAGTTTCTTCATCATGTTTTCACCTACTTGAACTGCCTTATTTTCAATATCGGCTTCAGTAACTGAGTTCAGGGATTGTTCTTTACCTTTATTTCTTATACTTACATATTTTGCAAATTAGGGAGTGTCTTGCTGACATACTCTCATGCTTTTATTTTATTTTATCTTACTATTTATTTTATATTTTTCCATTTAAATAGGTTCCACACTGGGTGGCTCGGCATAGGGCTCAGACTCACAACTCTGAGATTAAGTATTTGATGCTTAACCAACTGAGCCACCCAGGAGCCCCCATACTCCTCTTTTTAAATAAAATATTTGTTTCTCTTAAAAAGACATTGTGGTCTTTTTTTCAATTAATAAACTTCATTTTAATTAATTTTATAATTAACTTTTTACTTAATAATTTTAGTTAATAAATTTCATTTTTTAGAGCAGTTTTAGGTTCTCAACAAAATTGAATGGAAAGTACTGAGAGTTCACATGTACCCCTTACACCAGTACATGCACAGCCTCCCTTACTGTTGACATCTGACATCCCACACAGAGTGGTACATTTATTACAGTTGATGATCCAAAGCCAACGGCTTACATTACAGCTGGTATTGCGTGTTGTATGGGTTTGGACAAATGTCTGATGACATGTTTCCACCTTCATAGTGTTCTACTGAGTAGTTTAACTGCTCTATTTATTTGTCTCTTCCCCTTAAACCCTGAAACCACTGATCTTTTTACTGTCTCCATAGCTTTGTCTTTTCAAAATGTCATATAATTGGATTCATACAGTAAGTAGCTTTTTCATATTTATTTCTTTTCCTTAGTAATATGTACTTAAGCTTCATCCTTATCTTTTCAAAGTTTGATAGCTCTTTTCTCTTTAGTGCTGAATATCATTATATTATACAAATGTACTGTAGTTTTTTGCCATTCATTTACTAATGAGCATGTCAGTTGCTTCCAAGTGTGGGTAATTATGAATAAAGCTTAGTGGGAATCTTCAAGTTTCTCACCGTTAAGTATGATGCTAGCTGTGGTTTTTTGTTTCTGTTTTTGTTTTATAGATATTCTCTATCAAGTTGAGGAAGTTTCATTTTATTTCTAGTTTACTAAGAGTTTTTACCATTAATGAGTGCTGGATTTTGTCAAATACTTTTTCCCCCTCTACCGCTATGATCACATGGTTTTTCTTCTTTAGCCAGTTGATATGATGAATTATATTAATTGATTTTCAAATGTTGGACCACCCTTGTATATCCAGGGTAAACCTGAATTAGTTGTCATGTCTAATTTCCTTTATACTACGTTGGACTTGATTTCTTAACATTTTGTTGAGGGTTTTTACATTTATGTTTATCAGAGAGATTGGTTTGCCATTTTCTTTTATTATAATTTCTTTGTCTGAGTTTTGGTATTTGGATAATGTTGGCCTCATAAAATGATTTCAATAGTATTCTATCTGCTTTTACCTTCTGAAAGAGATTGTAGGGAATTAAATAATTTCTCTCTTAAATGTTCGGTAGAACTCACAGGTGAACCCATCCATGCCAAGGATTTTCTAAATAATTTTAAAAGATAGGGGCATCGGGGTGGCTCAGTCTGTGAAAGGGTTACCTTCAGCTCTGGTCATGATCTCAGGGTCCTGGGATGGAGCCCCGCATCGGACTCCCTGCTCAGTGGAGAGCCTGCTTCTCACTCTCCCTCTGCCTGCTGCTCTGCCTACTTGTGCTCTCTCTCTATCTATCTGTCAAATAAAAAATAAAATCTTTAAAAAGAATAAAAATAAAAGATTAGGGACATGGTGATCAAATTAGAGTTTTCAAAATGGAATGGAAGTCATACCTGAAAATGACATAAACTGCCCTGATCAGCCTTCTTTGAGATAGTGTAAGACAGACGAAATTAACATTTGCTATATGTAGATATTCATTAACAGAATTGTTCACTTATCTGTTTATTCCATTAGCAGAATAAAGAATATTTTATTTATTTTCAGATCATACAGATTGTGTCTTATGCTAGGTGAAGTGATGAAGCATGTACCTAAATTATTGCAGGGTAAGTTTCAGTAAGAGATCTGGTTCCAGTGACTGGTAATGCTGGCAGGTGTTCTCTTAGGTAATTAATCATCATCCCTTATTTTTGGTAGTGACTAATTTACATTGTCAGAGATAGACTGTGGTTTTGCATGGGATAAAGTGATTTTAAACTATTCTTCCTGATTCTCCAGACAATTTCAAGTAATTATGACATGTTTGTGAGTCTAATTTTTAGAGAAGATAAAAGGAATGGCCTGGACCAGCATGAGGGACTGCCTTATTTTCTTGTCATTTTGATATTATATTGTTTTTATTAATGCTACTTCTGAAATTGCTAAATTAAATCATATTCTAAAGGCTATAGCAGTGGCTGTTTTCCTGCTTGGTATATTTTAAATTTTTAATGTAGCATGGCTAATTTAAGTTTATTGTAGAATGAAAAAAAAACATTCAAAAGTAACCCAACAATAAAATACTAAGCGAAAGCTAGTGTTTATAATAAAACTTCCTACTGATTTTTTGTTTTAATCCAAATGTTCTCAATTCCGTTTTGCATTACATAACCTTCTAATTTAGTAACAGGAGCTTCAGAAATGACTATTTACATTACAAAAAAAGAAAGAAAAAAATGGCATAATGGTATTGTTTTACAGTTGAATGCAAATTCATTTCCAAGTACATTAATCTTTTGCTTTTAATTCAGTAGAATTTTTCCTCTGAGGCATTTGCAGTTTGTCAGTTCTTCACTAAAGCAGATATATGTTGTGTGATATAACAAAATTTCCTGACTGGATTTCAAATTAACCTTTTTCTATCAATGCTAAAATGCAATACTTGACCAGTAAAGTTACCGTTAACACCTCACAAGTTTGATGTGTTATTAAACTTAAGTAAATCAACGAAGTTCATATTAAGATCAGATTAAAGATTTACACTTGGTAAAAGGTTAAGCAAATCTCCATGCTTTTTGATATTTTTAATTTGCATCTTTAATAAGCTGTAGCATCAACAGAGCCACTGGTTTCGTTTCTACATATTTCAAAATAAGAAAATTTGTTCTTTTCTCCACAGTGTCAAATTATTCTAGGTTAGAAGTTAAAAGTCTTCAGCATACCAACATGTTTAAGCCACCAAATCATAATACCTTTGCAGCTTCAGCTTCAGCCTTGAAGAAGGTGCTGGAAGAAATGTCATCATTTCTGTGGCCACCTCTCCTTATTGTCCAATGCCCCCTCCTCTGCTGTTATTGAGTGCTCTTGTGTATTTTGACCTGGAAGCAAATACTCTATTATGCCATGACCCTAAAGAAAGTGACTCGACTTTAGCAGAAACTTGGGTATTAACTTCAGGCCACTAGGGATTGCTTTATAAGTTTTTCTACTGAGTTAATGCAGCTTACAAAATTGTTGTTTGCCCCTTGAGGATGATTTAGACAACAGAACTGTCTGTGATTTAAATTTTCTTCACTGGCTAAATAATCCTTCCCACACTAGGTGTTAAAAGATGCACTTGAACATGGACTGTTTTGGGTCACTAAGACATCTTGGTGCCAATTTGCAGCAGGAGGGTGTTAGAGCGTACTAACTCCTCAGACCATTAGGGTGCCTTTTCATCTGCACAAGTCAAAGTACTCTCCAAACTACCTAATTTTCCACCAGGGAGTTTTGCAATCTAGCTGGGATGAAGAGTTAAGTGTGTGTTTCACTTTTTAAAGACACTGCCCCAAGTGACAAAGACACAATTTCAAATGGAAGGTCTTAATAAGAAAGGTATTTTTTTTTTGGTGGGTTGAGAGATGCATTAGGGATTTTCCTCTTATGCATTATTGCTTCTGTTTGTGTAAATCATCTGTTCTGCAAATTCAATACCAGGCTTGTAGCTTCTAGGGCTGTTGTAGTGTACACTGGGGCAACAGATTCCTTTTAAGTGGAATTTGTAATTGCAAATTCAAGGCAAAGAAAGAAATAATAATTCAAACTGTTTCTCAGAAGCACTGTGTTAATAGATTTGCAGGGAAAAACTAACCTTAGAACTTGAAGGCAAAATCAGATAACCATGTTGAGATATGTGGTCAAAAGAGTTAGTATTGAGGCCAAATATAAAGGGTACCAGTAGCAAGTAAGCAAAAGAATGTTGGTTCCCTCTCAGTATCCATTTACAGCACTACATACGTACAATGTCAATTCTGGCACGTTTTTTTTTTTTTTTTTTTTTTTTAGCACCAAATATTAACTGGACATTAAGAAGTTAAATATTTGAGATTGAAAGATAGATTGAAATAAAATGACCATGGAAGCTCTAAATCCATATTGCAAAGATAGATGAAACAAAGAAAAGTAAACTGCTGAAAATAACTATATTTATATACTAAGAGCCAAAATAATACATGTATGCATGGGAGGGGAGAAAGTAGTAATGGAGGAAAAAAATGCACATGCCAATTTTTCATTGTCTTCAAAATCTTACTGCGTTAGCTGTAACGATAATAATTTTAATGTAGCTTCAGTTGCTTCCTTAATCTCTGAAGACCTTTATAACAAAGAGATCCCGAAAGAAAGAAGAAAGAAAGAAAGAAAGAAAGAAAGAAAGAAAGAAAGAAAGAAAGAAAGAAAGAAAACCCTCTGTGTACTTTTCAGTATTCAAAGTTATCTCATCTTCTGATACCAAAGGTGTTCTTTTTTTCTTTTTAAAGATTTTATTTATTTATTTGACAGAGAGGAGGGAGATCACAAGTAGGCAGAGAGGCAGGCAGAGAGAGAGGGGAAGCAGGCTCCCTGCCAAACAGAGATCCCGATGTGGGGCTCGATCCTAGGACCCTGAGATCATGACCTGAGCTGAAGGCAGAGGCTTTAACCCACTGAGCCACCCAGGTGCCCCCAAAGGTGCTCTTAAATTGGAAATCAACGTGGAGGAAATCCTAAATTCTGGATTTCTGGGTGTCTGGTTGTCTGATTTGGTATGTGGACAAGGGTGTGTGTGCTTTTGGGAAAGAGAACACATTGTATCAATGTTTATGGCTTTGGCTTCTGAAACCAAGCTAGCAGGGAAGAAAGCCCATTTCAGCAACTTAGTAGCCAAATGACACCAGACTATCTCTTCTGTGCTTAAATTTTCTCATTTGCAAAGTGATGATAACAGTAGGCCTGACTAATTTCATAGCACTGTTTTGAGAATTAAATGATTTAATATAGATAAAGCACTTAGAACAGTGCCTGGCCCATACAAATCACTCAAGAATTATTAAGGTGTGAAAAATAAATGTTAGCAGAAATTCTAAATATTTTCCCATCTTGTTTATTCCCTGATGATTTTGATTTCAGTGACATTCTTAGATCACCTTTTATTACACATCTCAGGTCATATTTTATGGCCCATAAAAAGTCTTCTTCGCTTGTTTCAATCCAAAGTAATTTTTCTTTCAGGAAACTTCTTTACCACATGTAGTCTATGCCATACTTAGTTACACAATGTCCCTCACAACCTATATCAAGTTTTAATACCTGCTATCAATTCATTCTGTCTTAGATGAAAACTTAGTCCCTCTTGATTCCAATGAAAGTCCATTTCTTCTTATACTGAATCTTGTGAAAATGATGGCCAGTAGGACACAAACACCCATATAATCATATACTTGAAATTTGAAGTCTGATACCTTGTGGTTTCCTTTCCTGTAACAGAACCAGACCAGTACAAAATGTGTATTGGCAATTTTTCCTTTTCAAAACTTTTTACTATATTCTTCAAATACCATTCACCCCACCCTGCCTTTCAAGTGTCCTGTCTCTGGTTCTCAGATACAACTTTGTCCCTTCCTTTTCCAGTGCTAGAGTAAGCCACCGAGGTTTGATATGCTCCATGCACAGCAATACCTGCTTTACCTTCCTGTCCAGAAGTCCTACCTTCTCTGAATTGCCTGTTCATGATGTGTCCCTATGGAGGCGGGTAATACCATGTCTTTTATTAATTACTAGTTCTTAGAATAATCATGAGTTTTTTTTTTCCCAAGGAAGAGCCATATAATAGTTTTATCTTGGTAAATGTCATTTAATATTTTTATCCTGTTCTGTTAGCCAGAAGAAATATTCTGAAATACATTTTCAATATTTTCCTTTAAGAATATTCTGTGGTTGGGGCACCTGGGTTGCTCAGTCAAATAAGTGACTGGGATTGAGCCCTGCATCAGGTTCCCTGCTCAGTGGAGAGTCTGCTTCTCCCTCTGCTACCTGCCTCCCAACCCATCTCCTGCTTCTGTGCTCTGTCTCTCTCTCAAATAAATAAATAAAATATTTTTAAAAGATTATTCTGTGGTGGGCCCCTGGGTGGCGCAGTTGGTTGAGCGACTGCCTTCGGCTCAGGTCATGATTCCGGAGTCCGGGGATCGAGTCCCACATCGGGCTCCCAGCTCCATGGGAGTCCACTTCTCGCTCTGACCTTCTCTCTCTCGCTCTCTCTCTTTCCTAATAAATAAATAAATAAATAAAATCTTTAAAAAAAAAGATTATTCTGTGGTTATTACCAAAGACAATTTAACATTTTAGCAAATGATGGTCCTAAATATTAGCATTTTTCATCTCTTTATACAATATGTCTGACATTCAGAGTCAGACATATTCCCGTATAACCAAGCAGAAAACAATGTGAACTCAACAGGTTTTTTTGTTTGTTCTTTTTTTTTTTTTAACTTAAGTAAATAATTTTACTAGTGTAAGAGGAAAAAGGCAAACAGACAAACAAAAACTTCCTTTTTTGTTTGTTTCCCCAAACTCTCCTACATTCTCTAGCTGGGGCCCTGGCAGTTAAACTGACAAAAAAACAAGTTAATAAGGAAAAAAAAAAAAGTTTGGTAACACTTTCAGCATGAATACATGTGGAAGAAACTCAATGAGCTTCTCAAAGGAGTGGTTAGAATTTGGGGCTTATATAGCATCTTTAAAAACAAAGATTTTGTAAAAAAGTAACAAGACAAAAAGGAGTTTAGGCTTTTAAATGGAAGCAAGTGGTGGGGAGGTAAACACAGGAGAAGAAATTAATGGAAGAGAAGGGCCATTTGAGTAAGATTTGTTACATAGATTCTTCTCCGTGCTGTATCTGGACTCATGAGAGTGTAGAGTTGTTACAAGTCTCCTTTTTAGCAAATGAGAGGGGACGACAAAGAGCTTTTTCTGTATCTGCTATTTCCCAATTGTCTTCAGCTCAAAATAATCCTTATAACCAAACTTATAACCAAACTGGCATTTTTGGGGAGGCATACTCTGATCCCTTACAATACTCTGTACCTATAGGTCTTTAACTGATGCTAATTGATATAATATGTTTAATTGATACACAAGCCTATGCTAAGCAAAATTATAAAACCTCTTTGGCACCCTCAATTTCTAAATAATTATACAAGCACTAAACCTCACATTTCTCATATAAGTGCGGGAATAGTAATAAGGTTTAGTTTTAGGAGATGGACTACTACTACTAGGACCTTTGGACCCAAAATATGAGTGGTCATCCTCAGTTCTGTTTTTTGGTTAGATCGCACAACAGACCGTAGAAACTCTCAACAGCCTCTAACTTCTCTGAATGTAGGGGCATAATTAAATATAGGGTTGTTTAGAATAGTTGCATGAATATCAGCTTTAGAAAATAAAGAGTAGGCTTTGAGTTCAGGTGAAAGAGAAACACTAAAGCCAGTCCAAATTAAGAGCAACAGAACTAATACTGGACCATTCTGCCAAGACACTGGACAGTAATTTACTGAAATGAGTGCAGCTACTGACAACAGATTATACAGGAAGCCCAAAAGGTTTTTAAAAGCTAAGTAAAAATCTATTTCTCCTTAGCCATATAATAGGAAAGTAAATTGAAAAATGATTTTCAAAACCACAGACATTGCAGTTAAAAAAAAAAAAAGGAAAACGAAAACTGGATTCCTATACTGTCTCAATTAGTGTGTAATCTTCTGTAAATCATTTGATATATCTACCCGACCTCTGAAAATGGTGATAACAATAAGTTTCTTATTCTCTTAAGTGTTTTTTGAAGATGAAATGAAATAAAGGATGGAAAGCCCTTAATAGAATGCTTACAAAGATGTAAATATTCAGTACATGGCAGCTAGTAGTACTTTTGCAATTATTGTTAGTATTACTGAATTTCTACTTGTCTCAAAGGTTAAGCACATATTTTTATCTAAATTATAAACTCCTATGATTAGAAAGAATTCGTAATCTCATCTCTAATCTGTGGGTAATCTTTTTTTTCCCATTGGGTTTAGTACTATACATGAATGAAGGAAACAATCAGAACATAGGGCCTGGTGTACAAGAACAGTTTATAATTAAAATTATATTTTAATTTCTGTTCTTTCATTTATTTCAAGGTGGTACTCTCTCAATACTCACAATTTGGGTGTGTTTACAATAATGCTTTGGAAACTGGGATAAACACATCTCTTAAGATTAAGGTCTTAATTTTAAAATTAAGGTTGAAAAACAGACAGACTAGTGTTTCTTGTTTCTGCACCTTCCGATAAGGTCAGGAGACAGAATCCACCCCAGTCATACAAACTGAAAATTTAAACTAAAGAATCGTTAACTAGGTTATCAGAGAGCTGAAAAGGCAAGAGGTACACTATGGTAATACAGGCGTAGTAGTTTCAGGTAACCGGACTGAGGGAAAGAAAGGGGAGAGGGTTGGATTATTAAAGCTTGGAGGAGGAACCCTGCAAAACAGGAATTCGGACCTCTCCAAGGAGGGGTCTTGCTCAGCTGGTGCTCCAGCCTCAGGCGCTTGAACTTCACGGGCTCAAATGAGGAGCTTTTGGAGCTCAGGACTCACCCAAACCTCTGAGGAAGAGGAACTGGCCTGCCGGTAGCTTCAAGAAGGAAATTGATAGGGCGGGTTTAGAAGTATGGGGAAAAGCCACAAACTAAAATTAATGGCTATTATTATAGCAAATACCCTGCTGAATTGAGGAAGCACTGCTGGAAGGATGCTATAGGAAAATAAAGTGGATGGAAAGGATCAAGTCCCTTCTGGGATTCTCATTTTTACCTCTGCCCCTGCTGCGGGGAACCTTAGGGCTGGCAAAGAAAACACTTGGTTTGCAGAGCCCCAGTCATGCGTCAGGAAATAGAATATAGAGATGACTTTGAAAATAAGAGACAACAGAACAAAAGGTTTTGAAGTATTCAGTGGCAGGTAAGGATGTCATCATTTCTTTTTTAAGTCCACAATATGGATGTTTTCCCATAACAGCATTTCTGAATTTTCTTACCTTCTAGACAAAGATCAACAATAGAATGGAAAATACTCTGACCCGATGATTTCAGTGTTCTTAGTAAATGAAGCAGGGTTATTCCAGAGGCTGATTGAAAATTGGTTCAGAAGCTTGTTCAAGAAGAATGAAATGAAATATTCAACTAGCATAAGACCAACCCCAGTTAAGAAAAACAAAACAAGACAGGGGCATATGGGTGACTCAGTCTGTTAAACCTTCAGTTCAGATCATGATCCCAGGGTCCTGGGATCCAGCCTGAGGCAGGCTCCTCCTTGCTCAGCGGGAGCCTGCTTCTCCCTCTCCCTCTGGTCTCCCTTCCCCTCCACTCATGCTCTCTTGAACTCTCAAACAAATAAAATAAAATCCTAAAAAATACACATAGTCATAGAAGTAAAATCACCTGTTAACTCATTGGTAAATACATTTTACTTTTAAAAAGAGAAATAACATACACCAATATTTTCAAGAACTCGTGCATTTCTATAGATTTTATTTTTATAGATGCTACTGCTTTTAGTTACCAAGAAATTAGAATATTTAAATTAAAAAATTTATGAGGACATAGCATCTTAGGAAGATATCTTTATGTCATGTTTTTAAGACTCTATTAAAGAATATATCCTATTTTCAAAATATGCAAGAAATTTACATATAATTCTATATTTATCTTAAAGTATTGTAATGATATATTTATCTTTGCATACTGAAAAGCTCTTGGAATGGAGAAATTCATATATGCAGTTCATAACTGACAATAACCAAAAATGAATTGAAAATGTGAGACTATCTTCATGATAGTACCAGAATCTAAATTGCTTTGATTCTAGCATATTTATAAAGAAATATTATTACAACTTAATCCCACTTGAAAACTATGAGTATGTTATGTTTTAGGCTCTGCACCTAAAATAATTTAGAATTTATATCTCCCCATCTGCTGTATAGTAAAATTGACTTAATATGTACTACTGCATTTTGTTATATTTGATCCTAATCCTTGTCCCCATCTCAGATGAATGCTAGTTTCTAAACATTTTAAATAGAAAGGTTTTTTTCCCCCCAAGAGTGAACATTTCTCATTACCCATTGCAATCTTTCGGATCACTGAGAAAAGGAATTGACTTACTAAAATTCCAGAGCAGGTATTCAAAACTTATTTTAAAAAGTTGTGAGAAAGTATTTTAAGTAGAGCCAGTACAGAATGAATATTCTATCATCTAAGTTCAGCTAGACCCCACACAAGTGCCAGAATCGCATGAGATTAATAACTTGTACACCAGGATATTTTATTCATGGTTATAGCTACTACACTTCCAAAATCTGAAATCCAGAGACTATAAATCTCTAAAGAAAATGATAAATGCAAAAAATGGAGAAAATAGGCCAGAGTTCTAGAGTGATGTCTTGACATTTGCACATGTTACTATGGCATCCATTAGCCATATGTCATTTTTCTTTTAGAGAGTGAAGACTTCTTTTCACCTTATAATTATTTATATACATTAAATAGATGCCCTCTTCTGCTATTCAGGCTGGTGTTCTTTTTTGAAGTAGGGAGTTTAGAAATGGCATACCAAGATTCACACAGAGCCTATTATGGACAAGGGAAAAGAATTATTCCCTCTTCCACAAATATCTCATGGCCAGGCTTTAACCCTGCAAATTCCAATGTAGCTCTTGTTCACCATATCAGCCTAATGTGACATATGTGGGTATAGCTGTGAAATATACTTAATGGCAGGTGTTCCAAATAAGTATCTTACACCAATAATAACAAGGATTTGTAAATAGGCCAAGTAAGAGTAGAACTGCACTATTCTCTCTTTGCTGCAGGACCGGCTTATGTGTTGCTCTCTTTTGAGAAAGCTAGCTCTACCCAGCTAATTCTGCCCATCCTTTAGTGTTTCAAAATAACCTTTGAATTTGAGTTTTGTTTTTCAGAGTACAAAACAGACTCAGAGGAACAGATGGAAATGGTGATCAAGAAAAGGAATCACTTGTTATTATAACTAATGTAGAGATTCTGCCTAAAAGCCTTGATCTGTCTCAAAAAAAAGAAATATATTTCCTTGTGCATACTGAACTACATGTAGGTTATTTAACTGAGACCCCTTTGGAACATGAATGGGAGAAGTTAACATATCAACTCAAGTTCCATGAAATCCGCTGTCCACTAGTGGTTTTTTTCATGTTCTTTCAGTGTACTTTTATGAGTTTGGCAGCAAACTGGCTGTCAGGTTATCTAGGATGGCCTTGGCTGGGAAAACTGGGGAAAGTCGGTTCAGCTGTTTATGTCTCAACCTGCAACACACTAGGCCAGCCATGTCCTACTAGGTGTGGTGGGAATCAAGGGTGAGCAGGTCAAATTTAACAATATATTGGAAGACAGAAACAGACATATATATTTGTAAGCTGATATCACGTATGGTAAAACCCCATTAAACAAAGAAAATACAGATGGCCAGGCTCAGTGTGAGACTGAGAAGGGACTAGACATTTACAGGGCAAAGAGAATAACTATAGAGAGGTGGTAATTAATTAGAGTCATTCATGGAACCATTTTGTCACTATCGGTGATTCTGATTTTCATACACACATAAAACACATATCAGTTCGGAATCCTTCTCCTAAAATAAGCCTTTTCTCATTCCATTTCTTCTGTCTTTTCCATATCAAAATAGTACCAACTAATATCATAGTAAAAAATATTCTGTTTTACTGAGACTAAGAAAGCATCCACTTGCTTTTCTACAGATCGAGATGAAGCTTCCCAGGCTTCTAAGCATGAAGATGACATGCACCTCTACAACAGAGGTCAACTTTCTTGACCTTCTTCTTGTTCATGCCAACTGTGATCCCTTCCCTGAAAGAGAAAAACCTGCAGCTACCTTATGTACTGAAAGAGGTGTTATGTTCAGCATTTATAATAGCCACTAGAACTCACTGTCTTAGCTACCCACAATCTGGGATATACAGTAGATACTCCATGTATTATTTTGAGTGAATAAATATGGTTTTTTAAGTTATATAGAAATACAGTTATAAGTAGACTTACTTATATTGGAAATAATTGGGATATCCAAAAATCAGTATAAATTAGGAAGAGTAGAATACCGTGAACTTGTTAATGGTTCTCTGATAAAACTAGGAAATATAGAGGTGATATAAATGTTTGAAGAAAGGACTTCTTAAAAAAAATAAAAAAGAAAGGACTTCTTGCTGTGTGTTTCTGATTTTAAAAGAATTTAAAGTGGATCTGGGCAAAGAAGTAAAAGATATTGGGGCACCTGGATGGTTCAGTCGTTATGTGTCTGCCTTTAGCTCGGGTCATGATCCCAGCGTAGTGGGATCGAGCCCCACATCGGGCTCCCTGCTCCATGGGAAGCCTGCATCTCCCTCTCTCCCTCCTCCTGCTTGTCTACCCACTCTCACTGTGTCTCTCTCTGTCAAATAAATAAATAAAATCTTAAAAAAAAATTAAAAGGTATTTTTGGTGGTGGTGGTGTTGTGACTTTGTCTAAGTGATTAGGTGATGCCTCCATTGGATCCCTTAGCCTCTGCTATAGACTGTTTTTGTCTTCCAAAATTCACGTGTGGGAAACCTAACACCCAAAGTAGGTAAATGGAGGTAGGGTCTTTGGGAAGTGGTTATGTCAATGAGGACAGACTCTCAGGAATGGGATTAGTGTCCATAGACACTCCCAAACAGCCCTTTGACCCTTGCTACATGTGACGACACAGTGAAAAGACTGCCTTGTATAGACCAGGAAGCACGTGCTCTCCAGATACCAAGTCTATTGATTTCTTGACCTTGGAAGTCTCAGCCTCTAGAACTATGAGAAATGAATTTGCATTGTTTATAAGCTCCCCAGTCTCTAGTATTCTGTTATAGTGGCCCAAATGGATAAGGACAGATTCTTAAATTTTGCTCATCAGAGCATTTCACAGAACATATCGAAATTGCCTCTTTAGTACTCTACAGGTTAAACAATGCCTCAAGTTTTTGTACACTAAACCTATGCATTTCTGGTTCACAGCTACATCCCTAGCATCAGGCATAGCTTCTGGTATACAGAAGATACAAAATTAATGTATTTGTCAGGCTATCAGAAAGAGGAGAATCAGAATTGATCAGGTTATAAAGAATATATTTGAAAGAATAAAATAAAATTTTTTATTTTTATTTTATACTAGGATATCAGTTTATATCTAGGATATAGGATGTTTATACTAGGATAACAGTGCCTGAGTAGGACGTGGTACTTTGTGTGCAGAAAAAAAGTTTGCGGGTTGAATCAAATATTAATTTTGGCACATTGGGTGGGAGAGTTTGAGAAAGGACACATTCAATTCCTATTGTGGTGGAGAAGATAGCTCTAGTTGCCTAAAACTGGAGAGGTTTGAAATGTTTACTTCTTAAAACAAAACAAAACAAAATAAAACAAAACAGTTTAAATATACCCACTAATAAAATGCCTAGGTCTATTATCTAATAATAATATAATCTAATATTTCTCTAATAGATAAATTTATGTAATTTATCTAATAGATCAAATAGATAATGTTGCTCAACAGTGAAAACAGGTTAACACATACAGCACTCTCTCAGTGCCAGGCCACTAATTATCTTTGTAATAATGCTATGAAATCTTAACATTATTTTCATTTAAAAAATATAGTAAAACAATCAAAAACAATAACTTGCACAAGGTCACACAACTAGTCAGAAGTGGAACGGACTCCTGAACTCAGGGAGTCTGGTTCTATACCTGAGCTCTTAACTCCCAAATTATCTCCCTCTAGATCATTTGAAAGGGACTCCCTTGCTCAATATATTTGAAAACTACAAAGACAGACAGAGATAACAAATCCATTACTTTTGTTTGACAATACTATAACCATATGTCTCGTGTGGTAACTAAAAGCCATTTGTGACTACAGGGTACATGAAATATGACTTGTTGAATTTAGATGTGCTATAGTTGTAAAATACACATCGGATTTTGAAGATTTACAATGAACAAAGAACATAAGATCTTTCATTAATGTTGATCATGTAATAAAATTATAGTATTTTGCATGTATGTGTTAAATAAAACATTATTCATCATAATGTATCTGTTTCTGTTTATATTTTTAATGCTGCTATTATAAAATGTAAACATAATATATGATATCTTAATCAGTTCCAGCTGCTATAACAAAGTTTCACAGACTGGATGCCTTGTAAACAACAGAAATTTATTTTCATGGTTTCAAAGACTGGAAGTCTGAGATCGGGATGCCTATTATATATTATATATTATTATTATTTATAATAATAATTTTAAATAAATTTATATAATTTATATATTTATATAATTTTATAATAAAAATTTTAAAATTAATTTATAATAATATGATAATTATATTATATATTAATATATTATATATATTATCAGGTTCTGGTGAGAGCCCTCTCTCAGGTTGCAGACCGCTGACTTCTTGTCATATCCTCACATGGTGTGAAAGAGACCAAGGTATGTCTCTGGCCCTTTTTGATAAGGTCACTAATTGCATTGGTGGGGGTTCTGCCTTTATGACTTAATTCCCTCTCAAAAGTCCCACTCCCAAATGTCATCACATTGGAGATCAGATTTTTAACACATGACTTTCAATCCGTAACAATGGCTTATATAATATTTTAATGAATGGAGCAGGCCTATATGTTATAGAGGTAATTCTTTATTAGTTCTTATGCCATCTATTTTCAAGACAGATAAGTTTATCTGGTGAGTGTTATGATTACAATAAAAGACTCTTTCCATGATCACACTCTAGTTGGGCTACTCTAAGCTCTCTTCTCCACTAGGCTTTGAACTTTGACTTCTGTCTCTGTCCTTGGTGAGCCCAGTGTTGTCAAGATTCCTAAGTCATCTCACCACCCTTGATATCTGATCATTCTTGATATCTGATACAAGTTCCTCCTCCCCTACCTCAAGATCTAAATCCATGGTCTGCCTTTAGCAACAATCTTGTTAGGCCAGGTCAGTCAAAATCCCTGACTCTTGATGTCTCCTCTTTGTAATTTTTTATTCAATGACCGCCTCACTCTGCTTCTTGATTATAAATTCCCAGGTATCTCTGCTATATTTGGAATTGAGCTCAGCTCTTTTACCTGTTGCAATAGTACTAAATAAAATCTTTCCTAATCTCCTTTAGTTAGTGTCTGATTATTTCTCTTTTTCAATAGCTACTATAGAATAGCACAGGAGAAAGGAATTATATATATATATGTACATATACATATATATAACTTGAGGCTTTTATGTATATCTATCTATCTATCGATATCATATATATACAATGAGAGGAAGAGATGGGAGGAGGGTCAGAAGGAGAGAGTGAGAATTTTAAGCAGACCCCATGCCCAGTGTGGAACCCAACAAGGGGCTTAATCTTGCAACCCTGAGATCATGACCGGAACTGAAATCAAGAGTTGGACACTTAACCAAATGAGCCATCCAGGCATTCCTCTTTAGAAATATTTTTAAACAAGTTGGCCATAGTTGTTAAATTATCTATTAATCATCAGCATCAGGCTGGTTTAATGTGAATTCAACAGGTCAATTATTTAACAGAATTTGGCAATATTGGGGGCATTATGAATCTATATAAAATGCATCAAACTACATAACAAAAAGTTCCAGCTTCAAAAATAACTTTTTATTTTATAGAAGAAAATGCAAATATCTTAATATGGGGTAGAAGCCATGTGCACTATTTATATTGCTACTATAAAAAAATTACCACAAATTTGGCAGCTTGGAAACACACACATTTATTATCTTACAGTTCTGTGGTTCAGGAGTCTGAAATGGGTGGTGGCTAAAGTCACAGTATTGATATAATTATGTTCCATTCTAGAAGCTCTGGGATACAATGGTTTCACTGTCTCTTTCTAGGGGCCATTCACATCCCTTACCTCATGGACTGCTCTCTTCATCTTGAAAGCTAGTGATGTCTGGCCAAGTGCTTCTCATGCTACCATCTCTCTGGTTCTGTTTTCTGATTTACTTTTCCACTTTTAAGGACCAAATAAGGCAGGTAATTTTCCTACCTTAAGGTCAACTAATTAGCAAAATTAATTCTATCTGTAATCTTAATTTTCCTTTGCCATGTAATCTAACATGTTTATAGGTTCCAGTAATAAGGCCATAGACATCTTTGGATGGTCATTATTCTGTATATCACACCATGATATTACTTTTATGAATCTGTATCAAGAAGAATTCATAGACATAACTAGTAAAACACATTTATTTTTTGTCATTCCAAAGTCATTCTATTCAAAGTTCATTGAAATAAATATATGACAAATGTCTTACCATAGCTTTGAAAATTTAGAAAGAAATAGTGAATAGCAAGGGTTAGGCAAAAAAACATAATCAAAATCCTTGGAGATGAATACACTGAATATAAAAGTCTCTGCAAGACTAAAGCATGAAATATACACAGTGTGCTAGAAGATAACTTGCTGATGATGAGGTATTCTACTGGACTACTGCTAATAACATAACTTAGAATTTCCACTGTACTAAGAAGTAAAAAAGCAATTCACTCTAAGGAGTCCAGTCTAAAGTTTTTTTTTTTTTTTTTTTTTTTTTTTCAGAAACACTCGACAGAGCATGAACAAAAACAGAGGAGGTGGACAATGGGGGATGCGTGCTATCAATTGACCTTAGAATGTTAAAACAAAGAAGGATGTGGAGGCAGAAGATGAGGGAATCTCCTGGTGATAATTCAGAGCTTTTCTTTCACCTCTTCTAGGATCAGCAAAGTGCTGGTTTCTGTGTGGTCCACTTGCATGAAATCCTCAGTGAGACTTTGTTCTGCTGATTTTTTTTTCTCCCACCTTTCTTTTCAAAGACATTTATAAGCATTTGACTCCTTGATAAGTGTTCCTTGTGTCTGATCTACACTTTCCCTGTTTATTACTTTTTTATTGACTTTGTAGCATTACTTCCTTTAGGGGTGATTTAGGCTAAAGAGCCCAGATTCCCTTTCTCAATCCTCTGCCTTTCAAGTGAAACTCTGGCAGGAGAGACTAAGCTGTTCTGTCTCATTCCCTTCAAAGACTACTTGATAAAACAACTTGCTGATGCAACATTAATGCATTTAAATATGTAGACTAAAACCATTTATTATGATCAGGTATCAGACATTTTAATGTAAAAATGAACTAGATAAGAAAATCTAAAACACTCTATCCCAAATATGAATTAAAACATGAGGCCAAACCAAAGGTTATAATCTCCTCACTTCTTGCTATGAGCATCTTGTGAACAAGGTATCTTACCAGGCATTGGATAAAGACAGCATAAATGAGAATATAAACCAAGTGCAGACTCCTGTGGCTTAAAACCATTATATTGTTCCTCTGAATTCTACATCTACTTCTGGAAAATGTTGCTGACCATAGTAAAGATGTGCCTTCTTTTTAAGAATCCTTGGTTGAAAGAAATACCACAGGTATTCTGCCTATTCTACCTTTTCCTTAATCTAAGCATTCTTCCTAAATGACTTCATGTCATATCCTGGTTACAAATATTATCTCTATGCTTAAACCTCAAGAATTTTATTGCCAACTCTGGCTTCTCCCCATAAATCAAGATTTGTATGGTCAATTGTTTATCTGACATAAACAGTTGGAAGGCTAATAAATATTTTAAAAATTAAAATAGGCAATGTAGAACTGCTGATTATCTTGTCTAAATTTACTCCTTCAGTTTTATTCATTAAGGTAAATAGACAACCATTTGCCCAGTTGTACCATTCAGCAATCTAGGGTATAGATTTTATTTCTCTCTGTGATTCATTCTCATATCCAATTTATTAGCAAATCTAACCCCAGATAATATTCCAAGTTTAATCACATCTTTTCACCTATGAAGTAGAAGACAATTGCACTGTAACAGTTAAACAGGGAAGACTTTATTCAAAGACTATTGCAATTAAGCCTCAAAAATATTGAAATAGGAGAGATATTGAATTCAACTCTGCTGAACCAGAACATGGAGGATTTTTAAATACTGGGGTGACCTAATGGAAAATTCCTGGAAGATGTTAGTGAGGAGGTTGGTCACTGTGACTAGGCCATCTGTGTTTGTTAATTGCAGCTTATCAAAGAACTTAGGTTCCAACCCTCCCACAGAGACTGGAAAAGGAGAGCTCTAGATTTTTTGTTGATTACATTTTAAAGAGAGAGCTCCAAGGTTCTCAAAAAAAAATTCTTAAATTGAGGACAATTAATATTTCAAAAATACCGTAAAGGAATTTACAAATGCAAGTTTTCAAAAGTAAATGTTCTAAGAGAAGGGAGGTGGGGTTTACAGTCAAGAAGAAGCCTGTCTGGGGTGCTTGGGTGGCTAAGCTGGTTAAACATCCGACTCTTGATTTTGGCTCAGGTCATGATCTCAGGGTTATGAGATCAAGCCCTGTATTGGGGCTCCATGCTGGTTGTGGAGCCTGCTTAGATTCCCTCTTTCCCTCTCTCTCTGCCCCTCCTCCCACACCTCTCCCTTTCAAGAAGAAGAAGAAGAAAGAAGAAGAAGAAGAAGAAGAAGAAGAAGAAGAAGAAGAAGCAGCAGCAGGAGGAGGAGAAGGATAAGAAGCAGAAGAGAAGGGGGAAAAAGAAGAAGGAGGAGCCTGTTTAAAGTTTAGTCAAGTTAAGAGGAAATTAAAGCTCTCTAGTCAATGGTATGATTACTAAACAAAGGTATAGTCATCCTTTGTCTGGACTACTGAAATGTTTTTCTGAGCAGACTTCCTTCTTCCTCTTTTTCCTTCATTGTTCACTACTAGTCAATAAAAATAGATTATTTTCTATTGAGAATTTATTTCTAAGACTATAATAAGATATTTATAGTGAACATCCACCTTTATTCACCACTATATGGTTGTAAAGTTTATAAAAATATAAATAAAACAATAAATCCCATGCTTAAAGTCTTCCTAACACTTCTCATAATACTTAAAGTAAAATGCAAACTCTTTATCTGTACTTACTAAGCCCTAGATGATCTCTTTTTCTATTTCTTGGTCACTCCTTATACATACTTCTTTTATTATCTAAACATGCCAAAGCATGTTCATGTTGGGCCTTTAAATCACTGCTTTCTTTGGCTTGAGATAGGTAATGGTTACTTTTATTTATCAACTTGACTTGGTTAGGGGATACTCAGAAAGCTTATTTCTGAATGTATATTTTGAGAAATAATTAGCACTTGATTTAGTAAGTTGAGTAAAGACAGACATTTTCACCATGTGGGCAGGCATCATCCAATCCACTGAGGGTCCAAATGGAACAAAATGTCAATGAAAAAGTGAATTCTTTCTCTTTTCTTGGGCTGGAAAACCATCTTCTCCTTCACTCACACTGTAGCTCCTGATTCCTGGGTCTTTGATTTCACACTAGGCAATACACCTCTGGTTCTCATATCTTCATATACAGACTGAATTGTCGCTGATTTTTCTGGTTCTCCAACTCGCAGATGGCAGACTGTGAGACTTCATGGCCTCCATAAGTGCAGGCACCAATTGCTATTATAGGAACCAATTCTTATATATTTTTTAAAGGTTTTGTTTGTTTGACAGAGAGAGAGAGACATCACAAGTAGGCAGAAAAGCAGGCAGAGAGAGAGGGGGAAGCAGGCTCCCTGCTGAGCAGGAGCCCCCTCTCCCCTGATGCGGGGCTCGATCCCAGGACTCTGGGATCATGACCCGAGCTGAAGGCAAAGGCTTTAACCCACTGAGCCACCCAGGTGCCCCCCAATTCCTATATTATACATAATACAGTATAAATACACCCCATGAGGAACCCTAATACAAGGTTCTTTTCCACTTTGTATCAATTATGAAGCTATTGATCCTCCCCTCCACAATGACGCTTCCATATCTTATATGTAATGTTGGACTTCGGCAACTGTAAGCTACATTTCTTTTTTTGCCAGTGGATCCCTATTATGTTTTTGACAATAGCAAGTGATATCTGAATACTAGCTTGCTGGAGAAGAAGATACTTCTCTCATACTATTGCCTTCCTCTTCTTACTAGGTATTGCCTCAAGATGGCCCTTAAACCTAGTGAGAAATTGTTCTAGCAGCAATTTTGTTTTGGTTCACCTCAATTTCCAACTTCTTTTCCCACCCCTAGCTTCTTTCCTCTTCCCAGAATTTCTAGGGATGATCTCTGTTGTGTGTTGCATGATCAGCAAAATGATATGTTGAGGTCCTAATCCCTATTACCTATGTAATGTAGCCTTAGTTGGAAATAGAGTCTTTGCAGATGTAATTAAGATGCAAATTGAAATGAAGTCATACTGGATTAGGTTGGGACCCTAATCCAACCTGACTAGTATTCTAATAAGCAGAGGAGAAAAGATCCAGAGATATAGACACACACACGAAGGAGGCTACCACATAAGGACACAGACAGACAGGGGGAAGACAGTCATTAGACAATGGAAGCAGAGATAGAATTTATACAGCCAAAAGTCAAGTAACACCACAGATTTCCAGCAACACCAGAAAATAAAAGAAAACTATAGAATAGATTCTCCTTCTGAGCTTTCCAGAAGGAATCAACCTTGCCAATACCTCGAATTGGGACGTCTAGCTCTAGAACTGTGAGAGAATAAATTCATCTTGTTTTAAATCACAAACAGTTTTTGGTACTAGGTACTTCGTACTTGTTATTCAAGCCTTGAAAACTAATACAGTCCCCAGGATTCTCTGTCCCTTCATTCACAAGCTCCTGACACTCTTGTTGTGTTTGGTTACATGACACAGTTGACCTAGAAGAGGGGAGATTAACTGAGTGGGCCTTGTCTAATCACAGGATCCCTCAAAAGCAGAGATTTTTCTCTGATTGGTGGTGAGAGAAGTCAGGGAGATTCAAAGAATAAGAGGGATTCGACATGCCACTTCTGACTTGAAGATTGAGAGACACAGTGATGGAGAATGCAGAATTCAGGAAGCATCTAAAGCTAATAGCATTCCCTACTTGACAGACAGCAAGAAAACAGAGACCTCAGATGTACAGGTATAGGAACGGGCTTGTACCAGTGACTTGAGTGGGCTTGGAAGGGATTCTTTTCCAGGGCCTCCAGATATAGGAGCGTTTTGGACGATATTTTTATTTTAGCCTAATGGGAGACCGAGCAGAAAATGCAGCTGAGCCTCCCCAGACTTCTGACTTACAGACTGTGATATAAAAAATGAGTTTGCTTTAAGCCACAAAGTTTGTGGTAGTCTGTTACAATGGAAGAGAAAACAAAGACATTCCCTTTGGAGACGCCAGCAGCAGCCACACAACAATCTCTCCTCAGAGGTCTGAGTTTCAGCTCTGAGAGACTCTTCCTCTCAGCTCCTGTGGTACCCGCAAGAGCTACACAGTGTTGCCTGCTCAGTGAAGTGTCATCCTCCTTGGTTCCTCCTCCAAATTTCTAGATTTGAAGTGTCCCATCTTTGCCCTTATTTCCACTAGCCTTGAGGGTGCAGTTGCTTCTTAAATTATAATCCCTGTCAACTCAGTGTTCTCTTCCTCATATTAGCATTCACCAGTGCTTGTTTAGCCAATTCCTTTTATCAAATTCTTTCTGATAAAATAGCTGTTGTAGTTTCTGTGTGCCTGGGAGACCCTAAGTGACATGTTCTTATCTTCAAATCATCCCCTGAGAAAAGAGTGACACCTAACCTAGAGGAACAACTCAGTCACTCTCTGCCGTGACATCTTTATGAACTATCTTTATAGCTCAGTCTTTCAAATATTTTGATTTCTTTGTGTATTTGGTTGATTGGTTTTATCAGCTCATCCCCCTCTTCTCACATGAATGAAGCCTATTTGTGAGGAGAAATGTCTGAACATTTGCTTGTGTCAGCACAGGTTCTAATCAGTGATAGAGGGGACTGGGGGTTATCACATGTCTCAGAATCTCTACAAGCAGTTTAGAGCAGATCAGATTCAGTTTCTCTAACACAATTAGTGATCAAGTGAAAGATGCTTTAAATCCCAAGCAGGGGCACGCCTGGGAGGCTCAGGGGGTTAAAGCCTCTACCTTTGACCTCGGTCATGATCTCAAGGTCCTGGGATGGAGCCCCGCATTGGGCTCTCTGCTTAGCGGGGAGCCTGCCTCCTCCTCTCTCTCTGTCTGTCTCTCTGCCTACTTGTGATCTCTCTCTGTCAAATAAATAAATAAAATATTTTAAAAATCAATCAATCAGTCAATCCCAGGCAGGGATTAAAGGGGGCCAATAGGGAATCCTGAACCTGCTGTAGTTTAACATTTACCAAACTATCTTTTACTGAATAATAGTTTAGTAAATTATTTTTTAACATAATTATTTGGAAAATCAGATTGTACATATATGTATAATATATAGAAGACATATATTATAAATCTTGTAAATAAGAGGCTTCTGGGGGTGCCTGCATGGTACAGTCAGTGAATACCCCAACTCTTGGTTTCAGTTCAGCTGGTGATCTCAGGATCATGAGATCGAGCCCCATGTCAAGCCCTGAATTCGATGTGGAGTCTGCTTGAGATTCTCTCCCTCTCCCTCTGCCCCTCCTCCTCATGTTCTCTCTCTCAAATAAATAAATCTTAAAAAGACCCACAAACTTTTATCTCTTACTTTAGTCCAGCAACTTCCAAAAACTTATCTAAAAATAGAACCTCTTTTTAAGTAAAACCTTGGAATTTTGGGGGGATAACAATGCATTAGTTAAAACAAAATTGACTTGAGTTACTGTCCACCACTCTCCCCTCCTCATTCTGTTGCTCTCACCTCCAACAGAGGAGATTATGCTTTTCTTTCCTTGAATTCATAATGTACTGCCTTAGTGAAACTGATACATTTTCCTGGAATAGGCCGATGTCTATCTCAAATAAATAACCATTAGTGATTTGGCCTGGTAATATGTGACTATATGGACCTAAATCAGTGATGCTGGCTCTCTGACCCAAGAAAATAATAGAAATTTTTTTTGAAGATTTTATTTATTTATTTGACAGAGATCACAAGCAGGCAGAGAGACGGGCAGAGAGAGAGGGGGAAGCAGGTTCCCCGCTGAGCAGAGAGCCTGATGAGGGGCCTGAGCCCAGGACCCTGAGATCATGACCTGTGCCAAAGTCAGAGGCTTTAACCCACTGAGCCACCCAGGCGCTCCAATAGAAATTTTTAATAAATAACATTTAAAAGAGTAAAGGGGCTTAATTTATCAATATGTAAATTTGTATGGACATTTTGTGAACACTAGATTGAAAAACATTTCTTTCCAAATTTTTTGTTGTTGTTTCCTCTTCCTACAGTACTCCTTGACTTCTTCATTATCATTCATATCATTCTAGTATAAATAATAAGCTTGATACATGCGGGGACTTTTTCAGTTTTGTTTATCCCGTATTCTAATACGTAGAACAAGGCCAGCACATATTATTCACTCAATATTTATTTTTGAATGAATTAATATAATGCATAAGTGAATTCTCAGATATTTTTCTCTATCTTAAATCAGAAGCAGCATGTGGTAAGTCAGTACAAATAGCCTCTCCCATTTTTTTCATATGTAAATGGAAGGTAAGTTGTTGGAGTACAACATAAAGTAGAGCATGGGTCAGATAAAGTAGATAATTGCTAAAAAGATAATTATATCCAAAGCAATTTAATTTGGGTTTTCTTTTTTCCTCACATCAAACCAATAAGCTTCATAAGTATAAAATCTTCATTTCTCTTTGGGTTGCATAGACACAGCCTTAACTGACTCTTTATATAATCATCACCAAGTAATTATATTCCAGCTGGATGCTTTGTGACTCTCCTTTGACCACAAATTAGTTTGCACGAAGTGACACGAGCCATATTGTGTGGCATCTTTTATTACTGCCAGTCACTGACATGCAGCTGAGAACAATGAACATGTTTTGAACAAGAATTGTGCTGTTATCTAGAAGGCCAAATGAAAACCTGCCCAACCACAAATGTCTAAATAATTATTTTAGACATATTTTTTCTGACTTTCCCTCTCTGTCCATAGTAATGTAATTAATTACTGGCAGCACTCTTACATATATTACAAGTTCAGAAGATGTTTTTCTTCTCTGTGTTTTTTTGCCCTCAATGAAGTAGAGTTTATGTGTGAAGTATTAATGATTAAATGAATAGCTCCAGGCTGGGGTTCATCATATTGGGTCCTTTCCCTTTCTCAGATGGCATGAGGCCAATTTGAATACTTTACAAGGCAACAGAGAATAAGGGAAGCAACTAATGTTTCCTGAGATTATCCCAGCCAAATGTGCCCGAAACTCTCACTCAGCTTTCAATACCTAAAATTTTATGAATGAGTGCTATTCTTCTAGTAGAGAACAAAAACTCAATTAACAATTGTTAGATAAATGCAAATTCTCAATTATATGCTACATATACGCGCGCACACACACACACACACACACAGAGACTATAGTAAAGCCAAATTAACTATTTTCCAAGTAATTAACCATCTTCAAATATCACCTCATAAAAAAGAGAAAATCGGAGTATTTTTTTAAAGATTATTTATTTATTTATTTATTTATTTATTTATTTATTTATTTATCTGACAGAGAGGAGAGAGATCACAAGTAGGCAGAGAGGCAGGCAGAGAGGGGGAAGCAGGCTCCCAGCCAAGCAGACAGCCTGATGCAGGCCTTGATCCCAGGATCCTGAGATCATGACCTGAGCCAAAAGCAGAGGCTTTAACCCACTGAGCCACCCAAGCACCCCCAGAGTAGTTTTTATATCTAAATATTTACCAAATTAAAAAATTAACCAGAGCAACAGATGACAAGGATGTAAGTATAAAACACATAGCAAGCGCTAACCACAGAGCAGTTACGTAAGACAATTAAATACAAAACATGTTAGAATAATTACATTGAATTTAGACTGAAAAGTTTTACTCAATTATTGTGTGAAGGTATAGAAAAAAAATAAAACTCATTATTTTGTTTAAGTGTATATTCATTAAGCATATAGCTTAGTGAAAAAAAAGCAGTGGGTATGAAGGCTATTCATAATAAAAAATCAAATAAATTAAGCAGTGCCAAATATTAAACACACACATTAGAAAATTCACAAGTCGAGTTATAATTATACATAGATTTTCCTCAACTTAAGATGGGTTGTATCCCAATAAACACATCATAAACTAAAAATATTGTAAGTTGAAAAAGAATTTAATACACCTAACATTTGAATGCCGCAGCTTAGCCTAGGCTATCTTAAGTGTGCCCAGAATGCTTGTGTTAGCCTGCAGTTGTATGTAAACATCTAACACAAAGCCTATTTTATAATAGTGTTGAACATTTTATGTAACTTATTGACTACTGTACCAAAAATGAAAACCAGAATGGTCAAAGTTCATAATTATTCTCTATGGCTTCAAAATCAAAGATAAAAATTATCCTTTGAATATCCAGTACATTTTTGTAACTGCATGGACTTTGCTAAACTAAAGCCCACAAATACTGATGAATCTTTCATAAATATATAGTAAGTACATTGCAAGTATATATTAAATACCATATCTTAAATACCTTACATAGCTAATTTAAGTATCTCTTTTCATTTTCTTACAAATCATTATTTTTCAAACCCCATGTTCTGGTATAACAGATTATACTTCTGTTCCTCATGTTCTGGTATAACAGAACAAGACTATGTTCTACTTTATCTTCACAAGATGAAGATTCTTTTTTGTTAATTTCTTGTATAGAACTCTGTGCATGTGTATGTCTCTCACAATCTTTAAGTTTTCATTTCTTTCCTTTTTCTTTTTTTTTTACATTTGTTCTTTTTTTTTTGCATTTATTCTTTTCATTCTTTGATGCTATGACTCTTCTATACTCTTAGTCTCTTGAGTTTTCCTACTAATCTTCTCGCAAAGAAGTTGCTTCTTTAAGTCCTATGAGAGAACTTGAAGTTCAAGTTCTGTCACTGAATTAATAATCAGATACAAGCAAAAGAATGTTGTGATTCCATGCCCTACAGCTAGAAATAATGCTATTCTTTTCTGCAACATTTCAGACCCCCTGATGCTCAGAGAGTAAGAATTTAGGAAGACAATAAAGGAGTTAATTGCAATAGTCAAGATGGGAAGTGATTAAACCATTTAATGGAACCATTTCTATGATTGTATTCATTGTCACAGCACTGCTAAGTCTTACAAGAACCACAGACACACATAATGCATGAAAAATAAAAATGTATGGGTCAATATTTTATTTTTAATTGCTTCCAATTTTAATTTCCTAAAATACAACCACATGATGATTGTTAATGTCCAACATACATACTATCTGCATAGTAAACATTTCTCACTTGTTTTCAAAAATTCCTCTTCAGTGACTGCTAATTTTTTTCCATTTGTATCTCTCTACTGACCAAGTTTAAAATAAGATCCTGGTTAACCAATAAATAAAGAAATGAGTTCTATCAGGAAATAGGGTATTCAAGGGAAAGGACACAAAAAGGGATCATTTGATAGGTTTTCTGGGTCAGAGATTTCCCATTACCTCATAGTATGCAAATGTGCCGGTCCTTATCTCTGTCCCAGTTTTTATCCTTAATGTGACAGGATGAGAGCTGATGAGAAATTTTCCCACATGAGTATCCAGACACCCCAGGAACAAGAAAAAAATGATTTTGTTCTCTTTTTCTTCTTTTCTGTTTTTTTTTCACCCATTCTCCCACCCACTTTCCCCATGGCAACCACCAATTTATTCTCTGTATTTAAGAGTCTGGGGTTTTTGTTTGTTTCTTCTTCTTTGTTTCTTTATTTGTTTTGTTTATTCAATTCCACTTATGAATGTAATCGTATGGCATTTGTCTCTTTTTAGAAAGAGGAAAAGGCATCTGTCTATCTCAGCTCCTAAAAAAGACTCCTCTTTACCTCTCCAGAAGGTAAGTCCTCTCCAGAAGACTTTCCTGACCTGCACTTGTCTTCAAGTTCTGGAGCTTTATCTGTTTAGTATGTAAATTCCTAGAGAGTTAATGCTTTAGTAATGCTCTAGTCCCATAGACACCTTGGGGTTTAACCTGGGACCAAGCCCATTGGACTTGGACTCTCTGAGGGATTAAAAAAAAAAAAAAAAGCTGTATTAGTCTTTGGATCAGAGCAATTTACTAAAAAAATTGGTTGTTGATATAGTTTTCATAATCTGTTAAAATGTTTATAAGAACATTGCAAGCAAACTTTCTGTACCTTTATAACACATAAATTTCAGTGGATTAGGAGGGCAGGGCTTTTTATAGGAAGGTTTAGAAAAACAAGAAGGTTTTCTTTCTCCACAGATGGCCAATTTAGTGCAGAAACTAAACTGTCAGATTCCTGTGACAGTTACAATGTCCAATTTTCAGGGGCATAAAACACTGTACTTGTCTTTACGGAGTTTCTAATCTCATAGTGTCTTTGAGGCCAAAAGATAAACAACTCCAGTATAAGACTGAATATACATACATTAGCAGGAATATGCTTATAGAAGTGTATTTTTAGTATTAATAGGAGGAAGACACAGGATCAAATTGTAATAACTAAAATATTTCATAAGAGTGATATTTGAGATGGATCTTAAAGACTGAAGTATGGAAAGGCAAAATTTCCAAAAAGAGTATATTCCAGACACAGGAAACTACATAGTTAAATGAATTACAAAATATTACAGTATGAGACTATAATACCTGGGGTTGATCTCCATTTATGGTCCAAATGACCACTTTTTAAAATTTATTCATTCAACAAATACATATTTTTAATGTCCACCACATTATAGGGATAATTCTAGGTAATCACAAAAAACGGGAAAGAATGCTATTAAAATTTAATTAAATTAGTTAATTACTGAACTGCCACACATATTGTATAGATAAAGACTACGAAGTAAAATAAAGCAGGGAAGTGAACATAGAGGTTGGGGCAATATATTGTGGATGATTAGGAGGGCCTTGCTGCTAAGGTACTTTGCTCATTTGATGAAAACCCTGAGTAAAATGATTGAGAAAGTCATGTAACTTTAAAGAAGAAAAAATTTTTTTTCTTTTACCCATTTTAGGTTCATTGACTAGAACACCATGGACTGACAAAAAGAGATTAACAACAGAAAAACAATAAGTTTGTGATTATGCATATCCTACATACCCCAGGGAGCACTCAGAGGTGAGTAACTGCAAAGAAATGGTTAGAATTTCGGTCTATAAATCTAACTTAGTAGGGCAAAGGGAGGAGAAGGGGCACTGAGAGAAAAGCAAATGACCTTTTAGAAAAATAAATGGCCCCTTAGGAGAGCAGATAAGATATATGATCATTTTTTGACTGTTTGGATGTGGTGTTGACTTATCTCTAAGAGCACTCGAGTTGTATCTGGGGAGGGGATTTATGATATTTGAGTTCTTGGGGGAGACATCTTTCAGGCAGACAAGGGATTTCAGGAACTGAAATGCCTTCAACACAAAATTATTCTTATGCCAAAAAAAAAAATTATTCTTATGCCAAAATGGCATGTGGGGTGGTATATCCTGGTCCCCATCACAAATAACTAGGAAAAGAAATTAATATTGTGTATGTAGGCACAATGGAGACTACCTGGGTGCTCGTAAGCTCTCTTCCTAGTAGTAGTAGGAAAAGCCAACTTTTGAACAAACATATCATGTTTATTATGCTCATAAATCTATACTTAAAGTACATAGTAGTAGTAGGTTGAAGTCTTTTTTTTTTCCCTTTTCCCAATAGGATGGATGAGAGTAGAAGGGTTATCAATTAGGATATAATTGCTAGAGCATCTGTGCCAGATAATGGAGGCATCAGGGTGACGACTGTGCAGATGTAGAGTGTGGATGTGAAATTTATCCCAGAAGATGAACATTTGGATTTGGTTACTGGGAAGGAAGTTAGTGATAACGCTGGGATTTTTAAGTCCATATGATGAGAAAAACAAGAATTCCATTCCAAGATATTGAACAATTTAGAGGAAGAGTTGCATTTGAAAGAATAATAATGACTTGGGAACTGTTGAGTTTGGGGTTCTGCTTGGTAAGACATCTAAGTAAACCTAGAACATAGGATAGGAGAGGAGGAGATGTGTACTGCATATTTATATTTGTAGTCATTTGTTGCAAATTGACCTAAGCTGATATACAATTCACAAACATGAGATTTGTTTCAGTAGTTATTGGTATTTTTTAATATTTTATTTATTTATTTGACAGAGAGAGAGAGAGATCACAAGTAGGCAGAGAGGCAGGCAGAGAGAGAGGGGGAAGCAGGCTCCCTGCTGAGCAGAGAGCCTGATGCTGGGCTGGATCCCAGAACCCTGAGATCATGACCTGAGCTGAAGGCAGAGGCTTTAACCCACTGAGCCACCCAAGCGCCCCTAGTTATTGGTGTCTTCTAACACTTAGAGGTTGGTGTGTGCTATTGAACTCCTCCCTAAGACCTGAAGACATGCTGATAGGTTGCAAATCGAGCCACACAAACACAGGTAGGGCAAGCAGAGGTACAACCAGTCATATAGGTTTTCTGTGATTTCCATGAAGTCTCGGCAACCTATCCCTTTATATTCCATGGCAACCTTGCAGAAAAGGTCCATTTATGGCAAAAGCAGACATATTCTAATAACATTCAGCTAACCTTCTAGTCAGGGTCAATAGCAAATATCCTCCAGTACAGTATTTCAACGTAGAAGCAGTTTGGAATCCTAGCTTTCATCCACTGTTCCAAACGAAATGGCTGTTAGGCACACTAAATTCTTATACTACATTGATGCAATGAAGACAGGGTCTGTACAATATTTCAGTCCAACCTAATACCTAGGACATCCTCTGGTGTTGTCATATTTAATATCATTTGAAGTACTTGGTACTTCAATGTAGATGAAGCACTCCTCAAATGTAGATGAACATAACATACACATATAGTCCTTACTGTCTCTACGAAGTATTTTAAAGAAATCCCAGAAAATGTACCAATTATTTTATAGTAATCTGAGAATATATTCCAATCTTCCCCAAACCAACCTTGGCTATGTAGATAATGTCCTGCTGCCTCCCTTCTTTGGTGTTGCAAACCCTATCTCACACTAGCACTCCTTATTTACATGGAGTTCTACAGTACTCAGTTCCATCATGATCTTCGAGCAGATGTTGCATTAATATCAGAGCTATTATCTTGAAATTTGATCCAAAACAGAATTTGGCTCAGAATTAAATTAAAATTTGTCCCAATTTCTCGAGCATTTTAAGGAAGAGTTTTTGCCCTTAAAATATCACTGAATTCATAGCTCAACGTCTCAAAATTCCAAATTCCTTTGTGCTCAACACCATGCATGGTGCAGCAGGAACAATAAAATGCAAGAATCTCAGTAAAAGATCGCGTATATGAACAAGCAGGATAATGCATTTGTATTTATGAAAGAATGTTTAGCATATTGTTAATATAATGCACAAATACTACTCATTCATTATCCGTAAAAACAAAGACAAAGAAGAACAAGAGTGAAATCATGGCTATCTGGTCTTAGGGAACATTTATAAGGGATTGAAACCATTATCCAAACTCAAATAGTAGATCTTTGGCATTTCCCATACCATAGCCAACATGAAAAGAATGATGCTAAACTCTTCACTTTATCTTTGAAGGACTTTCTTCTTGCTTCATCATTAGGTGTAAGGCCACTAAAAGCCACGAAAGCCACTAAAAAATACAGTGGCTTTATTACAACTTAAAGTTTAAATTTTTACTTGTTTTCGTTTTATCATTGTAAACATTTGAACCATTTTACATCATTTGATGTTTTTAATTGTTTAAGGAATAACACAATATATCAATATAAGATTCTAAAAAACTAGATAAAAACAGAAAATCAGTCATTAATGTTTTTCCTTCCTAGGCAACTATTGTTACCTATTAAGTTTTCTTAACAGATATTCTATGCATTTTTGACATATATAAATACGAATATATTTTTATATAAAAATAAGCATATTCATTGAATATATACATCCATACATACATATAGTATACAGTTTAGAGAGGGAATTAATAGTATGAATAGAAAAAAACTGGATCATTCTTTTCAAGCCACATAGTATTCTGTTATATGAAGTACCATACTGGGTCCAAGATTTTCCTTATTTTTTTTAAAGATTTTATTTATTTGACACAGAGGGAGAAAGAGAGTGAGAGAGAGAGAGAAAGAAGGAGAGAGCATATACAAGCAGGGGCAGGAGCAGGCAGGGGAGAAGCAGGCTCCCCACTGAGCAGAGACCCTTATGTGGGGCTCAATTCCAGGACCCTGAGATGATGACCTGAGCCTAAGGCAGCTGCAACCAACTAAGCCACCCGGGTGCCTCCAAGATTTTCCTTATTGATGACTATTTAGGTTGGTTCCAATGTTTTTTCCAATGAAAAATGTAACAACAAATGTTCTTATACATCATTTCACATATGTGTAAGTGTATACATGCAGGAAAAAATTCCTAAAAGTGAAATAAGTAGATCAGAGGGAGTGTGCAATTTAAATTTATATACATTACTGAAGAATTAAAAACACATCTAGATCAACAAAATATTATCATTCGGCTAACATAAAACAAAACAGAAAACAAGTTGTTTCTTTTTACTTATTTATAGCCCTCATCATTTTTTTTAAGATTTTATTTATTTATTTGACAGAGAGAGAGAGATCACAAGAGGCAGAAAGGCAGGCAGAGAGAGAGGGAAAAGCAGGCTCCCTGCTGAGCAGAGAGCCTGATGCGGGGCTGGATCCCAGGACCCTGAGATCATGACCTGAGCGGAAAGCAGAGGCTTAACCCACTCAGCCACCCAGGAGCCCCAGCCCTCATCATTTTTTGTTCTCAATAAGTATATTACTTGTACAAACTTCTCCAACAGTATTTGAATCTGATTAAAGTTACATATGAAACTCTTGTTTCAGACATCAATTCTCAAACTGCTATTAATTTTTCAAGCTGTTTGGAAGAAAACAAATGTTCATGGTCATCTACTTACAAGGAAAAATGTATATTTTAGCCTCCTTTGAAAAATGAGGGATCCTGAAAGGAATGCATGCATACATACATACATTCATAATACATTAATTAAATAAAAGCTAAGGATCCCATACTCTGAAAATTTCTTAAAGTAAAAAATAAACAAACAAAAAACCTGTTCAAATATATTTAGTCCAGAAATGCTAAAATGAGTTTAACAATTATTAACATCCCTTGTTAAAAGGGTTCTTTGGAAGATAGAGTCTTAATACAACAGAAAATGAAATATGCTAGACCATTCTATGATTTTCTTTTTTTATTTTTTTTTAAATTTTTTATTAACATATAATGTATTATTTGCCCCAGGGTACATGTCTGTGAATCATCAGGCTTACACATTTCACAGCATTTGCCATAGCACATACCTTCCCCAATGTCCATATCCCTACCCCCCAACCTCCCAGCAACCCTTAATTTGTTTCGTGAGTTTAGGAGTCTCTTATGGTTTGTCTCCTTCCCCATCCCATCTTGTTTCATTTCTCTTCCCCACCCCCCCATAACCCCTTGCCCTACCTCTCAAATTCTTCATATCAGAGCGATCATGCGATCATTGTCTTTCTCTGACTGACTTATAATGTTCTTTTTAAATGGAGGATGTCTCTGGTACTAAGCAAGCAAATATGCAAATTACTTTGTCCTCAAGGCTTCACAGTCTTTTCAAATTCAAAGACAAACATCTAATAGATAGAGAAAGATGAGAACTCAATCAAAAGCCAAATAAAGAAAAATAGTCTCCTGTTTATTAAATCATATCCTTTGGTATTAAATATCTGTGCATCATTTGCCAACCTGAGATATGTGAGTTTTTCTCATTTTCCTTTTCTATTATTATTATCAAGAACATGAAAACAAAAATCACATTTTCTTAAACAAGATAATCATCGTCATTTAATTATTATCACACAAGAATCCTTGTGTAAGGGATCAGAATATGCCACCCCAAAATCTGCCACTTTGGCATAAGGGTTATTTTGAACTGAAGACAATAGAAAACAGCAAACACCAAAGCTCTCTGCCTTCCCCACCACTTGCCTAAAAGTAGACTTTGATTCCTAATCACCAGAATCAACTCTGGACTCAATCAGCCCAGAGACAGCCTTGAGAGAAGACTCTACATAACAAACCTTATTAAAATAACCCTTATTTTCCATTAGTTCCCTCGCCCCATATATTTACCTCCCCATAGTTTGCTGTCCCTAGAAACCTAAATCCTTTTCCTTTGTCTCATCACTTTTATACAAATTTATTTTCTTTGTTAAGATGCTATATGAGCCCAGAATTCTAACAAACCCTTTGAGAAATTAATCAGTTTCTCTCACTTTTATGTGCGCTGCACTTGTTAATAAATGTTCTTTCTTTTCTCTTGTTAATTTGTCTTTTGTCAGTTAATTTCCAGGGGCCCATCCAGAAAATCTAGGAGGGTAGAGGAACAAGTTGTGCTGGGAACAATGAATTATACTGCAAAAAAAAGGAAGTCATGGATTTAAGGAGCTTATACTCAAGCAGGGAATCAAATGTGTCAAATGCACTAGCTAACATTTAACCATTTCAGTGCATTATAATGCAAAGCCATTTCCGCCAAATTAAAAGCCATAACTTTTTCCAGAAATAATCTCTTGATATTACATGTCAGTAAATTGATGTTCCTCTTACCGTTTATAAATACGAGCCTTTTCTTTTAAAATTATGTCTACATTATTTTTCCTTGACCAGGAATCTTCTCTGGAAATAATTTTTTTTAACTTAATTGAGGTAAAATAAAACACTACCTCTTTTGCCCAACATCATACCTACATACACTGTGATTACCTTACTGACAATTATTTGTTTAAGTATCTCTCACTCTCTCTGACCAGTCTTTTCACTCCTTTAGAACTTATGCATCTTGTTCTCTAGTACCTTGTCAACACCTAAAAGATCTGTTGAAAATGAATGATTACAAATTCAAGTGAATGAGGAAACAAGCTGTATAAGATAATTTGAAATATCTTCACAACTCTTAAGAAACATCATTATATTTTTAAAAATATCAGAGGTGTTATAATAAAATACACTTCCTATAATTTCACATTTATTTATCTCACTTCCTTTCAACATGTTTGATGGTTATTTTTTTGTCTCCCTCTAATAAATTCAAATGGCATACAACGTTTTTGCTTTGATTAACTCATAAGAAGTGCTTTTTGGAGATCAATGAAAAAGGATATCAAGTCAGAAAGTCCTAACATTTTCTGGGAAAGGAAAAAAAAGACAAGGACACATCCTCAGACCGCAGATAAAATGAAAGGAAAAGAACATATTATACATGAAATAATTTGAGTCCCAGTTCTGGTTTATTTCATCAGTAATAAGAAAATTCCTACTGATATTCCATTATGAACAGTTCTTCTGTGCGGACTTCATATGAAAGACCGTAAGATTAGACCCTGAGGCTGATCGTCTCCAAACCGTGCAAGGACACCCGGAGTGCTACACATAATTTAATTGGCCAAGTTTTGAGTTTTCCTGCTAATACTGCAGTTTATCATTTTCATGATTCCTGTTACCAGGGGAAGGACTGTGGTAGCAGGTTGAGAGTTAAAACCGAGAAAGAGAAAATATATTAAGAATAACCTAGCAAAAAATATTTCTTTCTACAAAGCCATTCAAGTAAAAAAGGTGGTGAGTGAGTTCACTGTCTTTCGTTAGCCCTTGCCTACTCATTTTCTCTCCATCCTCAAGTTCTAATGATCTGTGACCCATTTTGGCAACTAGATTATTTGAATGACATATTCAAACTATGGACAGTTTCCTTCAAAGTACGATTCTAGGAATATAAGATAAAATATCTTGGAAATATCAATCAGACTTTCTTTTTCCCCCTGACTTCTTTTTTTTGGCCACTTAAATTAGATAAAGTTGTTTTAAATTTGTTTTGCTTACACAAATGGGAAGATAGGGAATAAATTGTGTGGAGAAGAATTTTGGTGCTGGTGAATTCTTGTGAAGAGGTCTTGAGCTCTCCTCTATTCCATGCAAAGTCTTTGAGTAGGAACAAAGATTCCCAAAGAGGTTTTTTTGATTAGGTAACAAAAGGAAGCCTGCATCTTTCCAAAGTTTCCAATAATGCAGAATCATCAAAATTCCCTAAGTCTTCCACTAAAACAAAACAAATATTTGTGGGGATGTGGGACTTTTTAGGCAGAGGAACTCTTCTCTATCTGAGTTAGTGGACTAAAATTGTATCTTCCTATAGGGTGAAAAAATCTTATCTTGGACTCTCTCCTGATTTTCTCATCCAGGCTATTACCAGCCCCTCATGAGTTCTCTTGTCTCAAATCTGTCTCAGCTTCACCTTTCCCACTGCTGCCATCATGGTCCAAGCAATGATGAACCGTTGCCTCTTGCTTTGGACTCAATGTTTGTGCCCAGCCAATTTTTTTTTCTTGAAAGAAGGTTTATTTACATATCATGTATTTTTTCTCCCCTCCCTCTCCCCTCCCCCCTTCCTTCCTTCCTTCCTTCCTTCCTTCCTTCCTTCCTTCCTTCCTTCCCCTTTCTCTTTTCCTTCCTTTTTTTTTAATTCCAGTTAGCCAATACACAGTGCAATACTAGTTTCAGATGTACAAGTGAGTGACTCAACACCCATATACAGCACCTGATGGTTATCACAACAAGTGCCCTGCCCAATTCCCATCAGCTATTTAACCCATTCCCCCTCCCCCCGTAACCATCTTTTTTTTTTCTCTAAAGTTCTACCCAAAATTTAAATATTGAATTCCTAACCCTCAATGTGATGGCATGAGGAGGTGAGGCCTTTGGGAGGTGATTAGGTCATGAAGGTGGAACCCTCATGAATTGTGAGTGGGCTTAGTGTCCTTATGAATGGGACCCAATAACACCCTCATCCCTTCCCCTATGTGAACATGCAATGTCTGTGAATCAGAAAGTGGATTATCACCAGACACTGAATATGCTAAAGCCTTGATCTTGGATATTGGTGTACAGAACTGTGAAAAACAAATGTTCATTGTTCGAAGCATGAAGGCTTCTGGTATTCTGCTTATAGCGTGGTATCCTGTGGTTATAACCCGAATGGATTAAGACATTTCTTTTCCCTCTTAGACTGCTGCTATTGTCTTGGATATCTGACCTTCTCCCCATCACTATCAATACATTCATTATTTTCCATTATTAATACTTCTGAAGTACTGATCAGACATGATACTGACCAATAAACTTTTGTGTATTCTGAATAAAATCCATGCCATTTGGTATTGTAAGAGATAACTTTTATAATCTGGTCCCTACCGACCTCTCCAGTTCTATCTTCCAATAATACATAGCTTTTCTATAAATCAAAATCCTTTTTTCTTTTTTTTTAAGATTTATTTATTTATTTGAGAGAGAGAGAGAGTGAGAAAGAGTGAGAGCCTGGGGAGAGGGAGGGGCGGAGGGAGAAGGAGTGAGAGAATCCAAGCAGATTCCATGTTGGCGTGGAGCCCATATGGGGCTCCATCTCACAACCATGGAACCATGACCTGAGCCGAAATTAAGAGTCAGTTGCTTAAGCATAAGACTAGATTAAATATAACTATGAAGCCACCTTCATTCTCTCTTATTGGCCAAGTAGATTCTCCTTCTCTTTTACTTAAACCTATTTATCCTTCAAGATCTACATTAAATCCAACTTATTTCAGAAAACAGTTTCCACAAATGCCTTCTAGGAACTTCCCTTTTCTCTTTGAACTCCTAAGTATATAATGCACCAACTACTCTGATGATCATCTTCTCCTTCCCCTTCCTCCTCTTTTTGCGCCTCTTCTTATTCCTCTTTTTCTTTCTCTTCTTCCTCCTCCTCCTTCTCCTCATCACCATCATGTATCATCATCCTTCCAACGATACGGTAAAAGTTTTCTCACCATAAGCTACATTTAGTCACCTTTTAGTAGGTGGTTCACTGCTAACTGCTTTTTATAAGGGAGGCATTGGATATGTTTTGCTGAACAAAGGAAAGTTAATCAATTTCTCATTTTCACGACAGTTTAAGACTTGTAAAGCTAAGAATTTGATGGAGAAATCTCTCCTTTATATGTTCACTTAAATAGGCATATCATTACCTTCCTTTTCTCCTTTGCGGTATATCCGTGGCCTCCAGAGTTAGCGACAACAAACGCAGAAGCAACAGCAAGTTTCCTGTGTTTAACATGGCAGGCAGCAGATATGATCTTTGGCAACAAGAAGACTCCAGTGGAGCTTGGAATGGTGCTACTGTGTTGCTGAAATAGATTACCCATCAAAGTATCTTCTTCTTTTTTTTTTTTTTTTCCATTTGGCTTTTGTCAGCAATTGGCAAAGCTCCACACGGTTAAGAACATGCTAAAAGAAGAAGGAGAGTAATGAGAAATAATAATTAGAGGTGGCTCATTGCCAATATATGTCTGCATTTAAGGAGAGAAGCTGTCGGACAACATTAGGAAAGTAAGTCCATGCCCCAAATCTAAATGAATATTGCTGAGGAGGGTCAATAAGATGATATAGTGAAAGCATAACTGTTCTCTAAATTATCATTTACTAATAACTGGAACATATTTTCTGCAAGCCATGTACAGTGCGTTGGTAGTTAGAGAGTTGACATATGGAGCTGAGAACTGTGAACTCACTCCTTTTTTCCCCTCTGACAATTCCCTCATTAATGCACTGCCAGGAAACCTTGAAAATGGATGCTTTCACTGCATTGGAGAGAGATGACAGTATTGTCAGCTACTGAGCTTTTGTTCTTTTGTTCAGCCATATTAAAATGATAGAAGGGAAGTGAGGATGAGGCTTCTTTTTTTTTTTTTTTCCAAGTCCAAAGGTCTAAAGGATTTATTGGACATCTGCTTACCCATTGTTGATTTTGAAGGGCTTCTTCTGATGTTTGAAAACAGAAACACATTAGACTATCACATCAGGTATCAAGGATATTGGATGATTAGCCAGTTGCTTCTGTAGGTAAAAGATAACTGGAAATGAATGAGACATCACAAAAAACACATCAAATACATCTTTCATGGCAGGAAGTTTTGGCTTAATAAATAAAATTTGAAGGGGTACTTCAGTCCACATCAGGCAGTCATGTTTTAGGACTTGAATGGAAAGCTCCATTGTTTCAGGAATTCAAGAGCTTTTGGTGAGCAAAACTGAAAGTAAAACATTAAATTAACAGTAAGAGACTCAAGACATAGCTAGACACCACCTGACATACTCCTTTTTACCCTCTTGGTCTGAAAACAAGTAGTTTTAAGTGACATATTCAAATGTTTTTGCCTCAGCAAAGTATTTGTAATTTATGAAAATCTACCTAAGAAGTCATAAAAGTGAAATCATTTAAGTGTTATTGTTTTATGTTCCTTTTCGCTTTTTTATACTCACCAATATCAATACTAAGGAAATAAAGAAAAACATCCTGTGTATTGCTCTATTTATTCCTTGTCTGGGTCCCTGAGTGGGTAACCTTCATTAGAGCAGAGATATATTCAAATGGTGATTTCTTCCACTGTGTCACTACCTGGGTCATCAGCACAATCAAAAACAATTTGTAATTAGCATCTCAAATGATGTGAGAAATGAAGGCACCAGGTAAATGAGATCAGTTCCTAAGGGATTTTCTCTCTCTTCAGTGAATTACCTTTTCAATCACGTCCCAAATATTTAAAGAGATAAAATTTAATTCATAACTTATCTCCAGTGTATCAGTTATGTCATTTACAGAATGGGAGGCCAGATGTAGTAAGCAATCTGAGCTATAAAAACTCATGCAAATGTGTGCACATTCACACACACACACACACACACACACACACACACGGAGATGCATGCACACACACAGTACTGTCCTCAAATACCAGTTAACCTTGGGATTCAGATAGGAAAATAAAAGAATATGGATGGAAGAGATTTAAAATTATTTTATAAACTTAAGTTTTAAAAGCATCAAGCAATGAAGTATGGAATGCTCCCTGATGGGGATATAATAAGGGAGATAAAAAATTAAAAGATAAAAACAGCAGGTGAGGAGATAGAGAATTTGGGACTTTTTATTTTCTATTTCCTTTCTCCTAGTTAACACTGTCCCCACTCAACACATACTTTTTTCTTTGAATTTTAGCCTTATTGAATGCGGCCATTTCCAATGTTAATTAACTAAATCTGGTCCATCCTGGAAAGCATTTTCCATTTGCTTTCCATTATTTCACCAGATATTGGTAAAATCTTCAGACCAAAGGTTGCTTCATTGTAAAAATAAATAAATAAATAAATAAATAAATAAATAAATAAATAAATAAACAAAGTGAGAGGCTGATCAGGGTGCCTAGAGGTCAGAATGCATCACAGTAGAAATCAAGATCTCAACTCTATAATAGCATTGGATATTGAAAGGCATTCCTTAGAAATATCCTGAGATTTATTGACTTTCTTACTAGAAGTAAATAAGCACATGAATGTACTGAAGTTATTCATTACCCACATTGTGGTCTGAGTATTGTTGTAGTCCACTTTAAATTAAGCTATCATTTAATTATTTTGCTTTTGTGCCTATATTTTTATGTTTGTTTGTTTCCTATTATCTTTATGTGGAACAGACCTTGAGTGAAGTAATCTACACCTATTATTTGAGTTTTTCTACTTAACAAACTTGCCAGAGCTATTCCCACAATTCTCATTTTACAGGAAAAAAATCGAGGCTGTGAGATGTTATGTGTCTTAGTCAACGTTATTTAGCTGATAAAGTTGGTTTTTGTTTTAACTGTGGTAAAAAAAAACACATAACAAAATTTACCAACTTAACTATTTTTAAGCATATATACAGTTCAGTAAAGTATATTCACATCTGTTGTGAAACGGATCTCCAGAATTTTTTCATCTTGTAAAACTGAAAGTTTTCCCCATTAAACAAGAACTTGCCTTTTCTCTCTCCTCTCATTCCCTGGTGACCACCATTCTACTTTCTGTTTCTGTTAATTTGATGATGTTGGATTACCTCACTGAAGTGAGATCCTTTGGTATTTGTGTTTTAGTGCCTGGCTTAGTTCACTTAATAAAATGTCCTCCATGTTCATCCACGTGATAGCATGCCATAGGATTTCCTTCTTTTTGAGGCTGAATAATATTCCATTGTATTAGAGAGGGGTCTAGAAGACAACATGGTGGCTTAAAAATTTTGAGCTAAAGGCATTTGAGAACAGCAATATTTTTTTCCTGAACTCCTTTATCTGCCTGAAAATAGGGCTTTCCAATAGGACTCAATCTGTCATAAATCATCTCCCACAAATCTCCTTTCCAATGAAGATCAGCTCATCATGGAAGAGAAGACTACATCAAACCTAAACAGACATTGGCACAACACTATCACATCTCTAATATGTTCTCCTAAGGGCCTATTTATCATGCTGAAAGTTTTTTGTTTTTCCTTAAGTGCCCTTTCTCCCTTTCCCATCTTTCCCCTTTTAAGAAGTCATTTATTTTCTCACACCATTCTTCACCTCCTTTTCCCCTGTTAAGATGGTATGGAAGCCCGAGGTCCAACCATTTCCTTGAGTCCCATTTTTCCTCTGAACTCCTGTGTGCATATATGAGTAAAAGCCTGCTTCTTTTCTTGTTAATTTGTCTTCAGTCAATTTCAGTTTCCAGGCCCTCAGTCAAAAACAGAAGAAGGTGGAGGAAAAGATTTTCCCCCAAACCGTATGGTATGTAAATACCAAATTGTATCCAGTCATCCACCTATGGACTTTTGATTGCTTTCACCTCTTAGCTATTGTGAATAGTGGTGCTATGAACATGGGTATACAAATGTTTCTTCAAGACCTGCTTTCAGTTCTTTTAAATATGTCCCCAGAAGTGGGAATTCTGGATGATGTGGTAGTTCTAATTTTATTTTATTTTTTTTTAGGAATCTCCATACTGTTTTCCATAGTGGTAGCACTGTTTTCCAATCCCATCAGCAGTGGATGAGGTTTCTAGTTTCTCCACATCCTACCAACACTTGTTATTCTCTGTTTTTTGGTTTTTGATAGTAGCCATTCTAATGAGCGTGAGGTAATATCTCATTAGGGTTTTAAATTGCATTTTTCTGATGATTTGTGAGATTGAACATTTTTTTTCATATGCTCATAGCTAATATGTTTTTAACCTTGAATTAGAAGCAGGCAGTCTGACTCAGGAGCCCATATTATTAGGTACTAAATTGTGCTCTTCATGATTTCATTTTTTCCTATTTTTCAAGATTTTTTACTTAGCTGGAAAATTTTTAATTTTCTATTTTTTTTTGGCTATCTTAGTATTTGATTATCATATTATTAATTATGGAGAATTGTCATTTTGATAATATAACTTAATACTTAAGCCAATAATTTAAAACTTTGAGCTCTTACATGTTTTAAGCACCTAGGACTTCTAATGGTTTTTTTTTCTGTATCTTTTCCTTATGATTTCCAGAAATGTACATCTATGAACATTATGAACATTTATTCTTTTAATATAAGTTTATATGCCTTTATGTTTGGGGTTTATATTTTTCCAAGTGAAAGTCAGTGACTAAAAATATAATGAAATATAAATTAAAAAAACTGCTGTCAAAATTATGAAAATGTAAAATGCTATAAATATTCAGAAATTACCTATACCTTACATATGAAAGCATACTCAGCTCTTTAAAACTATTAGGATTTGTTTGAATATTTTGCTTAGGAGAAAAATTGCATAAATGATTATTCTTTCTTATCATATTTAATGTATAAGCTGTGCAGTGTCTATTAATGCAGAATTAAAATTCAAGAATCAAGCTAGACTAGCAATAATGTATTAAAAATCATACACTGTAGATGAGTCAATTTTGCTATTACATTAATTTATTTTAAAATATTTGGAACAACATGAAGCTTCACAGGAGCTAATACTAGCAAAGATCAATTGACTTGTTTTTCTGGGGGACTTGGGCAAACATTTTTCATAAATAATGAATTTTCTTCATATAAACACACATGTCTCAGTTTTCTCATCCATAAAATAGCATAATCATACTTCATAAAGCTACTTTGAAGATTAAATTAACTCATATAAATGTCTTAGAACAAACATCGCTCCCTAGTAAGCACTATATTGCTAAATTTATTATTATTACTATTCCTGTTATTATTTGATTGCAAGAACATAGTATATGAAGCCTACCCTAGCAGACATCCACATCCAACTGTCAGCAGAGAGAAATATTTTTATTGAAAAACTTGACCTCCTATGCTGCCAAATACACAGAATTCAAGATCCAAACTCATGGGCATGAGCACATAACAAAATTGGTGTGGAAAGTGAAATTTTTATAGAGAGAACTCAAGTATGTTAAAGGAAGAGAATCCAAATTCATATTTATATTTGTATTTATGGTATGTCTTTAAATATTTTTTTTTGGTCTCCTTTAAAGCTTAAACAGACCTCAATTTTATATTCCTCTTACTATGTAAGGTTGGATAAGACACAAGTTTTTATAATAGTCTTCCTGGGATTCTAAAAACATAATAACAATTTACATTTTGAAGTGTCTTTTGTAACACTTCAAAAGACTGAAAGGTGTATTAATCAAAATCCTAGGAACAGCAAAATTTCTGTGAACGCTTGTCTATGTTTACTGCGGGAATGTCAGAATTTTGCTGCTCTGATTCCAATCAGTTCTTTCCACTTTGGTTCTGAATTGGTTCTGAATTAATGTTTATAAAATATTCTCCCAGGTTAGCACTCTTGACTCTATCTACATAATTCCCCCCTGTAAACTCCTGTAGTTGTAATCATTACTCCACCCTTGGAGTCATAGACTTCCCTTTCTTCTGTTTCTGATTCCTAAAGCTATGCTTTCTCAGTAACAAAGCCCTGGGGAGCCCACTGCATTACTGTACATATCCCTTTGTCACCATCTTTGCTCATTGTTGATAGATCTGTGCCAAATTACCTGCTAACATTCAGGCAAAAATGAAAGGAGTAGCAATGGCTTAAAAAGTTAATAGCTATTTTATAAAAGTATGTGTTAGAGAAATGATTTTTGGAACTCTTGATGGATACAGAAAAGAATATTATTATGAAATGTCTATAAACTTAAAAACCCTCCCTTTGAGGGGAGAAAGTAGATTGTCAAACCTTTTAAACTTGATTTTTCTTATGGTTTCTGAGAATTTTTTCATTCCATGATGCATATAATACATTTACTCATTTGACTGAACCTGTTTATTTGTACCCAAACTATATGAAGTGCTTACTTTTGAGACTCACTTAACAAACTATTATTTGTAAATATCTTCTTCTTGTTGGATAATGCACACACATGAAAATACACTTGACCACTAGTTCCCTATCTTCTAGAAGGGTTGGGTCTCCAAGGAAGAGAACTGAAGGAGCGTCTAACCTTTATTTCCTGATGAATGATACTTAAACTATAATATTTTGTTTCAAGCATCTATAATATTTTGTTTCAAATATTTTGCCCACTAATACTGTACCACTATCATGTTTTTCAGTCAAAAGAATACAGTCAGTGCCCAAGAGAGAGACTAAATCATAAATTATTCAGATCAAACTGAGCAGGTGTCCATCTGCCATTTGGTTACTCTAGTGGACTGAATGATGTCCTCCTAAAAGATACGTCTGTGTCCTCATCTCTGAACCTGTGAAGATTAACTTCTAAGGCAAAAGATGTAATTAAGTTAAGGATTTTGTAAAAAGGAGCTTATCCTCAATTATCCCAGTGAATCTGGCATGCCATCAAATCTATCCTTATAAAGGGAGACACAAAAAAGACACACACAGAAGGGAAAGGGGTAGGAAGACAGAAGCAGAGATCAAAATGATGCATCCACCCTAAGCTGGAAAAAGCAAGAAACAGATTGTCCCCCAGAATCCCTGAAGGGAATGTGACCTTGGCAATACCTTGATTTTGGCCCCCCCTATGGTGATACTGCTTTCAACTTCCGGTCTCCAGAACTGTAAGAGAATACATTTCTTTTGTTTTAAGGAACTAACTTGTGGTAATTTGCTGTAGCAGCCACAGAAAAGAAACAAAGAAAAACAGTTACTAATAATTTAGGAAATATGTTGCATGAGAGAACCAAAGGAAGCCAAGACAATGCCTGGAGAAGGCAGTGCTGGTGAGAGTTTCTGAAGCCTCCTTGCCACACCACTGGAGGATCAGCCTTGCCGTTCCCTCATATCCTCAATGTGCTGCTTTTTATCACTGCTGTTCTGCCTCATTCACGGTCCAGTAATTTACCCAGAAAAGTTTTCTTTTGGTTTTAGCATTTTTCTGATGCCTCCCTGTTTTCTGCAATATCTAGTTAAGTACCTGCTTGTTCCACCATTATAAATAATGAAAATCCTGGCATGGATTTTATGAAGATTTCTCTGAGGCTGGATCAAAGGATTTTATAGGGTCAGCATTGGGGATGTTTCAAAGCTCCAGCAGGACAAGTTTTGAGCACAATGAAATCTATTTCTTCACCTGGGTTCAAATTCAAGTCCTGCTAATTACTCAATATGTGACCTCCACCAATTTAATTAACCTCTGGACTTACGGTTTTCTTATCCATAAATCCAGGATACTATCAAGATCTCTGGGTAGTTACGAGCATTATAGATTATGCAAGTAAAATGTCAGGCAAATAGTCAGAACTTAGAAAACATATAGATTTATTCTTATTCTGCACATTTCAGCCAGACTTTTTCTACCCTCTGTAAGGACAAACCACAGGATCTGGTATGCCTGTTCATTTTGCTTATTAGGTGAGGGGGTGTTTTAGGCAAATGTTTAACCAGGGAGATATCTTATTTTTGGTCAGACTCTAAATTCATCAATATGCCTTTATGTACTCCTCTTTGTAGGGAACAAGTGAGAAGTTTAAGATTTGTGAGAAAGACGGTTGTCAGAATCATTTTTAATTCCTCTTTATTATTATTTTCTACTTCAGATAATATTAATAAACACATATGATTTGTGTTTGTTCCACAGCTGTTGCTGGTTAAATTCCTGTCCTTGAATTGTCTCAAAATTCTAATTGAAACTGCAGAATTAAATGTCATTCCCATCTCTACCCTGCTTTGAGTAAGGGGTAACAAAGGAAAAAAATAGAAACCCCTATATGAAGGTTCCATGGACAAAATCTTGTTTATTTTTTCTTATTTGGGAACTGGAGTCTGATTTCTTCAATTCTCTAACAGATATTATGAAGTAACAACAATTCTCAGATAATAAGATTAAAGACTAGCTTATGCTCTTGTTGAAACTTAAATAAACTATCTCTTGAGGATGAAATAGCTCCAGTGGTATACTTGCCCAACAGAGTTTATCAAGTTCTGTTTGTCCCCCTACCCACATCCTCACCCCCCACAAGGAAAGCAGAATTTCCATGTGGCTAATGGCCAACAGCTCTGGTCCAGGAGGCAAGATTTTCAATACCCTTCATGGCCCAGATTTCCTGCAGTCTTACACTGATTCTTACCATCCCAGGGAAACTACTTTTGAAGGACGGTTGGTATGAGCTTTCTGTTGCTTTTCTCTGAATTTATTTTCTTGCCATCCATCTAATCCACTCAGGTTTTGTTAGGACTTCAGTTTGAGCCACAGACGCTTTTCTGACTCTAAACATCCTCTGGAGTTTCATACATGTGAGGTTGTCAGCTGACATTGTCACCTGGATGGTATGCAAACACTTCAAGCAAACATGTTCAAAACAGCACTCACACATACAGAGATAACTCACAATTCAAAGGGGAATAAGAACAAAGTTCCAGAGACATGGCACAGAGTAACAACTAAAAGTTTCAAAGAGGTGAATTTTGGCTGACTGGAGTGGTTGGAGTTGATTTGATGTAAATGACAATTTTGAAGTAAACCTTAAGGAATAGACTTTGAGGGAACTGACGGAAAGTATTTAATTTTTATGGAAAGAGGAGTAGTGGGTACTAAGATTCAGAGATAGAGTCTCTCAAGGGATGTTGGGAGAACAGTGAGTAGCCAAATTTGGATAGAAAAAAAAAAGAATTCCTAGAGCATTTATTAAAGTAGGAATAAAGCGCCACATGAACATAGCATCCAAAATTCTCCATAGTTTTGCACATAATTCTTTGATCTCCTCACAGAAAAAAATTGGCATATTCTTATTTAGTTCCCTACTCTGTGCAAATCTCAGTAGATGCTATTTCACAACATCTTTTTCACATTATGTTGTTAGATGTTATCTTTTTCTGATTTATGTTCCCTCATGTTAATTTTAGATCTCCTCAGTCTCACCAGGCATTGTTTGTTTGTTTGTTTGTTTAATCAATAATGTCAAGCTAACAAAAGCTAGCTTATTGGCAGAGATCCTCTTTAGCAATGAATCTGATTACATTTCACTCTCCATCCCCCAGGCCTTCAGTTAGAGCTTTGTAATCCACATTTAAAAAGAGTTATGATCAGCCACCTCTGTTTACCTCACCTACCCATTCTGCAAACTCAGAGGCTGTGTTTTCAAATGCACCAAGCTTTTTCTTTTCTCAGAAAAAGGCAAACATCAAAGTAGCTCTGTTGCTTGAGCTTAAAGTCCCCTTGGAGAAGTGAGGTTGGGCCTCCAGCTATCCAAACACTCAGCAGTCTCACCACTTGACATGATCCCATCCATCAAGCTCCAGTTAGGTTCTCTGGTACTCGAGGGCTGAATTCAGTAGTGCACTTGAAGCTTGATTAGTCTTCCTCAGGTATTCCTCAGAGAGCATGACCATTTTGCTTTTGTATTTAGCCAGGAAACTGTATACACAGAATTAAGGTTCATTGAGTTAAGTGAAATAGACAGTCTCTGCATGTCACGATATACCATACTTTTTCAAAACTGAATTTGCCCTAAATATAGACAATTATATTAATGTTTTATAAGATATTTGAGGGACAAACAAGCAAGAGTATCTTTACGAAAACAATTCCCAAATTGACCATACAAAACCTGTATGATTATAGCTATAAGAAAGATTTTAAACTGATGGTATTAAAAGTTGTGTGATATTTTATTATGCAAATTTTAAATATGCTTTAGTCTTCTGTTAAGGAAATTGATGACTTCAGGAATATTTTGATGAGGTCTTAAAATTCTACAATTTTAAAAAATAAGTGGAAAAATTGTAGGAGGAAAGTCGACTTCAATGAACCATTACATATCTGTCAACAGACATAAATATTTAGGGATATTGTGACTCTTTTATCTTTATTATTCAATTCCTGTTTCTAGAAGTTTTTCCCTTCTGATAATAAGTTCTTCTGAAGTATATGTATATATTACAACATTTTAATTAATATTCTGATATAGACAAAGTTTTAATACTCATTATAAAAGAATGACATTTTAAAGGTCTTATTTCCTGTTTTTGAAATATTTGATAGAAAAATTAAAGTTTGTCTTTGAAACTAAAGTTCTGTTGAATCAGCAAGAGCAGTGTGCTAAGGCAAGGTATAGATAGTGAACTGTTTTGTTTTGTTTTTTTTTTTGACTCACAATTTTCATACTGTCTATCTTAGTATTTATCCACTTTATTCTAATAATGGACAAAATACAGAAAAATATTCAGAAAGTCTGTTCCTTATTTTATGTAAAGAAGTATGGAAAAAATGTGGAAATGACTTCAAAATTTCATGTATGGGCTAATCAAAAATGATGTAAATGCACAATCACTTTAAATAATAGTTAATATTGTTTACAGTAGATCATAAAACAATCTAAGGCCATTTTTAAGGGCAAGCATTAATAGACATATCAATTAAAACTACATGGAAAGTAAGTGTAGATTGAATATTAATTTAGTGACTTACTGACTCATTTTTGTCCAATGGGGCATTTCAGCAAACACTCAATCCAACTGAGAAGTAAAGATGGCTTGAAACCACCAAGTTATTTTTTTAAAATTGACTGGTGTAAATAAAGCCTAATTCACTGAATTTCTATTTTAATTATTTAAGTATTAATGTGTGCCTATCTATATTCCATTTATGTTTTAAACAGATTATGTTCTAATTGATTCCAAATACCTACTCTGTGGCTTAAAGTATTTGTTCTGTGTCCAAGATGGACAAAAGAAATTATTCATTAAGATAGCATCATTTTTAGGAAATTCAGTGGAATTTTTGTGTCCTTATATGCAAGTAAGATATATAGGAACCTTCTCCTCATGGAAATGTCGACAACTTAAAGACATTTTGTTGTTGTTGTTTGCTTTGGTTTGTTTTTGTTAATTTCTAAACTTCCATCCAAATAAAGTAATACTCTCTCTGCGTTGATTCATTTCATAAGAATAAGTTTTCATGTCAATTAAGGTACAGAAAAAAGGAGGCTTTGTAGCAAAAGGATTGGAGGAGGTATTTTTTATAGTGTTGCTATCTAAGTGTCCTTATCTGGATAACTAGTCTAAAACTTTATTTCTTTTTTTACGTGACAATTATCTGGCATTGTTTTCTGTCATTTTAATTCATCATGTCTTTTTCTAAAAAAAAAATGCAGTTTTGTGTCCCTTTTTTGGTTCATCTGTATATGACAACCAGAAAAGAAATATACCACAAGTATCCCTGCTATTCCTTCCGCAAATGTCTTTTTTTGTTGTTGTTATATGTGATTTCCAGTTTTAGAGGCTGTGAAGGTAGATGAATGTGTGTAATGCCTATTATAGCTCTACGCTTCATGTTGCTTACCTAACTTGCAAATGTATTGTGAGGATTAATGCCTATTTAAAGTACCTTACTACTGCACTTTCCATTAGAGAGAATGGCTCATACACATTACAAAAATCACCCAGTGGAAATAAAATTATACATACACTTACAATCCTCTGAACTTGCAGTAGGGTAAATTTTAATGAGACAAACATTTTCTATAACTATGCTATAGTACTCTTTTTGATCCAAAAAAGCTGTTGAAATGCCATGAAGTGAAGAATTTAAGGTAACATGTGTGAAGCTTTTCATAATTTGAGTATTAGCCAGATAACATTAAAGAACACTAAGTTATCTGCTTTTGGGTTTTATAGTCAGTCAACCTTACAAAAACAGATATATTTGAAAAGGAAAAAAAAAAGAAACAAGCTTATACAGCTAATTTCCCCAGATAATGCTATCTCTCCATTATGAACAACAAATTTAATAGATCATAAAACTACACTAATAATCAGATACTGTGCCTTTTGGCCCCAGAATTGCTACCTAGTGACTATTAAAAATAAACAAATCTCATATGTAAGAAAGTGGAAATCCTAGCAAACCCAATACTCACTTGTATATATTTGATACTTGCTGTTAGGTTCCAAATAAAATATATTCCCCCAATCTACTACTCTCTATCCAAGGAATAATACTGTTTTACTAATACCAATTTCTAAAACAGTATGATCAATTTTTTTGGAATGCAGTGTTAAAATTCAATGTTCCCACAGTTCTCTACTTAGTTCCTGGCTTTTATGACCCTTATCATGGATCCCCTGGACCACATCATGAACAAAGAAATAGAAAGTAAATTTGTGGCACTTCTCCAGATCACTTCTCCAGGTGCTTCTCCAGTGCTATCTGCATCCATTCTGATTGACCAGAGACCCAGCCCTGGAACAAATGAGGAATCTCTGATTGAATTTGATTAGTCTTGGATGTAGACCTGAGTCAAGCTGAGACACTATCTCTTTATCCAAGCTCTCTGAACTAGGACAAAAGGAAAGGATGTTGCTTATCAGTCTCTCACCAGTGACTTTAACAGTAAGCTGTGGAATTCACCAGTTCATGATGGTCAGGTTTCTTCCCTTATGGAGTAAACCAGTTGCAGTTGGAGAGAAGGATGCAAAAATACAGTGCGTAGAAGAGATGATGAACAGAATGAGAGAGCCTACTTATAGTTGCTCCTGAAATCCACAGGATTTCCACAACTTGACTTTTCAACCTTTCTGTAAGAGTTACAGAATCACAAATTCTACCTGTAGCCTGAGCAATGCTAGTTCTTTTGTTCCTTAAGTAATAACTCTTAACATTTGCTACCATTTTGAGTCATTTATGTGTGAGTGGCTTGAGAGTAGGGCAACTCTTTCTCTCTTATAAACTACGATATCAGTATCAAATACAAAAGTTATCTCAGTAAATATTCAACAAATACTTGTTGCATGACTTGAGGACTATATCTCCCTTTTTATCTTTATTCTTTTTGGCCCAGCATAGCTTTAATTACCCAGAATAAGCATAATAATCTTTGACCTCATTGATTTTATAGAGCATTCACTGAAGTATTTCTGAATACAATTAATGCTTTCATTAGCAGGTCACTACACTGAGATAAGAAAAGCTTTCTTATCTTTGACAATCATATGTGTACCCTATTATATGGTCCCAAATAATATGACTTAATTAATCTTGTTTATCACAGTGTTACAAATGGAAGAGACCTTTCAATGTATGTAGTTCAACTCATTAATTTTATTAATTAATGAGAAAACTGAGAACCAGAGAAGTTAGGTGACTTCGTCATAGTCTCATTATTTACTAGCTAAGTAAAAAAGAGAATTGAGAATGCAATTCAAGCTCCTATGTTGTACATTATCCTATGTTAAAATTTTATTTTAAATATTGGTATAACAAATAAACACCAATCATACCTTAATACTTTCTTCATATGATAGGGCTTTATAACATAATATTGACAAAAATTGTGAGTTCTGTAAGAATAACTTTTATCTTAGCTATTTTCACAAGTAAATACAGTATCTAACAGTACATTACCACATGTGTGATATGATTTCAGATGCATATAATTTTAATAGTAAATCATACAATTATCGTGTTACTATGGTGATAGAAGCTTAAGCTTCTTCACAACTCAAAGAGAAAGCAAAACTGAACCAGTATTTTATCCCTATATGCTTAATCTCTTCTAATACATACAGAGACTCCTCCCCAAAAAAGTTCATTTCATAATAGTCTCCAGTACAGGAACTATAGCATCTCTTTGTAGTGTGGGTTTATTGTTACTTCATGTCTTAATCAAGGTTTCTTAGAAAACAAAGCCTGAGTCAAAGTTTACACACTTAGGCATTATTGTGTGAGGAAATAGCAAGGGAGCAAGAAAGCATGGAAGCTGTTTAAGAAGCTGGACTCAGTTTCCAAAGAGAGCACAGCTGGTTACTTGGTCTGGCAGGGTGTCCTCCAGAACTACCATGTAGACTATTGACCCTTGAAGAACATCTCCGGAGAAGGTTAGAGGGATTAATCTGCCAATTCCTTCTTATCTCCTTTTACCTACTATATAGAGTTTGTCCTATGAAGTAGTAACTCCTCCATACTTCTAGAATGTGCACATTTGTGTAGCTGCTCGGGAATCAAGATCCCACATCCCACAGTGTGATCTGAGCCCAGAAGTGGGGGAAGAAACCCTGGTATTCATAGGTTGAGTTGCACTGGACATGGGTCTGTGAATAGGTATAAAGAGATAAGCAAAATAAAATTTTACCTTTGAGGAGGCTAAGAAAGGTGATTATTGGAGATAGGACAAATGTGGTAAGCAGGATGAATATGGTGGCTGATTTTCCAATGAGCAAGTGGCTAAGGACCAAAATGCAGGTGGGGCCAAGAGAATCTGAGGAGGAGCATAATTTGGGTGGATAGCTTGAGTAAATAATTGGTTGAAGTAAGATATGTAATCTTTGGATTCCCTATGTCTGGCTTTTGGATCCTTTTCTAGCTATACATAAATAACTATATACATATATAGTTATTTATATATATATAACTATATATATATATAAAATAAGTAATTTTTACCATAAAACAATGAACAAGTTTTTAAAGGAAGAAAAACAATCTTATTTTCTATCCTGCTATTGTATTATAATGGAAAACAGAATTTGACCTTGCAAAGTTTTTAAGTAGCTGGTGAATTGGAAACCTATTACTAATTTTCAAAAAGATGAATATATCCTTCATATACCCAAATATGAAAAGATACACATTTACTTTACTACTAAAAAAATATTATAGTATATTCTAGTCCAGTCTAGATCTTATTCTCAAATATTTTCTTTTGAATTTTAATGCCAGGTTCTCACTGATAATCCAGAATTAGTTTTTATTTTTTTAAGAATTCTTTAAAATTAGTTATTTTACTAATTACTATATTTGTCCATAGTAAGAAAATCCCTTCATTTTATCCAACCCTTATCATTAAGAATATCTTATTGAACAATATAGTTGTTGATATAGTTACTCTTATTAAAAATAAAACATACACCCAAAAGTCTCCTCTTTATGTTGCATCCTTCTCTCAATACTCTTAGTTCTCTGTACTTTTTTTAAAGCAACTTCTGAAATAGTTTGTTTATAGTTTCCAGTACATGCCATCTTTCTGCTATCTCTCTCTATCCCTCTTTTTCTTTCTCAATATTCTTAACAACTACAACTTAACTTGTCTATACAATAGGCCATGTTACCTGGTCCTGAGTCCATCTACAGGAGAGGGCTGAATAGAGGTTTAAGTGTTAGATTAAATGGTTAGAAAGAAGACTTTTGCAAAAATTGAACAGGCAAAAAACAACACAATAAATGTTAAGAGCAGAAAATAATCAGATACCTCCACTTTTTTCTATTCATATTTTTAATGAACTCTTGTATTTTTTCCTAGCAGTAAAAACTGAAAATCTTACTTTTTCTAACCAAATATATGCTTCAAATATATAATTATAAATATGTATGTATATATGCATGTATGTTTATACTTTTGAATGTATAAATATTGATGCTTCTTCATATAAGAATTTAGAAAATACCCAAGTTTGCAAAAACAGATGAAACTTCATGATAATAGACCATATAACCTTTATCATATTTCCTTCCAAACTTTTATATATTTACTTATTTAATAACCTGTAGGTATTTGGAGTCTTCAGTTGGAGTTTTGATAATTGAATATGCTTATATAACCCTTACAGGATATAGAAAATTTTCATCAAGGTAGATCATGTGTTTTTTAGTCAAATGCTCAGTCGGTTCCAGAAGTAGCCATTTTTTAACTTCTAAAATATTTTTTAACTTCTTAACTTCTGAATCTGGCTTCCTTCACTCAACATGATTTTGGGTTTCATCTGTGTGGTTTCATGTGTCAATCGTTCATTCTTTTTTACTGCTGAGTGTATTCAATAATATGAGTATATTTCCATGAGTTTATCTTTCTTCTGGAGATGGATCTGTGAGTAATTTCTCCAACACCAAATGAAATATCCAAAGAAAATAACTAGAATACTATTTGAAGCTATACCCACACAATTAAAATATAAATCTAAAATGATTTTTAAGCTAAAGTTATCTATTTCTCAATACAACTTACCAACTTCTTAAAACAAGAAAGGTGTGTGTGTGTGTATTTGTACATGCCCATGTGCATGAGAATTTCCCTTTTAAGAATTAATTAGGTATTAGCCTTGGAATCAAACAACAAAACAATAATAATTAATCTTTTGTTAGCTTCAACACACTTTTTTTTAATACAAAGAATTTTACTGAGGGAAACATTTCTTTTTTAAAAAACCACTAATTAGGGAACAGAATTTATACATAAGAAGAAATTTTTAAAATAAGGTGATGATCAACTTTAGTTATGTTCAGGTATTTTTGAACCCCTTAATTTCAACCCCCAAATCCAAATATCAATCGCCAACTCCCAACTCACACACATAGATATTCTTCTCTTTCCTATGGGTATTTATGTTTATATTTTTAGTTTTTCTTCTTCAATTGCCTTTTTATCCACATCAAAATAATAGAGACTTTTTTCTTCAAAATAATATAGACTTAATGATGTCTGTATTTGACTAGGAAAAAATGGTCTTCATGACTGAAATAAGAGCAAATTACTCAGTTTGATAAGAACTCTATGTGTGTGTGCATGTGTGTGTATTCTGTTATAATTATAATATGATCTAGTGACTTGAAGGACATCCTGGGTTGGCTATCTTGGCTTTTTAGGTGTTCTACATCTGTCACTACATCACATAATCTCCCTGTGTGAATATTTTGTAATTCTGGATCATAGCCAGAAGGCAGATAAGAGTTTTGTTCACAACTATTTGCATCTCGATGTTACCAAAAAAGGGGTTACCCACAAATATTTTCAGGAACTATTGAAATTATTTTTCTATAGACTTTCAGACTTATTCAATTAAAATTTCTGCTGTTTTTGAGAAACTGATGTATTTAAGCTATTATTGCCAGTAAGTAGAGAGAGAGCAAGTACATCTGATATAAAGTGAGTTTTAAACAGCTTCAGAAATTGGGAGAGTATGAGATTGGTGCTGCCAGAGAAATGAGAGAGATACATCCAATACATCCAATACAGGATGTGGATCAATTAACAATAGAAAATCCCTATTATCTGGTAACATACAGAGTGAATGAGTGATATGGGAGTCATGGATAAGTGAGTATGCTTGTCCCTTACACAGGAGGGAGTGTGGCCACTTTTAATATATGCTAAGAGTTCTCTCAATTTATTTCTGATTACATAAGTTGTGCCTTTATGATCAGATGTTGATTTTATATAAAAGAGTAATGACTGATAAGTGTGTGTGTGTGTGTACACACGCATGTGGATGTGTGTGCATAGATGTATTGTAGCTATGCCTTACAGCTTTCATACATAATTACTTGCTGGCCTCTTTCCTCAGTCCTTCATTTCTACCACATTTTATCTTCCTCTTCCTTTCATACCGAAGTTCCTCCCCAGTGCTATCAGAATGTTATAGAAGTAAAATGATCCATAAACAGTATATTCTAGTCTTTCTTCTGCGTGACTATCCTTTCTTCTGTGTGACTGTGTCACTGACTATATAAACATTTACAATTTTGAGGATATCATTAAGTTTTATTTTGTTGGTCAATATACTTTTTAAATGTCCTCAAACTTAAAAAATAATGATTCAGTGAAGTGTCTAAGATTTAAATATAAATTTTATGAGATATATATATAATATGAATTATAAATGAAGGCTCTATTAAAAACAGCAAGAAAAATTACATACTTCAGTTCAAACTTAACTAACAAAAAACTTTAAGTTATTTTTTCTTGCTTTTTACATTCTAGGTCCTGTTTTAAGAGCTCATAAATATCAACTCACTTAATGTTTATCACAGCCCTATGAGATATTGCTATTGTTATCTATGTTGTACACATGGAAAAACTAGAGTGCAAGGAGGTTAAGTAATTTGTTTAAGGGCACAAAGATAGAAACTAAGCCAAAATTCAAACTCAGATCATCTAGCTTCAAAGTCCATTACTTGAAACATGATGATATGCTTCCAGTCATGTTTCTCCATTTTGATAAATAATAATACATTCATTATAATAACAACATTGAAAAATGGAGAGTGTGATCATACCTGAAAGCAAAGTGTATGTAAGGAAGGAAAGTCATTCTATAGCTAGTTTAAATAGCAAAAATTTCTCATATAACCTCACCCAAGAGGGTAATAAGAAGATCCTAATGTGTTATTTCATCAGTAAAGAGTGAACTACCTTCAACTACAACATACTCATATAAAAAGCATGATCATTATTTTTTTATAATATTGCAGGGAGAAGGAATATATTTCTACACGTACGAAATTCATCTAGAGCAATTTAGATCAAATAAAAGTCAATCTAAATTGAATCATTTTACTTACAAAAGAAAATGAGCAAAACAAACCTGAAGATATTTTCATAAAGCCTCCATTTACTTTGAAAATGTAAGTCAATCTGAAATAACACGCAAGTATTATCAAGTAAACTTCAGCTTAAGACTTAAGTTTTCTGGGCGATGGGTTGCTCAGTGGGTTAAAGCCTCTGCCTTCAGCTCAGGTCATGATCTCAGGGTCCTGGGATCGAGCCCCGCATTGGCCTCTCTGCTCAGCGTGGAGCCTGCTTCCCCCCTCTCTCTGTCCGCCTCTCTGTCTACTTGTGATCTCTCTCTCTGTCAAATAAATAAATAAAAATCTTAAAAAAAAAGACTTAAGTTTTCTGATCTGTCTACCTATCTCTCTGGCCTCCATAAATAGTAGAATTTTAAGTCCTTAGCAGAATTTAATTTAAAAATATAATAATAATTCCATCTCTTATTTACAAAATTTATGGAAACTTCTGATTCAGAATATATTCTCAGATAAAAAGTAGAATAGCTAAAGTTCTTTGAGATTTCTCCAAAATTGAACTGTTTTTTAAAGGAATTTTTTTTAGCATTTTATTATGGAAATAGTCAAATATGAGTTTGAGCACATGAATATACTCAAGGTAATAGCACAATTAATTTGATGTATCCATCATCCACCTTCAACAATTATCAATACATGACCAATCTTATTTTATCTATGTGCCCTCTTTCTGGGTTATTTTAAAGGAAATCCCAGACATCATATTATTTCATCTATAACTACTCAGTTCATATATCTAAAAAAGAAGGAGTTTTTTATTTAAATATTTTTATTTACTTATTTATTTGTTAGAGAGAGAGAGCACAAGCAGGAAGAGCAGTAGGCAAAGGATGAAGCAGGCTCCCCGCTGAGCAAGGAGCCCCATGTGGGACTCGATCCCAGGACCCTGGGATCATGACCTGAGCCAAAGGCAGACATTTAACTGACTGAGCCACCCAGGCATACCACAAGACTTTTAAAAACATATCCACGATGCTATTAACACCTAAAATAATAAAAATCTAGTAATTTCTTAATACCATTGAATTCCCTTATGAATCTTATAAATTCTTAACAGTTTGTTTAAATCAGGATCCAGATAAGGTCAAGACAGTGCAACTGGTTGATACCCTCTTTGAATCTATACATTCTCCCTCTATTGTTGCTTATTTCTTTTCTTTTTTTTCTTTTCTTTTCTTTTCCTTTTTTCTTTTCTTTTCTTTCTTTTCTTTTCTTGCTGTCTTTTTAAAGGATTAACAAGAATGAAAATATATGTATAGACATACATTGATATACATACATATTTATAAATATCTGAACAAAAAATGTCCTATATGGTGTGGTAGTTAAAAACATGAATTCTGAAGTCAGAATGCTTGCATCTTAATCCTGCCTCTCCCAGTCTCCAGCTCTGTGAACTTTTACAAATGATTTAATTACTCTGGCATTCAATTTTCTAATATATAAAATGGAACAATAATAATAAGATATAATAAATACCTTATAATATTTGAGGGGCTAAATATATTAGTATACATAAAATGCAAAGGTACTTAGGACAATGCTGGCACATAATATGCTCTACTTGCCCATTAAGAATATATTTGTCTATAAACTAAAGAACAAACACCAACACACATATGTGTAGTGTGTTTGTGTTGTGTGTGTAGGTGTGTGTGTATTTGTATGTGTGCAGTGGAGACTCAGCTGCTACAGAAGACAACTTGATTTATTCTTCCTGCGTCCTGTTCAAACTACTTAGGAGGTCTGTTCCTTTTTGTCCTTGGATAAAATTTAAGGCATATTCCTTGGCTTGTCTTATAGTCCTCAAGGAATAAAAATGTTCACATGACTTCCAAGTCCAAACAGAATCATTTTAATAAAATGTCTAGAACTTTGAAAGTTCAGAACTCTAAACTCAAAACTTCTCTCCTTCCATGGCTCTTGACTACTTCAGCATTCAGGAGCCTGCAAGGGCAAGAGTCCAAAGCAAGCTTCTTCCCCCTCACTCCCACCTGGCCTTCTCTTCTCCCACTATGAAACTGCCTCCGGGGGGCACCTGGGTGGCTCAGTGGATTAAAGTCTCTGCCTTCAGCTCAGGTCATGATCTCAGGGTCCTGGGATCCAGCTCTGCATCTGGCTCTCTGCTCAGTGGGGAGCCTGCTTCCCTCTCTCTCTCTGTTTGCCTCTCTGCCTACTTGTGATCTCTTTCTCTCTGTCAAATAAATAAAATCTTAAAAAAAAAAAAGAAAGAAAGAAACTGCTTCTGGCCCCACCAGGACACAGCAACGAGGTGAGATAAGCAGTGGTCAGCAGAGATAAGCAGGGATATTATAATGAGCATCCATAGCAGGGCCAATTTCATTCTTGGGGGAGCACTTTCGTGCTGTCAACAGAGAAAGTCTCTGTACTCATGCAGTGACATTCTATGCACCTCTTGGTGTGTCACTCTGGAGGATACTTACTCAGTTCCTCAGGGGTCAACTATATTCATCTTCCTCTGTATTTCAGTCTTTTTTTTTTGCCAGGTGACTTTTACCACACACTGATTAAATAATCCAGGTTCACTATATCAATGAGAAGCATGCAACTTTAATCTTTGATTGTTTTGAGTTTCTTATGCTTTGGAATGACAAGGTGTGAACCACATACCGAATGCCATGTTCTGCATGTTCCAGTGAACATACACGAACTCTCTGTGTTCTCCCTACCAGATTTGCTATCAGGAGGAAGTATCCCCTCCCCTCCCCTGCCCTACAAGGACTTGGTGAAACCCAAAGTTCACCAGAGACTCTAAATTTCCAATCTTTTTCATGATTGCTTAAAAGTATTATTGGGTTGAATTTGGAAGAAGGTATAGTTAACTATGGGTCTCACAATTGGTAATCATGTTGTATACTTGCAAATACTACAGGGATGGTCTGTCCTTTTTTTTGGAAATTTGGTGTGACTTGTTATCTCCGCTCTTGCTACTTTGTGTGTCACTGAACATTAGCCAGAAAATGTTCCATTTTAATGTCTTATTACATGTTCTTGTATTTATATACACACAAACACTCATGTATAAAACAGTCTGTATGAAACAGAAATATTAAAGCATCATTAATCTAAAAATATAGATTGGATAAGGAGAGAGGAGTTTGATAAAATATATAAAAAACTGGATTATTTTCAATTGATTGTTTTCATTTTCATTATAAGAACAACGGTATCTAGGGGCGCCTAGGTGCCTCAGTCAGCCAAGTGTCTGCCTTCAACTCAAGGTCCTGGGATCCAGTGCTGCATTGGGATCCCTGCTCAGCAAGGAGCCTGCTTTTCCCTTTCCCACCATCCCTCCCTCTGTCCATGCTCTTTCCCTCACTTTCAAATAAATAACATCTTTTAAAAAGATAACAATGGTTATCTAGATTGGAAGAGAAAAAATAAGTATCAAATGAATTAAGAAGATATACTCACATTCTTTTAGATTAGTCCAAAAAGACTTAAAGAAACCAGATTACTGTTAAATATAAAGCTCCATATACTTGAAGATATTTGGGATCAGGAAGTAAACAAAAGATACTTTCATTAAATAAAAGACCATTTCTACTATAATTTATTATTCTATTTTTTCTCTCTCTTTTATCTGCCTTTCCTCTCGTCTGCCTACCTACCAACTTACCTACCCATTATCTCTTCTTCTATCACCATGCGGGAAGCTATTCAGAAAAATAGATAAGACCCTCCCACAGGGATATAATACTCATTTTATAGCACTATTTAAAGGTCTCCAGAGCTTTATGTGTATTACCTCATTAATTTTCACAATATCCTGTGAGGTGTGTAGATGGAAATTATTTCTCAGTTTTATGGATGAGTAAAGTAAGGCACTGTAAACTTACCAAATAGACTTATATATGAATAAATACGAGAAACCAAATGAGCCATGCTTTTGCAAAATATAGATTAATAGTTTGTCTTTTATTCTAGAAGTTAATTTTATGTATTACGGCATATTCAGAAGTTCTTCAAATGTTGATAAAATTAGAGCCATCTTCTCCATAACCTTGGAATATGCTAATAAATGGGCAATTTCATTAAATATCATAAGTGTTAATAAAAATAGCAATGGGTAGTGCACTGCTACAGAGACTTCTTGCATTTAGTTTTATACTCACAACAACCCTGCAGTTCTGCTTCTCTATTTCAAGGTAATAAATTATCCCCAAATTTTGAAACTTAAAACAAGTATTTCACAAAATTCTGAGTTCAGAAAACCAGGAGGGGCTTGGTTGAGTCATTCTACCTCAGGGTGTTTGCAATAAAACTGTTGACTGGGGCTGCAATTTCATCTGAAAGCTCAACTGAAGGAGGAGCCATTTCTAAGTTAACTTGCTTTATTGGGATAACTTGGTTCTTGGAGGGTTGTTGAACTGAGGGCCTCAGGTGCTTGTCAGCTGTTAGCCATCAGCCTCCCCCAGTTCCTTGTTATGAGGGCCTCTACACTGGCAACACTATCTTTCACCTTTCTGATATGTTTATAAAAGATTTTATACTTCCTCTTAGCCTTATCTTTGGACTACTTTTTTCTGACATTGCTCTAAATTTTATCTTTTGTCAGAAGGCATTTCTTAGTTTTATCATTCGCTTCTATTTGGAGATGCTGAGAATTTTCAAAATCATAAAAATTTGACTACATCATGTTTAACAGTCTTTCTTGTAGTTTATCTCTTTCCTTCCTCATTTTAATATAATCAAGAGAAGACTACGGGCCACCTTCAACATTTTGGCTGAAAATTTACTTCGTTCGATCATCTGATACATTAGGCTCATATGTTTTACTTTTCACATGTATCAGTTTGGTAGGACTGATGTAATAAATTACAACAGAATGGGTGGCTTAAAAAGAAGTTATCTTCTTACAATCCTAGAGGCTAGAAGTCCGAGATCAAGGTGTTAACAGGGTTGGTTTCCTCTATGGCCCCTGTGTGTGGTCATCTTCTGTTGTCTTTTATGTGATCCTTCCTCTGTGTCTATGCTTTAATCACTCCTTATAAGGACACTAGTCATGTTCTGTCAGTGCCTACCCATATCACCTTCTTTTACTTAAATTACTTCTTTAATGACCCAGTCTCCAAATACAATCACATTCTAAGTACTGGGGATTAGGACTTCAGCATATGGTTTATAGAAGACATAATTAAACTCATAATATTCTGCTCTCTTCCATCTCCTCAAAATCATGTCCTTTTCACCTACAAAATGCATTCACTGTGTCCTATTAACCACTAAACGCTTAATCCATTCTGGCATCAGCTCTAAGTACCAAATCTCATCTAAATAGCATCTAAATCAGGTATGGGTGAGACTAGAGATATGATTCATCCTGAGGCAAAACTCCTCTCAAGCTCTCAACCCGTGAAATCAGAAGTCATCTGCTTTCAAAATATAATAGTGAAACAGGCACAGGACAGGAATTCCCATTCCAAAAGGGAGAAATTAGAAAGAAAAAAAAAGGAGCAATGTGTCCCAAGCAAGTATGAAATATAACAAGGCAAATCCCATCAGGTTTTAAAATTCAAGAATAATATATCTGCTTTGTCCTTTGTGTCCCGGGGAGGATGCCCTTATCTTCCATATTCACCTTCTGGTGGCCATATACTTTGACACTGGGTAGCTGTTTTTTTCCCCCTTAGCTTTGGGAGGTGACTATGACTCCTTTAGAACCAAGGAAGAGAGCCCCAACTCCCAGGTTTGTGCTCCCTGGGCCTGTGGTGTCAAGGAAATTCTGACAACCTCTTTACCACCTTTAGAGTCATTCTCCCCCTTTTTAGAAAGATAACACATGTTTACAGATAGACCGATCTGCTGGAATGTCCTATTGAATCTTAGAAATCTGACAGATTCCTTTTTCATTCTGTCCCATCTCTGTACCTTTAAGTTGAAGTTGACAACTCCTTCTGCTGATGTAACCCCGGCTCTATTCCTGGCCTCTGCTCAGGTGGTTGATTGGATCCTAACTCACATGCCTATAATCTATTTAACAAACAAACATTCTTCAGCCATTCACTTGGAGAGTGTGTTCTCTTCAGATCATGTTTTCTCACTCTTTATAATACAATTTAAGTCTGGAAATTTTCCAAATCTTCAAATGTTGGTTCCCTTTTTGTCTAACAACTCCCACTTCAGTTTATCTCTTTCTTCTCTGAATTTACTATAAGCAGTCAGGGGGAAACATCCCATAGCTTCAACGCCGTACTTTGGAATTTCAGCTAACTATCCAAGTTCATCACTTACAAGTTCTCCTTTCCATAAAACACTAGCACATAATTTGCCCAAGTTCTTCTTCTCTTCACAACAAGAATTACCTTTCTTCCAACATACTTCCCATGCACCTCTGAGATCTCACCAGAAACATCGTTGAAATTCATATTTCTACCAAACATTTTATTTACAATTATATGTGTATAACTCTAAAATAATAGAACCTTTCTCTATAGGTCTCCTCTTTTCTTCCTCAGCTCTCACCAGAATCGCCTCCATTTTATTACCAACAATCTATTCAGGACAATCTACCATGCACCTCAAAATTTTTTCAGCCTTTACCAATGCCCACTGCCAAAGCCACTTCCACATATTTAGGTATTTCTTACAGAAACACCCTTACTTCCTGGTACCAGAATTGGTATTAGTTTTCTAAGGCTACCATAATCGCAGACTGGGTGGCTTAAACAGAACAAATTGATTTTCTCATAGTTCCACAGGCTATAAATTAAAATAAGTTGTGGCAGGTTGGTTTCTTTTAAGGCCTCATCCCTTGGCTGATAAATGGGCACCTTCTCTCTGTGTCTTAATGTGGTTATCCTTCTGTCTGTTGTGTCTGTGTCTTGATCTCCTTTTTGCATAAGATTACCAGTCCTATTGGATTATGGCCCACTGATATAACCTCCTTTACCTCTTTAAAGGTCCCATCTCCATTTATAGCCACATTCTGATGTACTAAGGTCATGGCATATAAATTTTGGGGGAATATAATTCAGTCCATTACTACACATAACTACATCAACAGTCTTGATAAACCTTTTTCTACTACACAACAAGGTTCCTCTTTCCTACAGTTTCAAACAACATTCACCTCACTTACCTGTAAGCATTCATCCATAGCCTTATCAAAGAACAGAGAGGTTATATTAACGATTTCTTTAACACACATTAGACTTTCCATACTAACTTATTTTTTAACATTTTCTCCAAGTCCATTGGACAGATCAAAACTATGCCTACATGTTGTTTTTTCTTACAATAGTACCTCATTTCTAAGTATCAAAACAGATGCTAAATGCTATTGCAACAAAAATAATTGTTCTAATATTTATCAGTTTAAAACAACAATACTTTATTACCTAATGCATTTTCTTAGTCAGATCTGAGAGAAACTTTGCTGGGTGTTTCTGGCTCAGTATATCTCACAAGGTTACAGTCAAGCTGTGGACCAGAGATGAAGTTATCTCCAGGTTTGATATTAACAGGACATTTCACTCATGAACTTAATCAGATATTTGTTGGCAGATCTCTGGGGGCAACTCATCAATGATAATAAATATTTTAATTAAAATAGATGTAGGGTGCTTGGGTGGTTCAATTGGTTAGGTAACTGCCTTTGGCTTTAGTCACGATCCCAGAGTCCCAGGATCGAATCTCGCATCTGGCTCCCACTCCATGGGGAGTCTGCTTCTCCCTCAGACTTTCTCCCCTCTCATGCTCTCTCTCACTCTGTCTCTCTCTCTCTCAAATAAATAAATAAAATCTTTAGATTTTATTATAGGGTATTATATATATTAGATTATATTATAGGGTAAATAATACATTATATGTTAATAAAAAAATTAAAAAAAAAAGATTCATCAGAACAATTAAAAAAAATCTTTAGAAAAAATAGTTGTAGATAATGTTGATTAGCATATCATCAAGTGCTTGTTATTGTCTAATTTTATACTCACAATAACTTTACCATATTAATATTAGTTCATGTCCATTTTATAGCTAACATTATTAAATAAAAAGATTGTGCATGGTCATACAATGGTAAGAACTGACACTTGGCAGCAAATAGTTTTAATTATAGAAAACTTAAAAATTAGAGTACTACTTTATCTAAAATAGCTTGGTGGTTCCCACTTTGACTGAGAAGGCAGGAAGATACAAAGACAAAAGAAAGAAACCAACCCCACATAAATTAGGAATACATACAGCAAATCACTCTAAACCTAATATAATATTCTTGTTAGAAGAATGAGAGATAATTGTGAAAATATATATACAATAGAAGAGATTAAAGCTAATAAGTTTTTTCTTCAAACTATATATCACTTCCTGATTATATTTTATGAATTATCTATCATATTCAGTATCCTTGACATTATATTTTTCCATAAAGATGGTTGTACCCATGTGGTTATTGCTTCTTATTAATATATACTTATAGAACCTTTATGTACATGTGCAATCTATTACTACCTAGCAATTATATTTAAGCATTTTACTCTTTGTAAGACTGGGAATATTGGAAAGAAAAAGTTATGCCAAACATTTAAATGCTGAAATTAATGAAAGATTGCTGAGGGCGGATATATGAGTGTTCATGTGACAAATAAAAGTGGAAATTAAAGATAATAGTATTAAAATATAAGAAATATTGGCATTGCTCTAGCCCAACACCTTACATAGAATATGAGCTTATTTTATCCATAATTATACCATTTTAATATTTATATACATTTGCTCCAAATTATCCTCTTCTATACATATTATAAAATTCTTACTTCTTGCAAATCATAAGTTTGACTTATAAATAAACATTTAGAGAAATATTGCAAACATATAGAGACATTCCATATACCTCATACCTGATTTCCCCTATCATTAACATCTTTTATTAGTAGGATATACTTGTCAGAATTAATGAATCTTTGCACATAGTTTATGTTCAAATGACTATTTCCCATCTGAAGTTTCTAAGGTGCTATGATTTAGTGCCTGTTAAAAGGTCCATTTGAGTTGTGACTGAATATGACACGTTTTGCTTTACCATCGATCTGAAGCCTTACAAAGGCCAAATGGAGGCTGTTAGAGGATGTTCCAAATCCTGGTGAAGGTCACAAGGCTTTAATAGGCAGGAAGATCAGGTAAACATTATTAAAATATCAGTTATTTCACTCCCTGAACTAGAAAGCATGAGATAAAATATCAGAGATGCCCAGGTAATACTATTTCATTTATCTTTTCCATTTTCTTTCTTTGATTTATTAGTCAGTCTTTCTAAGAATTTGTGTCTGCTATTATGTTAGCAGTTGGCTTGTTAACTTGCAGTTAAGGGTAGAAAGATATCTCACCTAATGCTATCTTACTTTGGATAGTTTCTTGTTGGTTTTTTCCTCCTCTCCCCTAAAGCACTTGGTACTGACTTCTCCAATGACAGTCAGACTTGACATTGTTTTGTATGTGGATTTTTAAATAGAAAATTCAAAAAAAATTTTTTTTAGTCTTTTCTTCTTTCTGCCTCTTTATCTAATTAATGTTGTCTGACATCTCTCTGGATTTCCTGTTTTTTTCATTTCCCCCCTTTGCAATCACTTTGAACACGTTGGCTGAAATCCCTGGAGCTGGAGTAGAAGAAGATTACCTCGTTACTCTTCTTTTCAGGGCCACTACTTTGTCCCTCTTTTAACTTGTTCTCATGGGTCTAACTTTATTTCAAATACTCTGAATATTTCTCTGAAGAATGTATCAGCCACCTTTTGCCATCAACTGAATTTTTTCTTTAACACAAAGAACCAAGGGGCTTTGATTGTCAAGGTGCTGTCTGTGCAGATATTTCCTTTTAAAAAAGTAAAAAATATTCTGGTATCCTCCTAGAAGTTAATCAGGAATTTAACTTTGAAAAGTGCACCTTGTAGTGTCTCCATGGGGAGGATATTCCCTTATCCAAGATATCCCGTCAACACACACACACACACACACACACACACACACCCACCAGGGACAATTCATGGTTCTTTCAAAGTTTGTTTCAAGTTAAATGAGGCATATAAACATATGTGTGTATGTTTGTAATTCTTGTATCTCTAATGTTTATATATGTGTGTATTCATCTCTGAGAAGAATGATGAAGGAACATTGTAAAATACTAATCCTAAATTAGTCCCAATCCTATTTGCACTACATTCAGAAAAATGTCAAGGAGAATTCATTACAAAAACAATTAAAATTTCATGCATTATTTATATTTGTGGTATCAAGTGTTGTATAATACCAAACCAAGCTGTGTGAAACATTTTCAACAATAGAATTTAAACTTAGAGCCTAACTAATATGAAACCTCACTGATTCTGATCTAAGGAAAAAGTGAATGATACGTGTTCTATAAAAATGTAGCACATAGTGTGACTATTAACGAATATCAGAATATCATCTCCTTATGAACTAATTATAATTTCAGTTAATGTTAGCATCACACAAGAGAAGAAAAAGACAAACTTGAAATTGAATCATATACATTAAAAACTATCAACTTTGAAGTTTTGCAGTTTAATATTTATTATCAACAAGGCCAATAGTGTGTAAATACCATTGGTTAAACAGAAGAGAAACAGAGCCTGAAGACAGTTGTAAAATTAATAAAAATAAAATAATCAAATATAACAAAACTTATCATTTTAATAGAACTTTATAACTTAATAACTTAATTTCCACAACGCAATTTTTATTGGTCGCTGTAATGTATAAGATGCTGGTGAATATCAAATAAGGAAAAAATGATGACTTCAAATATTTTCTCTAATATATCAATTTCAAAATACAGATGTTATATTTTCAAAGACTGTAAGGCAATGACTCTCAATGAGCCTTTGTTTTGGAATTATCTTGGAGGTTTTGAAAAATGCTTACGTCAAACTGCACCTTAACCTAATAAATCAGGTTATCCAGGGTGATAACTCCCATTGTTAATATTCAAGAAGTCTACCACTCACCACTCTTTTTTGGTTAGGTTTGAATTGAGAACCACCATTCTAAAGATCCTTTTTTTATTTCCAAGAGGAGGTACAAAGCTATCGAGTGAAGGAACTGCTTCTATAACTTAAAAAATAATCAGAATGTTTAATTAGTTGTAGATGATTTGGATACGATTCACCAAAATATTTGGATTATTTTGCTTTTGTGTACTTTAATGATTCCTCCATGGAGCTAACTTTCCATGTTCAAAATTATTTATAAATTATGAACATTACAAATTAAGGTATTTTTTTTCATTTCATTTCATTTTTTCATCATAAATGTAACTCTTTAATCCTCATCCCCTGTTTCCCCCGCCCTCCCACCTCCTTCTTTGGTAACCGTCAGTTTGTTCTCTATAGTTAACAGTCTGTTTCTTGGTTTGCCTCTCTCTCTTTTTACTTATTTATTTTGTTTCTTAAATTCTACCTATGAATGAGATCCTATGCTATTTGTCTTTCTCTGACTGGCTTATTTTGCTTAGCATTATATTCTCTAAGTCCATCCATGTTGTTGCAAATGGCAAGATTTCGTTCTTTTTATGGCTGAATAATATTCCATTGTATATATATATCACATCTTCATCCATTCATCAATTATCAGACACTTGGGCTACTTCCATAGTTTGGCTATTGTAAAAAATGCTGCTTTAAACCTAAGGGTATTTCTGAAATAGTGTTTTTGAATTAGTGTTTTTGTATTGTAAGGGTAAATACCCAGTAGTGTGATTCCTGGGCCAAAAGGTAGTTCTGTTTTTTAATTTTTTTGAGGAACTTCCATACTGTTTTCCACAGTGGCTGCACCAATTTTCATTCTCACCAACAGTGCAAGTGATTCTTTTTTATTCACATCCTTGCCAAATTAAGGTAAGTTAGATTGAAGAAAAAATTAATTAGGCTCATTTAATCGAAGTCTCTATTTCCAAGTCAGCATCTGTAGTTGTGCTGTTGCCCTTTTCCACCAATTATAGAAGATGTTTCATGGAAGTCTTTGCTGAACTGCAAAATTTTTCTTGACACACTATACCAGGCAATCATTGGGGATATATTGGCATTAACACCTAAGATAAAAACTCTATGCCATCCTAGCTCTATAATTTTCATCCTTACCAACAGAATGGATTGTGGTGGTGGTGTTAGTCTCTGAACTATGCTGTCAGAAAAATGTACAATAAAATAAGAGTGACTATAGTGTTATTTTTTCCAGGCTCTCTTTAAATGTTTTACCTTCACTTACTTTCTCAATTCATCTTCCTAGCACCACTGCAAGCCATTTATTATCATCGTCATTTTAGAGGGAGTAAAACTGAATCTCAGAGGCATAAAATAAACAACTCAAGGTCATGTAATTAGCAAATGGTAGAGATGTGATTCAAACCAAGTCTTTTAAGTCAATGATTTCCTTCATACAGTTCTAACTTTAGGATATAATATAGATTACAAAATGTGGGATTAGCATTTTTTAAGATGTCTGTGAAAATATCTACAAGGAACACTGAATATTACACAAAATGTGATTCTAGAAAAATGAATATCCTCCTTGAATAGGAAGAGATAGAGCATCTCAAACACCTGAGATAGATTGACAGCTTGTCAGTTACTATCACAAAATATCACACTTCTCTCTATAGAATTTATAAAAATGGTTTTTCCTTGGTTGTGTAGATTGGAATCATAGAGCTCTGGCCTTGTCTTTGCCATATGAGTTGCCTATAAACTGATAGATTGATTTTAATTTGACCTTGGCAGCTTTTTGTTACCCTCTGAGGTATAAGTCTTGCTCTGTTCCAGACCTTTCCTTGAACTCTGTTTTTGGACACTACCCTTCTTTTAAAGATTTGTCCCTGGGGGCATAAGCAGGCTGTCAGTCATAACTTTGTTGGCCATGACCGATGTGGTGTGTTAAACCCTTTAGTAATGTTGCCAGTTCTATTTTCTAAGAAAAGATGCCTATTTTGTCAGAAAGAATAATCTGTACTTTAAGTACTTAATTTGACAAGAGGAACCCACTTAATACAAATAATGCTTTTAGTGCTTGAAATAATAATTACATTCTAGTCCTTTTTTATATAGAAAAACTAGATTTTGCATATGTAATTAAACATTCTACATCATTCATCTAAGTATTGTTATATGCACTAAAAAATGGATGATATTTCAGAACTATTAACCATAATCAAACAAATCAATGGTCAAGGAATTAAGAGAGATATTCTTTTTCTTTTTTTAGGAGAAATAGTTTCAATTTCATGAAATCTGATGCTATAATACGTTTGTCTTACTAATCTGACTATTATTTCTATTAACAGTAGCATTCCATATTTATATATCTATATACTAAATTTGATCATTATAATAAAATGCCCATTTTGTTTTTCTTTCTGATCTTTCTTCTGCTACATCTCTTTGTCCTTCTCTTGTCTCATCATTTCAACAAACTCTATTCAGTTTTTAATCCAAAGAAAAATGATTGCTCTAAATAGGTATACCAAGAAAATATGGAAGTTTATATTTTTCAATAGGAAAAATATATATACTATGGTATTTTACCTGGTGTGTTGACAAAAAATATTATTGTGTGTATTGGGAATAAATGAGGTAAAAATAATTCAACATGTTTTTATTTCTCGTAAATATTTTAAGCTGTTGTATTTTTGGTCATTATTTTATAACATTTTATTACACGAACAATGCCTTTAAATAATTACTAGACATAAAATTATGAAGTGAATGTGGAATTTATCTTAGATGATGAATGGCTACAATTGCTAAGGTAACTATGATTGTAGCAGTTGTTTCACTCTTTATATGTCAAAAAAACTTTAAATATTATAGTAGAGTAATTTTCTTATTAGTTTCCAGGAATTCAGAAAAAAAACACTCTCTGTTTTACTTTATTCATAATTATATAACCCTAATCAAATTCTAGAAAACACAATGTCACTGATAAGTACATATCTCTAATAAATTAATAATTAGTGTTAAAGATTAAGTAGATACAGTGATTTTCCATAATCCAATATTAATATAGTACATAGTTAACTTTTCATAAAATAGGAGAGATTGAGATAATATTAGAAACAGTATGAGCTACACTGACTGGACAGATTCACTTTTCTACATAATATATTTGTTTCACCAACCTATTTAAAGTTAGCATTGAAACAGAAAATCTTTTCAATATTTTATACCAAAGAAAGACATCATAATATTTCTCTTCAGCAGGTGTGTGTATATGCACAGCTAGGAAACATGAAGTTTCATATATCTATTCCTAGTGAAACGGACTTGGTTTTCTAGTAAGACTTGACACTTCACACAATGAAATAGTAAGTTCATCCTTAGAAAAGAATATAACACTAAAAATGGAGAGATTATTAGAAACAGTGGAGTATAGAAAATAGATTTTCTGTCATAAAGATCTTGACAGTAAATGTTGAAGCAGTAGAAATCATAAATAATACTGGTTTTTATGTTACACATTCTGAGCATTTTTTATAGAGCTCAACTGGATTATAATAAGATAACAATAAAACTCTCCCTAAGATACTATATATGTTATAACTTTTATTTTGTATGAATAGTAAAACAACTCTCTTTCTCTCTCTCCACACACACATACACGCAGACACAGAAGCACATTTTTGCAAAGCGGGTTTACATTTTACCTATTTTCTTTCCACATTTTGCCAACTCAGAAAGTTTTAAATGTAAATCCCCATGTTTAAGATAGAGAATATCATAATGAAAGAACTGGACAAGTTCATTGCCCTTAACTGTAGATAGTCACAAATATTGTAAAGCATTTCAATTACTTGACATTATAAAGCTATATATATATTCAAGTGCCTAAGCTATGGGACTTAAAAAATAATATAATATAATATAATATAATAATAAAAATATAAAATAATAAGAAGCAGAAGCCTACTTTAATAAATTACTATTGCTGTTTTCAAATTAGGAAAACATCTATGCCTGCTCAAAAATTATTTTCCTTTAATAGTTATTTTTAATATTTAATATTAATATTTTCCTTTAAAGTCTGGAATTCTTTTCAGATAATTGTATCTCTTGTTCCATGACAGACAGGTCAAGAAATCCAGAGCTATCTTTATTCTATTGAAATTTAGGCTGTAGGGGTGTATGTATTATTTAATTAATTCATTTCATTCATTAGTTCAAGAAACATATTTCTTCACATGAGATATAAAACATCTACTTTATTTCAATGGTTTTATATAAACATGCCATTTTTGAAATTACATAGAAAGCTTCCAAATTAGAATCACTTAAATAAAAAGATCCAGGGGCTCCTGGGTGGCTCAGTGGGTTAAGGCCTCTGCCTTTGGCTCAGGTTATGATCTCAGAGTCCTGGGATCGAGCCCCGCCTGGGGCTCACTGCTCATCAGGGATCCTGCTTCTCCCCCTCTCTCTGCCCACCTCTCTGCCTACTTGTGTGATCTCTCTCCTCTCTGTCAAATAAATAAAATCTTTAAAAAAATTAAAAAGAATTAAAAAGATCCACACATCTTTCAATAACAAAGATTTTAAACATTCAAGAAATATTCATTAAACACCTACGTTTTTTAAGTCATACTTCTAGAATTTGGTTATATAGACATTAACAAAACAATCTTCTTATACCGACAAAAGTTCTATTATAAGGAAATGACAGGTGCCAAAAAAAAAAATCCAACAAATAAATAAATAAATCGTGTGTGTGTGTGTGTGTGTGTGTGTATTTTTAAAAGCTGTTGAAAATACATGAATGGTTGAATGGTGCCATATAAACATAGAAGAAAATTGTGAAGAGGAAATGCTATTTTATACAACTTGGTTCAAGAAGGCCTCTGTGTGAAAATGTGACATTTAAATACAGATAGAAGGAAGTAAAGGAGCCAACTATGTGACTTTCAAAGGCAAAAGGTGCTCAGGCCAGGAAATGATCAGGCTCAAATGCTTTGGGACCAGCAGAGGGATGCTTGGAGCCTTGGATCCATAGTGAGGAGACTAGTACAATTGGGACAAAGGGAAAAAAGTTCACAGATGACATCAGAGATATAGCAGCCAAGTTGAGAAGCATAGACATAATTATTCTGAGTGCCATGAGAATCCATGCAAGGTTTGGAGCAGCAGGGTAAGAGCACTGACTCAGATTTTTAAGGGGTCATCATGGTTTCTGCAAAAGAGAAACCTTGTAAGTGTAGAAGCAGGAGACACATTAGAAGACTATTTTTTTTTTTGAGTCCAGGTTAGGGATTATGATGAGTCTATCTGGACTTGGAGCAGTGGTCACTGTGCAAATGTTTGTATTTAGTGTCCATGCTGAAAGGATTTGGTAATGTGTTGACTAAGCAGTGTGAGGGAGGGAAAACAGTCAGAAATGACTTCAAGGTCAAAATAATCTAAACATTATCTCCCCTCCTACAAGCAAGATGCTATTAAGGTTGAGAATTACTTATCCTGTCATAATGAGATTTACTGACACATGGGCTGAGTATGTTCTGTTGTATTTTTCAAAGGTAATTGATATCAGAGAGACAATTCAGTAGTCATCACTGATAGACTAACAGAAGCATGTGACCATTCTTTACTATTTTAGTGTTTGTGTTAAAAATTTTTAATATCAATCATTCTGATTTTAGAAAACACAAATAGACTCTGGAAACATTCCTTTGTTATTTAAATGTAACTCACTTTAAGGATGTTTCCTGAGCTCAGGAAATATTTGATCAACATGAACCCTGAAAACTGGAAAATCTTAAACCATATTTTTTTCCTTTAAAGGAATCTAATAAGAGGAAAAAGAAAATACTCAATTTTTTAAAAAAGATTTTATTTATTTATTTGAGAAAGAGAGAGAGAGCACTTGAGGAAGGGCAGGGGTGGGGGGCAGACTCCCTGCTAAGCAGGGAGCCTGACAAGGGGTTGGATTCCAGGACCTCAGAATCATGACCTGAACCAAAGGCAGATATTTTACTGACTGAGCCACACAAGCACCCCAGAAAATACTCATTTTAAGTAAAATAGTTTGTTTATATAAAGGATAGCAGTAAATCCGATTTCAGACTAATTTACAGACAATTGCATGCATTATAAATACGTATTTTAGTACTGAATGCCTGGTGTTCACAAATTCTTTATTTACTGAGTATCTACTATGTGAAAAGCTCTGTGATTAGCAGTGTACTTCCAGTGGAGAAGGAAGAGAAATAATATCTTCTCTGAGAATGAAGAGATTATGTAGGTACAGAAAATAAAAGATAGCTATATATTTTAATAATATATAATAAAATAGAATTATATTTTATGAATATTGATCAATAAATATATTAAAAATTAGCTAAATGCTGACAATGGTATATAGTCTATTGAAAGCAGAGCCTTTTTTCCCCACTGCCATTTCCTCAGCACATAGAACAGTACCTGATACTCTAAATATCTCAGTAATTATTTGTATAATTAATTAATAATGACATAAGAACATAAAATTGGAGTTTCTTATGTAGTCATGGACAGCTTTCTGGAATTATTGGATTGTATCAGATTAAAAAAATTCTGCCCAAAGCATTGCCTCTATGGAACACATCTCCATACTTAAGCAAACAAGTAATAATAGAATGTGAAACACATTTTATTTGGAAGATTCAGAGAGAATAATAAAAATGGTGAGGAAGAGGAGGAGCATGACATGATCTGTGAATTTAAGGAATTATAATATAGCTGAGGAAGGCCCAAACTGCAAGAATAACTTGGTACATGGTAATCTAGGTTCCTTATAGCAAACCTGCAACCATAGCAGTCATTTAATTGTTACCTTATTTATTACTTACAAAACTCCCTCTTTCACATAATGGAGCACTCAGTGGAGTCATTAAGCAGAACTTCTCATTGAAAAGTCAATACTAAATGACCCGTGAAAAAGAAGTAAAAATTCTTGATAGGAATGAGTGAAAAATGAATTCCAAGGAAACAGACAAGTACAAAGAAGTAAGAATGTGAAGATATCACTAGAAAACAGTGGGCAATTCACTTAAGGGAAGTTAGATATCTCCTGGAACATAGGAGAAATAAGAATAAAAAGGTTCATTGAACCTACACTTCAGAGAACTTTTAGTGTTTAACAAAGGAGGTTACACCTTGAATCATAAAGAGGGGGTCACAAACTGAAGGGTTTTAAAAAGTGAGAGATGTGATCAAGGTTGTATTTCTGAAAGCGAGTCTGATTTTGGATGGTTTTGATTGATTATTAAGGCAGATCCTCAAATGCTAGAACAGCAGAGGCCCATGGCTCAAATCCAGTAGCCAGTTCATAAAGAACATGGTTTCAATTGAAGAAACCAAAAAAATCTCACGAGTGTTAAAGATGACATCAAAGTTTAAGAATACTAGTAAAAAAATATTGAATAAATACATCAATAAAATAACTGAATAAATATGAATAAACATAAGAAAATGAGGACTTCTCAGAATATCTCTGTCATCTCTCCATTGGAATATGGTTAATTGCCTTAAAGGAAATACAAAGAAAGTTTTACTTGGTTTAGAAGACAATATCCTGGAGCGCCTGGATGGCTCCGTGGGTTGAAGCCTCTGCCTTTGGCTCAGGTGATGATCTCAGGGTCCTGGGATCAAAACCCCGTGTAGGGCTCTTTGCTCAGCGGGGAGCCTGCTTCCCCCCCCTCTCTCTTTGCCTGCCTCTCTGCCTACTTGTGATCTCTCTCCTCTCTGTCAAAAAAATAAAATAAAATCTTTTAAAAAAAGAAGACAATATCCTTTTGTTAGACCGAGATAGTTTTTAGCAACAAGAATAAATTTGAAATGCAAAACATTTTATTCCTCAATTACTTTAGAAATCCGAAAATGGTATACAATTACCTTTAGAATAACAACCCAAATACTTGGTTGGATAGATTAATGACAGATCTGTCCAACAATCAAATGGTACAATGGGGAAATATAATCATGCCATCTCAGATAGTAATTAACTTAGTTTCAGAGTAGGTGGCATTAGCCAAGAACCAAAATGTTGAGAGTCAGAGAAATGGCATAGGTACATAAATCCAGGTAGGGAAGAACATGTCAAAGACTGACCCCAATTAGCTACATGGCATTCAGAGATGTAATAGATTTTAATATGAAAGAAGATGAATAAGTGCAAGGAGTTAAAAGGTATACAACTCTAACTGAAAAAAGATGAAGGGAAAAGTAGAAGCTAGAATGGTTAAAAATAAATAAGATCTGATTCTCAGGCTTTTCATGCCCTTTGATGGTTTTATAGTTACACAAAGAAAACAAAGTAATAAAATATGCACTGTTTGATACTTTTAATTGACTACTCCTGTTAAGTGGCATGGAGGAAATGTTGTAAGACTTCATAACAACTTGATGCTGAGCGGTGTTCAATCTTCACTTATTAAAAATATTTCCAACATTTTCCACTTTCCTAGGATGTTTGATCAGTTGTTCATTTATTATAAGTGCAGCAGTTGGGCTTCTTAGCTATCAAAAAGAAAGTTAACCTTACCAGATTTTTATCCGATTTCTAAAACTAGGCAGTTTATGTCTAGAAGTGCTTACTCAAGGTTTTGTCAAGATCACACTATGTGTTGTGCCTTCCTTAGCAAAAATATGGTACTGAAATTGTGAAATGTAATGATGAGATTCTGAGGGACATGTGATAAAGAAAGTGTAAACTGAGGCAGATTAGATGAAGCAGGCTGGGGGCCAGATTGTGGAAAGCCTTGGAGAACAAAGTATCTGCAGTGTTATTCTAAAGGTAATTGTAAACCACTCCTAGATTTCTAAAGTGATTGAGGAATGAAATGATTTGGCTTTCAAATTTATTCTTGTTGCTAAAAACTATCCTGGTCTAACAAAAGGGTATTTTCTTCTAAACCTAGTAAAATTTTCTGTGTATTCTCTTAATGGCAATTAACCACATTACAACATGGTTTCATAGGATTCTTACTCTTGTTTTAGATTCGTAGTACATTGGTTGCAAGGATATTCACTTGTACATCATAGTTCTCAACAAAATGGTTGAATGACTCGTGAAGTGATTGAATGAATGAGTGATTTCCAATACTGTTTTCTTAATAATTTTGTTGGATCAAAGTTGAAGATTATAATTAATGATACTTTTAACTTGATATTCTCTGAAATTTTATGAGAATTAAAACAATCATAAGTTATTATTTCAAATGTACTTTCAAAAAAATGTGTTTAGTTAAATTCTTAAAACACTCTTGCTGGGAAGGAAGAGTAAATTTCACTGCTCCCAGTTTATAGGGGAGATAATTAACCCTCCTTGGAAAAGTTCCATGATGGTATCAGAGGCTGAAATCTGGACAGGTCTAACCGTATAGAGCACTTCTTCGCTTCCAATTTTGCTATTATCCAGTGAACCATGATTATCCCATGCAATGGAAATATTGAACTGGACAATACTCTTAAATTTGACTTATTCTGAAAGGCATTTACTTAGACTGCAAATCCCTGAATACAAAGGAGAACTTGAATAAAAGACTGGAAGACAGGAAATTGCCTGATAGTTCTGGGGTTGACAGTGATTTGGTCGGCTTTCAGCAGACATTTTTAAGTATTACTTCACTGAGCAAGACAATATATGATAATGCTGTTTCACTGACCTTAACCTGTTTCCTGCCATGGGTTTAAATTAGCCAGGATTTTGTCAAAATTGTGCAAATCTCTATGGTATAAGGGCTGAAAAGAGTATTCTTACAAAAAATACTGATAATTTGAGGGAAGTTGGTTAAGAACAGTCCCATGTTTCCAACTTTACTACTTAAATAGAAGAACAGAAGTGTTTGGGGGTATCTTTTGTCCTTATATGAATATAAAAATTAAATTAACATATAAATTTTAATCAGCAAATGGGTATACCTCTCTAAATCCTGTTTAACATGTAATTTTTATACCAAATTTCAACTTAAGTATTATGTAGAGATATACTGGTGGTCTAAAATTTACCTTCCAATCACTGGATTATATTGGATTTAGGAGAGGGCCTATAGTTCTTCATGTGCAATTATAAAACATTACAGAGGCAGCAGTCTGTATTGGGGAGTAAGGCATAAAATTCTACTTTTCATTCTGAAGGTTATTACTATGGTATTCTCTCACTGTCTCTGTTTCTCTGTCTCTCTGACTTCCTTTCTTTTTTTTTTTCTATGTCTCCCTTTCTCAAGTTCTCTGTTTCTGTTAATTTTGAATTACCTATATGTAAGTATCCCTTCTAGGAGTACATCTATAAATACAACTTATTTGTCACTTAAAGAACACATTTTCAAAGAAATACATAATTATTACAATCTGTAATTTTAGACTAAGTCTATAGAAAATATCTCTCAATTAGAAATTGGAGCCAAAAAAAAAAAATTGGAGCCATTTTCAAAATTAGACTTCAAACATAGAGTTTATAAATTCCAAGAAACAACATTTAAAATGAAATTCATTTAAAATGAAACTAATTTTATTAAAGACTTGCTATGAGTTTGTCTATTGAAATATGTATATGTAAAAAAATTAAAATTGGTATTGTTTCAAAGGGGGGGAGGAGGAAGAAAAATATCATGTGTATTTAGCCTGGTATCTAATTGCCCCTATAATGTGAAGTGAAAACATGTAAACCCCATGCATATGTGCCCTACTTCAATTTTGATTTGCTTGTGTACATGTCTTTGTATGTGGGTGGAAGCCACAGGTACATCCTGTTTTTGTTGCCATAGGATATTTTCTCTGGCTAATCCTTGCTGCAAATTGACATCTTACAAGCACTGCAGTTAGTATTGAGATCCTTCCACCCCCGCAACACCCGCCATGGTATCTTGAACATGACTATTTTTTATTGGGACATATTTCAGTTCAATATTATAATATGTGGGTCCTATGTATGCTACGGAGTTTTTAGAGTTTGGATTAGCCCAACAGTAGATACAATTGTTTAAAAGGCTTTCTTTCTTTTTATTACAGCTTAAATTTTCTATAAAATAAAGCAATCATTTAAGATTTTATTTATTTGGTGCACCTGGGTGGTTCAGTGCCTTAAAGCCTCTGCCTTCAGCTCTGGTCATGATCCCAGGGTGCTGGAATTGAGTCCCGCATGGGGCTCTCTGCTCAGTAGGGAGCCTGCTTCTCCCTCTCTTTCTGCCTGCCTCTCTGCCTACTTGTGATCTCTCTCTCTAAAATAAATAAATAAAATCTTAAAAAATATATTTTATTTATTTATTTTGTTATTTTTTAAAGATTTTATTTATTTGAGAGAGAGAACACACACACTCTCATGAAATGACGGGAGTGGGGTGGGGAGAGGTAGAGGTTGAGGGAGAAGCAGACTTCCCACTGAACAAAGAGCCCCACTCAGGGCTAGATCCCAAGACCCTGACATCATGACCTGAGTTGAAGGCAGACACTTAACCAACTAAGCCATGCAGGCACCCTAAAATTTTAAATAAATTGACAATAGCAGAGGCTCATTTATAGTCTTGAGAATTTACCTTAATTTTACATATAGTTTGTAGGCAAAACATCAGGATTAAGCTAATTTGTAGCTACCTCAAAACATTTTAACTTTCAGCTCAGTTGAAAAATACAATTAATGTTTCATCATTACTTGTTACCTTTAGAAAGTAATATGATGAATCTTTATAGGTGAGCATTCATTCCAAACAAGATGGATGGGGAAGAGGAAAAAGTTACCTGCTGCTTGGCAGACCACAGGCCTCTTCAATAAAATGTAATCTTAGTTGGATGTCAACAGCTCTTGACAATAATCTCTGGTCTAACTTTTCAGCCTTTTGTCTTTTCACATTATTGCTCTGCCCAACATATATTTAATTCCAACTGAATACTATTACTGAAATTCCCATGCCTTTTAATGCATCCTTGACATTTCTGAAGGACTTTCCATCAGCAGGTCATATTCTTTTCCTCTCCAGCCAGTGAATTTCTATTTATTCTTTAAGTTCCAATTCAAAGGTTGACTCTTTGACACCTTTCAGTATTCTTTTAAGCAGAATCACCAGCCCCTCCCTCTGATCTTTCTCAGTATAATTTTGGACTATAGTAAAGCACTTAATCCCACTGAATTGTAGCTACTGCCTTGTTTTACCAACCAGAAACCCTGGGCATTGTACAACTTTACTTTTAACCAATCAGAGGTAAAGTGTATTTGTAAAAAAATGTATATACATATATATGAAATTTGGTAGGACTTTCCTCTAACATTTTTTTTATTTTATGATTGTTTTACAATGTTTTGATGGAAATAGGATTATATACAAATTGCATTCCTTGTGACTTCTTTGATGCCATTAATAATTTAGTAATTAACCAACTATAGTGTTTGTGAGCCCAGGGAAGTTTTCAAAAAAGGATTCTGAAATTTAGTTTCACAATTGCCTGGACTGGAATGCTACATTAAATGCATTATAATTTTGTATTGCGTTGTGTGTGTGTGGTGGAAGGGTAGATTGAAAGGGTTTGAAGACCATATGTTGATATTCTTTTGATATGTAAGAAACATGCCAGTTTTGTTTCCTATTCCTTCCTAAATGTTTTTAGAGGTTGCCCTGTACACTGGTTGACAAAATATCACAATGTTGATGTTTAAGGGCTGTTGATTGCTGGCAGCAAAGAATTCCAACTGTGCTGGCAACTGAGATAGCATCTCCACATTTTCTTCCAGGATCATCACCTTTGTTCTAAATAGCTCCTTCATAGTGTGAACAGAAGTCATATGTTTTAGATTTTCTGCCTTGGCACCCAGGAAATCAGTATGATTGAGTAAACATATTAAGCTTCCCCTGCATTTCTAGCCTGAACAGATGTTAAGTACAAGCTGAACCACCTACATTCAACCCGAGAGGCTCTACATCCACAGACTGTTTCATTTTCCTCTTTCAATTTATACAGAGGCATAGATTCTTGCTGGCGTGTATAAATGTGCCATTTAAGGCAATCAAAAATGGCTCCACTTCTCACTTGATTTCCACAATTGTTGCTGTAACGATGGACTACTGAGGAGAGAAACTTAATTTCCCTGGCAGATCTTCCCACGTTGAAGCAACATGTTCATGGAAAGCCAATATGCAGTCATTATAGCACAATTCTTCACAATTTCACAATTCACTAACAGTATGCATTTTCACAATGTAAAGCTGATTTTCCTTTAACCAAATAAAACATGAAAAGAGGGCTGGAAGCAATGGGCAATCTAGATCATTAGATGATTGATGTAAAATTAGAGAACATTTAGATTGGAATAGATTGCAAACATCAGGGAGCTCAGAAAACTCGTAAGCTCTGTATTTTGTGGAAATATTTTGTTGATGCTCTTACAGCTTTGGTAGCAACCTACCAATTAAAAAAAAAGGCTCAAAATAATTTACCTTCTACTTACTTCTGTTACTGTTTGCAATTATTTCACATCATTGCCTTCGCTAAGGCAACCATAAGGCTTTGTGTGGAGATAGTACAATCTAGTACAGAAAAAAACCGACCTCAATCACTGAAGTATTTCATGGTGCCCAAATATATTGAAAAATATGGATCCTAGGTGATTTTGTGAGAGCAGGAAATAAATGTTTGATGTTTTAAGCCACTTCAATGTTAAAGTCAATTGTTATATCTGCAAAGCCTATCTTATCCTGAACAATACAGTTTATCAAAAAATAGGAGAAATAGGGAAATTTGTACCATAGTAAATGGCTCTGAAACACAACATTATCTAAAACATTCCATCCTTTATATTAGTGAAAATTTGTTATTTTTGCCAATGTTTAGAGCTTCAATAGTGTGTTTACATGGAGTCTGTTGGATTAACCAGTACATATTCATTTTTTGTAGATGTCTTTAAGTAACAAGCTCAGCAGTGTCATTAAATGAATAGACAAAATGAGCAGTGGAACATTTTATACTTTTTACCAAAAAATGAACAAACATTATATCACTAATGAAAGCTACCACTATAATATGACATTAAGACTGAAGAGGTTCTTTTCTACCATTTAAAGGACAAATTCTAGAAAAGACAAGTTCTGTAAACAAAACACTTTTGCCATGGCAACACATACTTCAGCTTTTAACCTTTCATCATATAGAAAGGATTTTAAAATATTTTTATATTTTCATAGATCGTAGTAACAATACTGACCGCTGAAGTTGGCATTTTCTGGAAGCTAGTAATTGGTAAAGCCTCAGGCCCTCAACTCTTTGACCAATCTATGAAAGAGCTGTACCCAGGTTTCTCAATACTTATAAAAATTCATTTTCTAAGCTCAGAAACAGACAAAATCAGTCCTACCTGCATTATTTGAATAATGCATATTTTAAAACAAATATTTTACTTAAATGTCAAATATACTTCTCTTTGAAGCAAACATTTTTATATGGGCATATACTACATGTCTGTGTAGTGTGTGCACACACATATATGACTGTGTATGTATGTGGGTAAGTCTCTTATTTTTTTAATTAAAATTACTGTTAAGTCAGAAAGCCCATGATATGGTATAAAGAATATAAATGAGGGGCGCCTGGGTGGTTCAGTGGATTAAAGCCTCTGCCTTCGGCTCAGGTCATGATCTCAAGGTCCTGGGATTGAGCCCCACATCGGGCTCTCTGCTCAGGGGGGAGCCCGCTTCCCCCTCTCCCTCTGCCTGCTTCTCTACTTGTGATCTCTCTCTCTGTCAAATAAGTAAATAAAATCTTTAAAAAAAAGAATATAAATGAGATCGTATTAATTGTCTATTGCAATAGACAATTGCTATTGCAATAGCACAAACTTTTCATCTAAAATAAGGCAAATCTGTTATTTCCTGTTTTCTATGGGTCAGGAGCCTGGGTAGGAGTTAGCTGAGTTTTCTGTATCCAATCCTACAAGGCTGAATCAAGGTGTTGGCCAGGACTGTGGTTTCATCTGAGGCTCAACTGGGTAATGTATTCTTGCCCAAGCTCAAGGGTATCTTGACAGTAATTAGTGAGTACCTGAAAGCCTACTGGACTCAGGGCTTCAGTTTCCTGTTGGCTGTGTGGTGGCTACTCTCAGTTTCTTATTGTATGGCCTTTTCCTTGTGGCAGCTCACAACATGGAAGTTTGTTTCTTCAAAGCCAGTAAAGAGTTTCCTAGTGAAGATGGGTTTCAATCTCATGTAATGTCATCATGCACATGTAATCTCATAGTCCCATATTCATTCATTACTTAACATACATTTAAGGGAGAGCACAAGGCGTTATCAACAGAAGGTGGGAAATATGAGAGCCACATAGAAGTCTTATATGGCAAGGATTTTCACTTTAATCCACATGATTAGAAGTTATATGAAGACAGTTTTATATATTTCAAAAATTTTTGTTTGTTTATTTAGCAACATAAATGTAGTTAAATGGTACATGGCAATTAAAGTTTTTACAAAATTGTGTCACAATTACTGTGTGTTCCTTTTCTTGCAGAAGGCATTTATAAAAATTTCATACATGTTTAAAACATACATATATGTCCAATATAACTTTATCCATATTAGTAATTCTTACCTTGGGCTAGCTACAGTGTTGAGGCAGTGTTCCATAAGGAAAGGAATATGCATACAAATGACCAGAAAGACCTAGGTTCAACCTAGAACAAGAATTTGATGGTGAGTATAACCTTTTCTAAATATTTAATATACCAGACTGCCTGTTTTACTATCTATAATTTTTTTTTCTTATTTACCTACACAAATGTAATTAACTGGTACGTGGCAATTAAAATTTAACAAAATTATGTCACAATTACTTACTATGTGTTCCTTACTATGTGTTCTTTATTAGTAATACCTACTGGTAAATATAAGGTTTTAAAAGGGCCCAGTATATAGTAGCATATAATATAATATCTCTTTAAATGAATGATATAATTATCAAAACCATATTTATTTATACATTCAAGAATATTTAAATAGATATTATATTATATTACAGAAAATCTGAATAAGTAAATACATACCTACCTACATACATACATACATACATACCAAGCTCATATATACAGAGAACAAATGGATGGTTGACAGAAGTTGAAGTAGGGGATGGTACAAAAGGGTAAATTGTTCTTGTTTTTGTTTAGTGTAAATAAATTGAATTTTAAAAATCTACATGGTATTATATGTCCATATATGCACTTAAAATGCCAGGTCAGAAGCACCTGGGTGACTAAGTCCGTTAGGCATCTGACTTTGGCTCAGGTCATGATCTTGGGATCGTGGGATTGAGCCCCACGTCAGGCAACATGCTCAGCAAGGAGTCTGCTTCTCCCTCTGCCCCAAGCCCTGCTGGTGCACTGTCTTTCTTAAATAAATAAACTAACAAACAAAAAAATAAATAAAATCTTTAAGATGCCAGATTACACATATATTTAATCATTCAATTTATTATATTTTATTTGTCAATTAATTTTTAAAATATCCAACAAATTTATGTGCTTTGGCATTATTCTAAGTAGTGTTATAACAGTGAAAAAAAAACAAACAAAAATTCATATCTTCACAGAGCTTGTGGTCTAAATTGGGGTACAGTCATGAAGAAAACTGTATAAAATATTGGAGATAGAGTGATGTGGAGAAAAACAAAGCAAGGAAAGAAAGCACAGTCATTTCTCATCTATTCATCATTTACCAGCACTGGACATTACAGACACTCAAGAAAAATAGTACTAAGTATTTTCCCTGAGGCTACACTGTACTTAGTGAGACTGCAAGAGGGGATAGTTTCAGAGGGTGTATGGAACTATAGAAAGACCCTAAACAGTTTTCACCAGCAGCCCAGGAAAAGAAAAATAGTTTTCTGGTTAGATGACATAGAAACTTAATTCAATAGATTCACACATTTAAACTGTGGTAGAGATGTGTCTGGGTAGATCAGTTGGTTAAGCATTTGCCTTTAGCTCAGATCATTATCCTAGTGTCCTGGAATGCAGCCCCACATGGGGCTCCTTGCTCAGTGGGGAGTCTGCTTCTCCCTCTCCCTCTGCCCCTTCTCCCTTGCTCATGCTCTCTCTCTTTGAAATAAATAAAATCTTTAAAAAAATATTTAAACTGTGGTACATTCTTTAATACCTACTTAGCATCTAAAAAGTGTATTGAAAGTGACAATGTCCATTATAACAGTGGTATGGCAATATGACCGTAAGTGGTAAGTTGAAAAGTTGGATAATGCTAGAATGAATAGTGTTATATAAACTGTTATATATACAGTGTTATATTAAACTGCATATAAACAATAACTCTATTAAACAAGCAGATAAGAGTTAAGTGTATATGGGTAAATGTTAATAATTTGAGATAATAGATTGTAGGCTATTTTCAAATATTTTAAATGGCTGTTTCTGATTATTTTTCTGAGTGGAACATATGTACTTTAATTACATATATTCTATGTATATAAGTATATACATTTCACTTAGAAAATATATACATATGCTGACATAAATTTAACAGTTTAATATATTAAAAATATTTCTATCTTACATAAACTAAATCATGGAAGGCAATATCTCTTAAATATGACTTTGAATGTATTAGATGGAATAATACATATAAAAGTGTATGGCATAGTTCTGCTATATATTAAAGGCTGGACACATTCAGTACATGTGTTTAGCTAGCCAAGAGAAGAGGCTTCAGAATGAAACCTGGTTTGGCAGCCTTTGAATTTGGATGTTTCAGGCTCTCGAATTGAGAAATACCTGTATTTTGTTTAAGTCACTCTGTCTATGGTATTCTGTATGGTAGCATGAGCTAACTAAAACAGTATGGAGGGATGCCTTGGTGGCTCAGTGGGTTAAAGCCTCTGCCTTCAGCTCAGGTCATGATCTCAGGGTCCTGGGATCCAGCCCCTCATCCGTGCTCAGCAGGGAGCCTGCTTCCCCCTCTCCCTCTGCCTGCCTCTCTGCCTACTTGTGATCTCTCTCTCTCTGTCTCAAATAAATAAATAAAATCTTAAAACAAACAAACAAACAGTATGGAATGTTTTATAATAGGAATTCCAAATTATAAGCTCTTTGTTTCAAAGTTCAAAATTCGAGTTCTTTTGACAACTGAGGGAACAAATTTGATAATTTTTTCAGTTTATTTGTATGTCTTATACAACTCCTTTTATTTACCTTTCTTCACACTCAGCCTATCACTCAGAGTGACATTAAGTCTTATTGGAAGTTCAGATATAACCCTTAATGCAAGCTATATGTAAAATTTTGTACCACAGGGCAATGTAAAATTGTGAGTATGTAGATTATTTTATAATTCAAAGACAAATTCTCTCTGACCATATCATCGTTCTATCTGACCATATCTATATCTTTTCAAAGGCACCTCAGTGAAGTGTTATTTCTTCTATGACAAAGCTGGGTTCAGCAGGTTTGGAATATTTGGTGCAATTTCTTCAAAAATTTAAAAGAAAATATCTATTATTACAATGCCAGAATTTCTGACTTCCTCTATAAGTGTCCTTCAAAAATGTGTATATACACATATATAAACATATACATATATATATCTCCATAACTTCAAAGAAAAAGCTAAATGAACACATTTTTATTTTAGTTATAACAAAATAAGTCCTAAAAATAAGAGCACAACTTTCTCAATGTTTGAATGAAATGTAATTAGTTTTTTTAAAAGTCATTTCATTTGTCAACTTCCAAATAACTGAGAATTTTAAAAAATGAGGTTTTTCTTTTTAAGATTTTATTTATTTATTTGAGAGACAGAGAAAGTGAGAGAGAGCATGAGAGGAGTGAAGGTCAGAGGAAGAAGCAGACTCCCCATGGAGCTGGGAGCCGGGAGGTGGGACTCGATCCCGGAACTCAAGGATCATGACCTGAGCGTAAGGCAGTTGCTCAACCAACTGAGCCACCCAGGCGCCCCCCAAAATTAGTTTTTTTCTGATTCCCTTAAATAGTAACAAAGAATGAAAGAAAGAAAGAAAGAAAGAAAGAAAGAAAGAAAGAAAGAAAAAGAAAGAAAGCCAGAAACAAATGTACCATTAAGACGTGAGAAATTACAGCTATCTTTTGGGGAAAAAAAAAGATTTTTTGAAATTTATTATTTAGGAGAAATTGCTATTGATTTTTTCTTCTATATAGAAAATTGTGTGAAAGAGAGATAGAATTCTAGATCTGACCAAAATTTTATAAACATATATTTATAATTAAAAATGTAATAAAGAATATAAATGAATAAACAATATAGGTTATTCTGTGTATGTTTGCTTCCAATATGTAAATATCTATTTACAGTAAAGAAGATAAAAGTTAATTGGAAGAAATCATAAGTGAGGCTCATTTTTTAAGTGACTTGAAGGAAATTTTTTTACCTATAGAACAAAACCTTTTTTTAAAATACCCATTTCTCTCTTTCTCTCTCTCTCAAGTAAATAAATAAAATCTTAAAAAAATAAAATTCCCATTTCCTTCCTAACCATCAATTAATTTTTTAAAATTTTATTTTAGCTATGACTTTCCTAAAACAATTGTGGAGCAACAAGGATTCCCATTAATTATTGGTGGAAATGCAAAATAGTGGAGCCCACTATGAAAGTCAATTTGTAAGTTTCTCACACAATGAAACATACCCTTAGTATGTGATCTAGCAGTCATGCTCTTTGGTATTTAGCTATATGAGTTGAAAACTTACATCCACACAATCCTGCACATGAATCATAGCAGCTTTACTGCTAGAAACTAGAAGTGAGCAAGGTATCTCTCAATAGACATCCATCTAATGGAATGTTATTTATCAGTAAAACGAAATGAGCTATGAAGCCATAAAGCAACAACAAAATAGCTGATCTGAAAACGAATACATATTAGGGGCATCTGGGTAGCTCATTCAGTTAAGCATCTGCCTTTGGCTCAGGTCATGATCCCAGGGTCCTGGGATCAAGCCCCACATCAGGTTCCTTGCTCAGCAGGGAGCCTGATTCTCCCTTTTCCTCTATCTGCCTTTCTGCTTACTTGTGCTCACTCTCTCTCTCTGTCAAAAAAAAAAAAAAAGACTACATATTGTACGATTCCAACTATATGATATTCTGGAAAAGGTAAAACTCTGGGAACAATAAAAGATCAGTGGTTTCTAGGGCCTTGAGAAATGTGAGAAAAAGTTAAATAGGTAGAGCACAGGAGGTTTTATATGGCAGTGTTCTGTATAATACTGGTAGATACATGTGGTTATACATTTTTCAAAACCCATAGAATATACAATACAAAGAGTGAACCCTAATGTAAACTATGGACTTTTACTAATAATATTTTACTACACTTGATCTTAGCCAGAAGGCTGAGAAGCGATTCACTGGTAATATTTTAATATTGGCTCATCAATTCCAAGAAATGTACTAAACTAAAGGAAGATCTTAATAACAGGAAATTGGAGGTGGGGGCAAGAGAAGGAGCTATATGGGACTTTTCTATACTTTCTTCTCAATTCTTCTATAAACCTGAAACGTCCCCAAAAATAAAGTCTATTAATTTAAAAATAAGTAACTGTATATTATAAAATCATTCTTTTTTTCCCCTGTGTAATCAAGAAACACTTTTTGAATGACTACTGTGTTTTAGACCCTGTGAATAGGAATGAAAGTACCTTCCTAAAGGGTAACAAAGTTCTCCAGTGGAGAAGAAAAATACTTCAGAATTCTAAAATAATAATTATTTTTCAAAATTTTATATTTCAAATCAAATAGTATGTTTTCATTTCAGATCCAGTTCCATTTTCTGCTGCCAAAGCTAAGTTTATGTTGCAAATTATCATCACAAATCTTAGTAAATATTTTCAAAATATTATCTTGGCATTATATTTAGTTTGCATAGTAGATATTTTTAAGGCAGGATCTCCAAAATACATTGAGCAATCTGTGTCCCTTCATATTCTGCATATATTTAAAATTAAATTGCTCTAAGAAAACAAAATGAAGATGATATAAATTATTACATTAAATCAGATTTTCATACCTGTGTATTGAAAAACAACAAAGGCTATATTTTAATAATACTTAAATGCTATTTTAAAAGAAATATTTTTTTCAGAATAATGATTTAAAGTATTTTAAGTTATTTATAGAAAAAATAGATATATGGCTGATATAATAAAACAACAAAGCAATTTTGGTTTATTATTCCATTCTTATTTTTTTAAAAGCAGTAGTAACCTGAAGTATTTAAAGGGAATGAGATTTTTACTCAACCTCTGAAGAAAATGTTGTGTTTTATATAAGAGAAAACTAAAAGGCTGACTACTTAAAGAGGAAAATGATTCAGCAGTTGTTTAGCTTAAGAAATTTTTACAACCCACATAGAGACATTTTCTAGTGAAAACTGAAAAGGGTAATTAAGTCCTACAGCTTCTAAAGTAATACACAAGCCATATTTTTTTAAACTAAGAATTTAGTTCAAATGCTCTGGCTATATAAATAAAATTATCACTAGAAAGTGATTCTTTGCTACCAAATGTAAACTTTATCTTTTTAAAAAAGTATTATATTCTATAAAAATATTTGTGTCTGAACCATTGATTATATTGAATTTCCAAGGTTAAGAGTGAACAGTGTATGTATGTATGTACTCACGGGTTATTGTGGATTATGGCTAGGCTATTGAACAGGAACCTGAAAATCCTGGGGTATTCCTTACATATTTGGATGGATAGAGAGAAGAGTCAGTATGAATACTTTCATAACCACATCTCAAGTTAAAGGAAAACTGGGGAAAATGCATTTTATTAATAAGAAAATTAATAAGAAACAAGTCTATACCTCAATCTGTTTAGATTTGAGAGTGTTCTGCATCAGTTACCCATTTATAGATACCAATTAAGGAGAAGAATTCCCCTAAATCCTTAAAAAAATAATTTTTTTAAATTTTTCTTCAAATGACGTCTCTGTATGATATGGAATAGTCTTTCTGCTTATCCTCACCCAGAACTTAGCTTATTTTCTGTGGCTACTATATTGTTCAAGCATATTACAGTTTTAAAAATCACCAAATACCTATATTTTCGTGCATGTATACATATTTCTTTTCCTGGTTAGTTTATGAATCCCTGAACACAGCATGTGTATTACACATGCATTTTTTTTACTGTTTCTTACGAACATAGGAGGCACTAAAACGTGTTACTTGAAGAAGAATAATTAAAAAAAAATGAGAGAGAAGGAATTGTGACATGTTGGATGATACCAATTAAGTGCACTGTGGAGTTACTCTGTCTTTTGAGTGTGTTTTCCAAGTTGTATCCCAGCAAAATTGATAAAATTTAAAATAGTCGATTCAAGAGGAGAAACCTAAAGTACTTCAGAATAGTAGAGGTGTTAAACGAAGCAGCAGAGTATTATCCACTATTCTCCCCCTGCACAATTCAGTACCGTTAGTCTCCTAACGTAGGTCTAGTCTCAGCAGAACTTGGCAATAACAAGTCCAAGGAAGGCTCAGTATACTCTACCAGGAATCACTTGACCTCCATGCGTGCATTTCAGTGGTTATATGTGAGGGGTTTTTTTTGGTCATGATTTACTTAATTAGCTTGCTCTATTTTTATTTAGAAACAAGAATAGTTTAAGTACTAAGTATTTGAAGAACAGGATTGTTTGTAAATGTTTCTGAAAGTTGTGTAATGTTCTGTGTGAAATGTGAACATGAAAAAGTCAATGAGTATTATCAGCATTACTATAAAATGTTAGTAAAGGCCCATCTCGATGTGAAAAAGGGTAGGGTTATTTTGGAGATCTTATTTAAACAGAGTAGGGAGCACTGCTTTCATGAGCCCTTTTCGCATCATATAGAGCAGACTCTGTTCCCCTTTTTCTACTTTTGTCAAAATCTTTATTTCTTTCATCCGTATAGCTGCCTTGGCCAGATAGAAAAGTTTTTACTGGTTTAATGCCATTTTCTCCACACTTTAAAATTTTCATATAAATTTTTTGTTATGGTTATCTTGGTAGATTTGCTATAAATGCATAGCAAATTTAAGACAAGAGTGAGAAATATCTGTACACCCAAAATAATGCATATATCTCCACGAAGCAGATTAAACCTTTTTTTCTCACAAAGTTAAACTGAATTTCATGTATTGGTAATTCTTGATTACTAGTAATTCTTTGGCGAGAGTATATCTGTTCTGTTTTACTATTTAGTGGAATAAACTAGTGCTATAATTTAACCTGAGTTGCTTCTATTGTTTTTGCAGATAGATAAGGGACAAATTATAAATCAGAAATAAATCACTGAAGTATGTCATTGTCTTAATACTATTACTAAGCACCCCTTCTATAGAATGGCACATATATTTCTAAATTTTCACTAGTATTTTAAGCAACATAAAAGCCTTATATAGAGAAAATTAATTACAGTATAAGTAGTGTTTATTGGAAGTAATTTCCAAACAATGGATATTATAAAACATTGAAAATTTGAAGGAATTTAAGAGTACTCATCCAGTAGTTTGTGCCAAAGTTATAAATAGTAATTTACAATAAATTGCTTGTTAAGGCAATGATTTAACACAGAAAATAATGAACTTATTATCTCCTCACAAGAATCACACAATGACACACAAACACACATCCACACACTTGTACTACACCCACATCTACCACAAACACACACGCTGCCACGCAAGGTGTTCAAAGATTATTTGGTAATTTGTTAATGACTCAATGAAAAGGGGAATAGATGATCCCATGAAATATTTATATGCCAAGAGTTATTCTTTTAATACAGCTCAGACTTTGAAGTACAAAAAAAATATCACAACAAGCAATATTTCTTATCTAGGTTAATCCAGTATCCTCTCAGGAATTAAACAAAACCATTAGATGTCTTCTCATATACGACATAAAAGCACATTTAAGCAACAGCACTACCTACTTGATAAATGCGATTACATTTTATTGGAACAACTTGGTTTATTCCGTGCCAGTTGATATTAGCTATATGATATAATGATTGCTTTATTGAGACAGAATTAGTAATCAGAATATGCTTTAAATTGTCCAAAAATTTATTTGAATTTTGGTTAGCAACAGTGTTCATATTTTAACTGCTGATAATACAGTTATATTATTATAAAAAGCTCATTCTATAGATACATAATCGTCCATGAATGACTTTTTAAGGAACACAAATACAATTATATACAATTAAAAGAAAATTGAAATAGTACGGAAAGAGCGTACGATTTGCCGGTAGCACTTTCTATTGTTATCACAGTTGGATTGCTTAAGCTGCTGGATTGAAGTCATTTTCTTAGTCATCTTCATGCTCCACTGACGAAAATCTGTGCTTTCAGCTTTTCTCTGAAGTGGCCCTGTCTCAAGGATTTTCAGGATGTGCTTCCTAAACTGTATACGCCTTTTAATGTTATCTTAACTAGGTGAAGACACTAGGTAAAAACCAAAAATCTCAGAACAAGGCTAATTTCTCAATCTAACCAGCCTGTCATGTAGTACATATTAAAAACACTAAAAGATGTACAACGCCGGTTATACGATCCACTGTCAAGACCAATTTTTTTTTTTTTTTTAAAGAATGAGTAAGAAGAGAAAGATTCAGTGTCATCTACAGCTGCTTACCGAAGCAGCTGGCCAGCGTGATGCAGGGCTGATGGTGGCTGTCACACATGAACTGGGATAAAAAGAGCTACAGTCAAGGTTATGCCAATGTTGCCATGAGAAGCTGCTGGTACAAGTGAGCTTGATTGAAAGAGCCGCACGTGCTCTGCACCTTCCTTGCAGCTCCCATCTGGCTGTTATTAACACTTGTTCAGAATATTTGTCCAAGTATTTACATTTAGCCCACCTTGTCATCGTTCAGTGTCCTCAAAGAGCAGAAATATAATTATCCAGCTCAGGATAAAAAAAAAAAAAAAAGAGGCAGTGATTTTAAATAACTGCATGACACAAGATGGAGCTGTAGAATGCAGAATCGTGCTGTAATTCTGCAGGGAAGCCAAAAAGGACGAAGTCTCTGGGAAAGGAAGCCACTGAAGAAAAGTGGACTTGTGTACGTTCCCAAACAAGTTTGTTTGGCTCTGGTTTCATTTGAGAGATGCCTTATCCACCTCAATGGGTTATATGAGTTGGATGCAAATTAGGAAAAAAATGTTGGTACATAAATGACATGTAATCAAATATTGTTAATGAAGCTGCAGCTAAAAATATGAATTTTGTGTTTAATAAGTTCACACCACAGTGAAGAAAACAACTTCTTGGGGCACCTGGGTGTCTCAGTGGGTTGGAACCTCTGCCTTTGGCTCAGGTCATGATCTCAGGGTTCCGGGATCGAGCCCCACATCGGGCTCTCTGCTCAGCAGGGAACCTGCTTCCCCCCCCCTCTTTCTGCCTGCCTCTCTGACTACTTATGATCTCTCTCTCTCTCTTTGTCAAATAAATAAATAAATAAACAATCTTTGAAGGAAAAAAAGAAAACTTCTTTTTCTCTCAAATTGGTTACACTTCAATCCTTTGTCTATGTCCTTTTTGATGCCATTATATGGAAAAGACTAATTATTTTATTTTTAACTGCTAATTTGGAAACCTTTCCAGTTGCTTGTAAAGGGAAATAGGACAGTAAAGATTTTGCTTCTCCTGGTAAATATCAAAGGATATAATTCAGCTATGAATTTTCTAAATTTCTGTTAATTTTCTTTTATTTTTTTTATGTATTTTGGCCAAATCTTACTAAAACATGAGTAGCTTAAATAATTAGTCATATGTATCCTTTTATGTAACTTAGTAGATTAGGAAGCTCTTTCTAGAAGTTTTGTCCCATCAGACACTATCATTATAATTCATGATATTGATAATAATATGCTCAAGGGACAATAACTTTCTTTAAAAAATTCTGCAAGGAATTAAATGCAAATAAAATAATATTTTGCACTCTTATTTACTTATTATCAAGTTGCTACATTTTTATTAGATGTAAAATATTAATAAGCAAAATAATTATTTGACTTGGAATTGCATATCTGTCAAAAGAAAAATCATGTAGGTTAGAAAGCATTCTCTTTGGAAAGCTAGAATAATATTAACAGAGAAGTTTCCAGTACATTTGTGAAAAGGAAAACAAATCAGTAATTGTATTTTTTTTTAATTTTCTTTTTTTTTTTTTTTAAAGATATTATTTATTTATTTGAGATAGAGACAGTGAGAGAGAGCATGAGAGGGGAGAAGGTCAGAGGGAGAAGCAGACTTCCCGCAGAGCCTGGAGCCCTATATGGGACTCGATCCCAGGACTCTGGGACCATGACCTGAGCCGAAGGCAGTTGCTTAACCAACTGAGCCACCCAGGCGCCCAATAATTGTATTTTTTTTATAGAAAATATTATTCAAGGCAAGAATGTGACAGAAAGATATTTAGAAAAATTATTTTTTTAAAAAACCATTTGAAAACAGTATTCTTTTTTCCCCCTAAAGTTCATGTTTGTGAATTAAATGTGCTTGTGAAATCTCGTTACTAGCTGTTTAAATGCTATTTTCTATTTTCTATTTTGTGGTTCATGGTGCTTGCTATCCTAATTGATTCTAGGACCTCATCAAATGATGATAAATTTTAGAACATCTGTGAGTGGAAATTGATAAATACATATTACCATTATGGTACAACTACTTTATTAACAAGATAACCTTTCCCATCAGAAACTTTTAAGTAAATTTAAGTAAAATACAGCTTTTCTCCATTGCATCTATTATATTTTACAACTGTGTAAGGTATAATTTTAGGCATAATTAACAAATCCATAAAAACAATAAGTAATATAAAATGAACTGCATATATTTAAAATAAATATTAACATTAGTGAATATTAATTTATATGTACAACCTAAATATAGCAATAAAATTAAGATAGTGCACAATTCCATTCTGCCCTAAGTTTCCTAATGGCCTTTTATTGCTCTTTTCTCTTTCAAAATCTATCTTTTAGAGAAGTGATAATTGTTTTCTATTACTATAGATGAGTTTGCACTTTCCAGAGCTTCGTATTAATGAAATCTTATAGTCTGTCTATTGGCTTTCACTCGGGATAAGGACTTTAAGTTTCATCCACATGGTAGTCTATATTAACATTATGTTCATTTTTAGAGCTGCTTAGTATTTCATTGTATGGATATATCACAATTTTTTTATCTATTCACCCGTTGGTGGATATTGGGTTATTTCCCATTTGAGACTATTAGAAAAAAAGCTGCTTGTGGACATTCAAATATAAGTCTTTATGTGATCATATATTTTCATTTTTCTTGAGGTGGCTTTCCACTCCAGCTGGTGGAACTACAAACTATTCTCGGCCTTGGGTGAAATTTTGGGTAAATTCTTAGCTGTTTTCTGTTGGTTCTTCGCCTGGCCTTGGTAGTATTTTATTTTTATTTCATAAAATTAAATAATTAACTAAAGACTTGAAGGGAACCCTCAAATTTCTCCAGAGCCCTTTCTTTCTGCAGGTCTATTCTCTCCAGGACTCTGCCCTCCCTTACTTCCTCTCCCACCCCCCTGAATTTTTGCCTCTGCCGCTTTCAACTCTGTGTAACTTAGGGAGGCTTTGGGCTCTATTTGGTTTCACCTCCACGTGCCACAGTCCTGAGACTCTTTCCACAACATAAACCAGAGCAATTAGAGGGCTCACTTGTTTCTTTTCTTTCAGAAATCACTCCTGTCCTGAAGTGTCTGAAAATCACTTTTTTACATATTCATGTATTTTTCCATTGTTGCTGTTGTTTAAGGAGTAAGCTTGAGGGGTAAGTTTGGTCTCTGTTACTCTGTCATGGCCAGAAGGATGTATCACCTGTAAACTCTTAAATTAAAAGTCAGCACTGGAAAGTGACGTTCTTTCCAGTTTGTAATCTGCCTACCTTAGGAAGTTGGCAAGGCAGAGTTGGACTAGTTTTTAATAGTCATTGCCAAGTTGCCAAGTCCAAAATATTTCATTAATTTCTCCTTGCGTTAGAGTTCTTACAGTCTCCTGGATCCCACTGAAATCTGAGGTCTGCTTCCTCCTGACTTCTCTGTCAAAGGGTCAGGTAATGATTCTCACATGATAATTAGGAGACTATGAAAAGAATAATAAATTGCCTCTAATGCATTGCTATTGCCACCCCCTAACTCAGGCTGTTTCTGCAAGAGTTAATGTCTATTCTCAATCTCCCTAACGATTTCTCAGAGTGTTTTTTTTTTTTTTTTTCTGGCCAAGACTAGATTTTGGAAAAGAAAGCAGGAGCAATGCTGCTTTACCATCTTGACAGGAAACTTAAGGTAATCCTTTTTCTTTTAACTACATACATTTTATTATTATCTTTGTTCCTTTTGGAGGTAGTCTGTTTCCCAGGAACTTCCCCCAACACCCTTAACTCATTTTGACTAGCATTGATTCAAATTGTTTTATTGAGTGCATGCAATCCATATGTTCTCACTGTAAGAGAGGATTGTTATAAAGATGAGTGTGAGATGTTTTCAAGCCTCATGGAATTCATATCCTGGTTTGAGAGACTGGTGCTAATGATAAAGGGCCTGGTGATAAAATGAGAAATGTTAGGAAGCTATCAGAGCAGAGAGGTGCCATCTTTAAGATGCACATGTTTTTTTTTACAGGAAGCAATGTGACTTCAGCCCAAATGTATCTGTCGAATGGCAATGAATTTTTAAAACAGTAAATACATTTCCACCACTAGTAAATCATTTTTTTTTGTTTTATTATCAGATATATATTCAAACTCACCTAACTTTTGCTTATAAATGGTACATTTCAGGACTGTCAATAATTTTTTGAGGGAATGAAAAGTGTATGAAATTTATATTATGACTAAACTTACTGATAGATTTTAATATTTCGAAATTTGGGTTAAGTTGATTCTTTTTTTTGGAAAAAGTAAACAAATGGAAAATTACAAAGATTTAGGCTATCATTGATGATTGTATCAAATATCAAAGTAAACCAAACTAAGCCTCTAGTTTCTTCAATTTTAGAATAAATATATCATAGAAAATTGTGATAGGTTATAATTGTGATAGGATACAAATGCTAGTTGAAGTGTGTTCTTTCATTTTTAATGGTTTTTAATTATTACTTTTTAAATATTATTAGTTTTATAAAATGTCTTGATTGATATTGCATGACTATAAACTGCTCAGAATCCTACTTAAAATTACATTTTACTTTATTTATTTACTTTTAATATTTTATTTATTTGAGAGAGAGAGAAGGAGAGAGAGAGAGAGAGATCATAAGCAGGGGCAGTGCCAAGCAGAAGGAGAAGTAGACTCCCCATTGAGCAGAGAGCCTGATGAGGGCTCGATCCCAGGACTCAGATCATGACCTGAGCGGAAGGCAGATGCTTAACCAACTGAGCCACCCCAGCAACCCAGTTTCATTTACTTTAATATCAGTTGAATGTGAGTATGTGATTTGGAATTTGAATGGCCATAAGTGTTCAAGATGTGGGGAAATTGGCATCATTAGAAAAAATGCTATAGCTTTGATTATTCATATTTCCCTATTATTCAAGCTCATATGCTTTATTACTAATAGAAAAAAATGATAAAGAGATGAAGTGGGAAACCCATAGAATGGTACAAAAAGTAACTCAAAAAAGAAATCATACTGACATGTATACATGTATTTGATTTTAGTATAAAGTCATCTTGAAATTGTGGTAAAATAATATAATATAATTTTTCTAATGTTGGTAATGATGAAATAGTTCATGTTCTCTGGAAATACTGGATAGCCAATATAAATTTTTTAAAAGATTTTATTTATTTGTCAGAGAGACAGAGAGTGAGCACAAGCAGGGGAAGGGTCAGAGGGAGAAGCAGACTCCCCACTGAGCAGGGAGCCCAATGTGGGACTTGATCCCAGGACCCCAGTATCATGACCTGACCTGAAGGCAGAAGCTTAACTGACTGAGCCACCCAGGCATTCCTAGAATTCTTTAAAATTTCTAGATTTTTAAGATATATTGCAGCAGGTAAGTAATGCCTGGCATTTTAATTTCAAATATTTGCAATTATAGCTGTTCACACCAAACATAGCAAATTTTAGAAGATTTAGTCATTATGTTCTTTATTTACCGGAGGAATTACTAATTCTGTTAAAAATATTAGGTTGTTAAGAGTTCTTATAAGTAAATAGAAAAAGTAATATATTACTTGGTATTTGATTTATTAAAGGTTTTTATATGGTTTTAATTCAATTTAGAATATAGTAAATAAATATATAATTACAAATATAGTAAATTTCTGTAATTTCTTTGGTGATGTGACAGCAAATAATTTCATCATTGTATTCAACCAAAGTGGTTACAGTGTAGATCCAGAAGGAAAACGGAAGCCTGGTACAAGCATCTAGGGCCCTCAAAGAATAAAATCTGCAAAACACTTTAAAGCTCTATAGGTGTGAAATATTTTGCACAATCTTGAAATGAATTTTCCTGCAAAGATGGCAGGATGAAACGATAACTTCTTCTATTTAAATCCACTGTACTTTTAGACTCCTCTCGTCTCAGTAGCTCAGCGGCAGTCCCTCAAACCTGAAATGATTTCTTTCCTTTTTGATCGGGTCTACACGAATGCTGCGTTTGGAGACTTCAAGCTGGTGTTCACCTTTCCTGAATTTCTTCCTTCAAAGAAGGTCACGGAGCAGTTAAATGGGCAGTGCCAGCGGTAGTACACTGGGGGAGGTGGGCTTCAAGAACTACAAAAGTAATGCCCATTCTCCCGGCATTTCTCCAGGGACTGGCTAGGCTGGTTCTTTTCTAGAACTTGACAGACCTCTGTTCTTTTTTCTCTCCCACTCTTGGAAAATTGAGTCAAAAGTTCCCCTGGGAGCTTTGCTATATTTGTAGTCACTGCATTTTATCTCCTGGGACTTCTCCACAGCTAGTGATTTTTTATCTAGAGAACAGAACAACCATTGTGCTTGTGTTTTGCCTGTGTGTGTGTTAATGAAAATGAAATTAAAAACAAAGTCTTAATATGAGAAAAAACTTTCTGTGATACATAATATATGGGACTAATCTTTCAATAATGCAATCAACAAATACCTGTTAAATACTTATCCTGGGACAAAATGCTGGAGTTCTGAGGGCTGGAGATAGAGCAGAGAATAAAACATTGCCTTGTTCTCAGGGAGTTCATCTCGTAATTATTTTCAGCAGTACTGTTATTGGCATTCATGTTATACCAACAGATTTAGAGTTCATGTGTCTGTGTGTGTTTTAAGTAAGCCTATATGAAGAATTCAACTATAAAAGCAATATGAAAGCATAATAAAAATCAGATAACCAGCCTAGAATTGTACAAACTAAAGAAAAATTTTCAATTCCCATTCTGAATACCCTTATACACTTTGATATAAATTGCTTTCTTTACTAAACAAACTAGCAAGGAAATGTTTCTATGTCATTAAGAAGCCACTTAAATTTCATCATAGGTGGACCAGGTGCACAATATTTCACTGATGAGTATTTAGTATTTTCCTTTCATTTTTACTATTACAATTGTGCTACAATTACATCCTTGTAGGTAAATTTTGAGACTTTGGCACTTTAGATCGAAGTCATAGTGGCAAAATTATAGCTTCAAAAAATATCCTTATTTATAATTTAATTCGTATTGTTACCTACTCATTTGATCAATAAAATAATCTCGAAACACTTAAACTATATACTAGACACTGATGTAGCTACTGAAGATATAAAAAAAAACAATAGAAAATATCCACATTTTCCTGCAGTTTTCACTCTAGATAGAGAAAATGTAATAAGTAAATAAATATACATTTTGTAAAATATGGATAAATGCTATAGAGAAAAATGAATGAAGGTGGAGTTGCTATTTTAATCAAGTAGTTAGGGAAGTCCTCCCAGAGAGATGACATTGGAGCTGCTACATAAAGTGAGGAGAGATGGAACATTGAGGATAGGTGTCAGGGAGAACTGTGCTCTGGAGATAAGAAACCATCAAATGCAAAGGCTAGGAGCCAGAGGTGTGTGTTCTATTTGAGGAGGTCATTATAATGAGGGGCGACCTAGAGTAAGAAAGAATGGGGGAAGGTGAGGTGATAGAGCTAGGCTAGGATCAGATCATATAGGGTCTTGTAAGTCACTATGAGTAGAAAGGAGTAATACACTCTGTTTTATATTGTTAGAAATTGTACTAATTAAATTTCCTGCTAACCTTGTACAAGAAGCTCCATATATTTGAAACATTTATAGTGTTGTTGATTGTATCATTTGGCATTCAGAGAAGTAGAACCAAATGGATATATATGATGTGTGTGTGTGTGTGTGTGTGTGTGCGCACGTGCATGCATGTGTGTATATAAGGAAGAGAGGATTAGTGGTGTGTGGGAACTCTGCAGGTATAACTTGGGATCCTAAAAAGGTAGATTGAAATTTGTGTTTGTTTTTGGTGCCTCAAACCTTGGGAAAAATATTCTTCAGAAGAACATGCTCTTTTTCAATTGATAAAACCCACATCTGGCTCAGGAATCAGAAAAACTCAGAATCCAGGGCAAGCAGAGCAACTGCAGGTCCAGATGCTGCCTCATGGAGCAAAGTGTGTCAGCAAATTAGGAGCAGAATGTGCCCGCTGGGAAAGGGCTGCTTCGTTCCTTCTGCTTTCCACAAGAACCTTCTGTGGTCCACCTGAACTGGAAACTTACAAGAAAGAGAAATCAGATAACGCAGTTTAGCTTTGTCGATACATTACAAAATCATCAAACCAGTGTTATTCATTCACTGATGTACCCATTTGTTTTTTTGAAAACACATATTTATTAAGCAGGTATATTTTATGCCACACTTAACAGATTATCATCACAGTTGGGGGTTTAAAGATGCAAATGATGAAAGAGAGTTGTGAGTTATTAGTGATCAATTCCCATGATTTTCCCACTGGAGCTTAGTATAAACTCCCCAGGGCATCTTCACAGCTTAGGGTCTACTGAATCAGATTGTCCAAGCACTAGGGCTACTTCCACCACAGCCTAAACATGTAACAGGATCCTTTCCTTGTTGGGGCTCCTCTCAAAGTTAGCTGCCTTTCACATCATCTGGTTTCTTAGCAGAGAATTCCTTCTTGTGGAATAACTAGTCCTCCAGGCAGTGTGACTATCTCTTTGGTTAAGACTTGAAAGATGGAGGGGCACCTGGGTGGCTCAGTGGGTTAAAGCCTCTGCCTTTGGCTTAGGTCATGATCTCAGAGTCCTGGGATTGAGCCCCGCATCAGGCTCTCTGCTCAGCGGGGAGCCTGCTTCCCTCTCTCTCTGCCTGCCTCTCTGCTTACTTGTGATCTCTCTCTCTCTGTCAAATAAATAAATAAAATCTAAAAAAAAAAAAAGAATCGAAAGATGGAAACATTTTTTTTAACTTTGGAAAGGTTGTCCCTTATATACCTGATCAATAGATCCTTAGCAATTTTTCAGATGTGGTCTGCCCTTTAATTGTTCTAGAGTTAATTTCCCACTCTCTGGAATTCAGAGGTCTTACAGAGGCCTCCCACACAACCACATTTCCTGTTCATCCAGCCTGGTATACTATCATTAATAAAGGGGATCAACGTCATATTTGAAGGATATTCAGAGTTCAGATCTCTACAGACTATATTATGACAGAGGGCAAAAGAGTTAACATAACCCTGAAACAAAACTGTAAATGTATATTCCTTTCCGAGGAATATAAATGCCATTAGTTTCCCATCCACTTTTTTGACTGGGGAAAAAAAAAAAGAAAGCATTTGGCAAATCAGTGTCCACATACCATGAATCTGGGTCATACTGATCTTCTCTTCCAAAGATACCATGTCTGATACATCATAGGTAATTAGAGTTACTAGATTACTACTTGATTGAATTTGTAATAGTTCACAGCCATCACCCAGTGTCACATGGTTTCACCAGAGGCTAAACTGTTGTCTATCTGGGCTGCTATAGCAAAATACCACAGACTGGGTAGGTTATAAACAAAAGAAGTGTGTTTCTTATGTTCTGGAGGCTAGAAAATCCAAGACAAAAATACCAGTGTGTTCTCATTCTAGTGAAGGCCTTCTTTATGCCCTATAACCAGCATCACCTTGCTGTGTCCTTCGTGGTGGAACAGGCTAGGGATAGCTCTGGAGCTTTTATAAGGGCACTAATCCCATTTATGAGAACTCTGCCCTCATGGTCTAACACCTCCCAAAGGCTCACTTCCTAATGGAGGGTAATATTTTAGCATATGATTTTTAAAATTATTTATTTATTTATTTGACAGAGAGAAAGAGATCACAGGCAGAGAGGCAGGCAGAGGGAGAGGGGGAAGCTGGCTTGCCTCTGAGCAGAAAGCCGATGTGGGGCTTGATCCCAGGACCCTGAGATCATGACCTGAGCTGAAGGCAGAGGTTTGAACCCACTGAGCCACCCAGGCGCCCTTCAGCATATGAATTTTTGAGGACACAAATAGACCATCACACTATAGTATTAAATGGAGATGTTTTATAGGGCTGGTTATCTACCATTATTTTTTTCTTCAGATTTTTCTTGGTTTTTTCTGTCTTTTACATATTTAATAGAAATTTTAGGATCTGTTTGTATACTAACAAAATTTCCATTGTTATTTAATGGGTTTTATCATTACTTTTGGGTTTTGTTCGATTTATAGAAAACTTGCATCTATAATATTCATCTCTAACATATCATAGAATGCTTTTGTTTCTTTAAGTCTATAGTTTTTCTTCCACAGTAACATTCAAGTCTTTGCTTTGTGCCCCTTTTTTTTGGTTTCATTACCAAATATTATCTTGCTTGCTATTGCAAATAGAAATAGCACCTTTAGCCCATTATATCCACACTTAGTGAGGATCAGTGCACCTGATATATATGACAGAATGAGAAGATGTAACATCAGAAACAGTCTACAAATAAAAAAAAAATGCCAACGATGCAATAGAAAAATGTGTTTTGTAAGTGCCAGAGTTTTTACCTATTTTACTTACTGATATATTCTTAACAGCTACAAGAGGATCTGACACATAGTAGTTGTTCAGTAAGTAGTTTCTGAAAGAAGGACTAAATTTGCCAATCATATGAGCAATGAGTAATTTGAACAATGAGTGAAAAAACTCAAGCGTAGGGACACCTGAGTGGCTCAGTAGGTTAAGCGACTGCCTTCTCCTGAGGCCATGATCCCAGGCTCTTGGAATTGAGTGTTGCTTCAGGTTCCTTGCTCACTGAGGAGCCTGCTTCTCCCTCTGCTTGCTATGCCTGCTGCTCCCCCTGTTTGTGCTCTCTTTCTGACAAATAAATAAATAGAATCTTTAAGAAAAAATAAAAAAATTCAAGATATTAAAACCCATTTATTATAAGGTAAATTCAAGTTAACTAGAGTTACATAACACTTTTTTTTGAGATTTTATTTATTTATTTTATAGAGAGAGACACGGTGATAGAGGGAACACAAGCAGGGAGAGCAACAGAGGGAGAGGGAGGAGCAGGCTTCCCGCAGATCAGGGAGCCTGATGTGGGACTCGATCCTAGGACCCCGGAATCATGAACTGAGCCGAAGGCAGATGCTTAACCACTGAGCCACTCAGGCGCCCCTACATAACACTTTTTTACCTCTGAGATTAGCAAAGATTTAAAAGAAATGAAAATTCATTGGACTGTAGATGGTTTTAGCAATAAAGAACTTTCATTTTTGGGTGTATACATATATGCATTGATTTTACTAGCTAGTTAAACACTGGAAACATTTTAGATGTCCAAATATATAGATATATAGGGAACTGGCTTATTAAATTTGATACATCCATCCAGTGGAATATTATTCAACCATTAGTGCAAAAATCCTGTGTATGTGTGTGTATTTATTATGTACGTATACATATATCCAAAATAGTCTATTAAAGTATATTGTATATAAAATAATACCTATATATTTAGTAGTCTTTGAAGTGTATAGCTATAACAGTCAAAAATAAATAAAAGAATTTAATTTTGATATGTCACATAATCTTCTATTAGTATAACATCTATTCTTAGTTATACTACATGAATTAATGTTGAATTTTATAAAATATTTTCTTTTCAGACTTCATTTGAGTCTACAGTAAATTACAGAAATGTACATTTCAACTTAATTTGTTAAAATGTATTTCAATTTAGTTATTAAGTATTAGTCATATTTCTTTTTAGGGTGCTTATCATGGAACAGATTTATATGTAATAACTCTGTTGATTCAAACAAAACCAATGATTTTTCTATTATTATCACCTCAATTTTACAAGTAAGTAAGCCAACGGACAAAATCTGAGAAATCAGACAAGATTTGAGCTAATAAGTTACTGAGTGAGGATTGGAACATTAGTCCTTGTGCCTAAGCCACTAAGAGTAGTAATTCTGTCACTTTTTAACCTGATTGAATTTGGAATCATCAGGGCTTTTTTTCTGTCTTCCTATTGCTAATCTTGTTGAATTTACAAGAATCCAAGGGTCCAAGGGACCGGAAGCTGGGTCACTTCCTCAAAGTATGGCAAAATTAACAGACTTTTTCTGCATGACTTACAAATTATTCAGAAAAATGACTATCATTGTCCTCTTTTTCTGTCTTGACCTTTATGTACAATAGTTTGTCATGAAGCAACAGAAGAAAAAGTTGATGTGATTAGATTTCATTTGATTTGTGCCCAGTTCATTTTTATGAAAGTCTGTTTCTTAAATGGACTTTACTAAGTGGAATATATAGTCAGGATATATCCTTATCATTATTCATATGATTACCAGTTACTTGAGACTCCTTTTCTAGATTTGACAAGCTCTTGAATTCAGCCTTATAATGGGCTATTAAATGAATCAAAAACTTTAAGTAATTTATGACTTAAAGTCAAACCAAAAATTGTATTAATCTAACATGTCTACTTAAAAAATGAGAAAAATTTTTGTGAGTAAAATGTGTTTATTATTATTATTAATTATTATATTAGTAAGATGAAACCTTAAAGTTGTAAAATTCTTATTAAACATAGAAGGAGTTAGATATTAATCTCTTACATAAAGGCTTTTTTAAAATTTTAATATATCTTGGATAAGAATTGAAAACCACTATTTCACCCAAACTGAAGTTTCTACCTATTTGACTTAAAGATTTTGTCAAAATCAAGTTGTAAAAAAATTGTAAATATTATTAAAATATATATGTGTATGAGAGGACCAAACTTTACAAGAAGTTACAAATTTTACTTCTTGTAAAGTTTGGTCCTCTCCACCAGTGTCTGACATAAACAAACAAACAAAAACTTAAGAGTTAACCTCTGTGTGTTATTGAATTGAAACATACAAGTCTCACTGACCAAAATGTTTATATTTGATCTTAAGTTTTGTCCCTATAGAAAAAAGAAAAAAGGTTATCTAAACATATATTCAAAGGAAGGCTGAAAACTTACTTTTCATAAAAATGTATGTAACTCATTTTCATGGGGAAATTATTTTTGTTTTTATTATTAAATATTATTATTGGAATATTATTTATTATAAAATATTATTATTATTTAGATAATTCACTTGTACTGATATATGAACCATGGTAAAGTATTTGAGCTATAGGAATATAGATCTAAATATTGACATGAAGCTATATATCTTGACTATATATTCCACTCAGTAATCTCTAATATATACTACATTCAAAATATTAAAATACTTCAATCTTTTATGTTGTTGTTATTACACTTGATAGATTTTCATTAAAAGCAAGAATTGTTTGTTAGATTTCATTCCTTCTATAAATTTGACTGGCTAGCCATGTCTTATAGAAAAACATTAAGGAAAGAAAATAACTCCTATAAGAAAAAAATTATTTTTTCATAGGAAGATTTAACGTGATGCATTTTTTATTAGTTTTAAGATATTAATAGTAATGAAAGAAAGAATAAAAATTCAACACATACTTTTTGTAAGGGGAAAAAAAACCCTACCAAATTTTCTTCTGTGAGTACTCATGGTAAGATGGTAAGGTTGACTTCCAAGTTTCTGGATCCTATAACTGAGTATATATAGTTCCATTTACTGAGATAGGAAGGTCTAGATTAGATATTTGAGTGGGTTTGGGGTCAAGAATCAATTTTGATTATGTTATGTTTAAAATGTCTATAAAAATTGACTGAAATATGTGAAGAATTATAATTAAATTTTCAAAATATACTGGTGAAGAAAAAATCTTAAAAGCAGCAAGACAAAAGGATTCTTTAACTTCCAAAGGAAAACTCATAAGGTTATCTGGAGATTTCTCAGCAGAAAGTTGGCAAGCTGAAATGGAGTAGAATGATATATTCACAGTGCTGAGCAGGGAAAAATCCTCAGCCAAGAATACTCTATCCAACAAGGTTATTATTCGTATTAGAAGGAAAAATCAAGAGTTTGCCAGACATATAAATGCTAAAGGAGTTTCTGACCTGAATCAGCCCTGAAAGGAATATTAAAGTAGATTCTTTAGGTGGAAAACAGAGACCATCAGTAACAAAGATAATTAAGGATCAGAGAAAATCTCCAGAAAAAAATGAGAAACTAGTGATAAAATGACAATGAATACATATCTATCAATAATTATTTTAAATATAAATGAACTAAATGTTCTAATCATAAAACATAAGGTGGGAGAATGGATAGCAAAAAATAAGACCCACCTATATTCTGCCTATAAGAGACTCATTTTAGACCTAAAGAACCTCCAGATTGAAAGTGAGGGAATGGAGAAACATTTATCAAGCAAATGAATGTCAAAAAAGCCAGAATAGTTTGTTTTCCCCTTTTTTTTAGTCTAGACAATCTAGACTTTAAAACAAAGACTATAATAAGAGACAAAGAAGGTCCCTATATAAACATAAAGGAGATAATCCAACAAGAAGATATAACAAATGCAAATACTTATGCACCCAACACGGGAGCACCTATATATATGTTTTAATATATAAAATAATAACAAAACTGAAGGAAATAATTGATAATCATACCATCATAATAGGAGACTTTAACACCCCATTTACATCAAAGGACATATCATCTAAACAGAAAATGAATAAAGAAACAATGGCTTTTAATGACACACTGGACCAGATGGACTTTAAAGACATATACAGAACATTCATCATAAAACAGCAGAATACACATTCTTTTCAAGTGGACATGCAACAGTCTCCAGAATGGATCACATATTAGGTCACAGAACAGGCTTAACAAGTACAAAAGAATTGAAGTCATAGTATGCACTTTTTTCTGTTCACAACACTATGAAACAAGAAATCATCCACAAGAAAAAATCTGGAAAGACCACAAATACATGGAGGTTAAACAACATGCTACTAAACAATGAATGGATCAACCAGGAAATCAAAGAAGAAAATTAAAAAATACATGGAAACAAATGAAAATGAAAACACAGTGGTCTAAAACATCTGATATGTAGCAAAAGAGATCCTAAGTGGGAAATATCTAACAATACAGGTTTATCTCAAGAAGCAAGAAAAATCTCAAATAAACAACTTAGCTTTACATCTAAAAGAGCTAGAAAAAGAATAATAAATGAAGCCTAGAGCCAACAGAAGGAAAGAAATAATAAAGATAAGAACAAAAATAAATGATAAAGAAACTAAAATAATAATAGAATAGATCAATGAAACCAGAAGCTGGTTCTTTGAAAAAAATCAATAAAATTGATAAACCTCTAGACAGACCTTTGATAAGAAAAGAGAAAGGACCCAAATAAATAAAATCACAAATGAGATAGGAAAGACCACAACCAACACCACAGAAATACAAATAATTAGAATATTATCAAAAACTACCAGACAACCTGGAGGAAATGGATAAACTCCCAGAAAATATAAACTACCAAACCTGAAACAGGAAGAAATGGAGAACTTGAACAGACCAATATCCTTCACAGAAATTGAGTCAGTAATCAAAAACTCCTACTAAACAAAAGCCCATGACCAGATGGCTTTATGGGCAAATTCTACCAACTATTTAAATAAGAGTTAATACCTACTCTTCTCAAACTATTCCAAAAAATAGAAAAGGAAGAAAAACTTCATTTTATGAGGCCCATATCACCCTGATACCAAAACCAGAGAAAGACATCACTAAAAAAGAGATCTATTGATTTTTTAAAATATTTTTAATTCCACTCTCTGATTTATTGTCTTTCAGATAGAATTTTACCCCAAATTAAAAAAAGATGTAATTAATTAACATGAGTCAAATGATATCAACATGTCAAGACTTAAATGAAATCATTGTTATCACTGGGCTGGAATAAAGGATTAAAAAACTTACAGATAAGAAACTGTCTAAATAGAGAGAACTTGCTTAAATACTGACTTGTGTAAACGTCTTTGGACAAATATTAGTAACAAGGTTGGATCTACATGTATTTATTATTTAAACTGTTTTTGTTTGTTTGTTTGTTTTCTTTTATATTACATTAGGGGAAATGTAGAAATGTGTGGATGGCATTTGGTTGTTATATTCATTTTAGGGCACTACTGGAAAGTTGGTAAGAAGGGGCTGGATGACATAATCCTCAGGAAGGTCTTTCACAATGAAGAACTTCCTAGAATGCATGGGTATTCAAACAACCTTCTCAAAATATAGGTCAAAAGGAGCTTAACATAAACTTGCAAAACCAAGCTTAATAATTTAAGAGAATGTTACTGAAGAGGAATTTAAATACATTAAATAATTATTTTGAATTTATTGAATAGACTGCCCACATTTTGTATACTTGATGTATTATAAACATTCAAAGTATCTATTTGTTTGGAATATGTATATTGCACTGACATAATTACAGAAAAATGTAAAAATGGTTATAAATATGAAAAAAATGAAAGCAATGGCATTTAACATATATTACTAAGTGTGTGGAGTCTTACAAATTTCAGGGATTACTCTATATCTTATTTTTAAGATTTATTTTATTTTTATTTTTAATTTTTTTAAAGACTTTATTTATTTATCAGAGAGAGAGAGAGAAAGGGGGTATCACAACCAGGGGGTGCAAGAGGCAGGGGGAGAAGCAGGTTCCCCACTGACCAAGAAGCCCACATGGGATTCAGTCCCAGGACGCTGGGATCATGACCTCGGCTAAAGGCAGATGTTTAACCAACTGAACCACCCAGGCATCCTTATTTTTAAGGTTTTTTAAAAATTTTTTTATTATTGGGGCCCCTGGGTGGCTCAGTGGGTTGAGGCTTCTGCCTTCGGCTCTGGTCATGGTCTCGGGATCCTGGGATCAAGTCCCTTATAGGGCTCTCTGCTCATGGGGAACCTGCTTCCTCCTCTCTCTCTGCCTGCCTCTCTGCCTACTTGTGGTCTCTTTCTGTCAAGTAAATGAATGGAATCTTTAGAAAAAATAAAAAAACAAGGAAGAACTTGCCTTAGATTGTGTTAAAAAATTTATTATTTTTGTTACATAGATTTAAATATATATATATAGTACAGTGATAGGAATGTATGTCATTAAAATTACAAGTTGCATTATATGTATTTTGGAGAATTGTCCTTTATTTATTCTACTTGATGCTGTTTGGACATTTACCACCTTTTACATCCTCATGATTCTCTGTTGACTTTTGTAACTATTTTCTGCTCACTTTTTCCTGTTGGGAGATCTGCCATTGAAATTCTTTTTAAGGACCTGAGGTTAAATCTCTTTCTCAGATATGGCAAGATTTCAAGATAGGTGATATGTTCTCTGTAATAATTTGTCACTGCTCTGTTCTCTATTATAATCACTACATTTATAATAAGGCCTATTTCCAAGAATAGCATATTTTCTCATTTTCTATATTTCCTTTGTATGTAATTTGTCTTGACATGATTTCCCTATTTCTCTTTTCCTCATTACTCCTTCCTTCTTACTATATACAAAAATGTCTCATTGGAGTTATTTATTCTAATCTTACATTTTATTCTAGTTTCTACCACTATATCCTCCCTTTTTAAAAATATCTTTTCAATGAATGTCTTTCCATCATAAATAGATGAAAGCACATGACTACTTCATTATAATTTTATCTTTTATTTCAGTCATATACAATAATTAATATGAATACTTAATTATAAATTAGTTTGATTTTATCATTTTATATATTATAGTATTGATTATTTTTGAAATTGCATTTACGAATTGTTGAAATTATCTATACATTTCATAACAATTTTGTGAAGAGCCCCCTAAAACTGTCTTGTTAATTGGGGCAAGTTTCTAGTAGGACTTAGAACTATGAAGCTAGAATGTAAAGATTTTTAGGAATTAGTATATTTCAAAAACTAGTCTACAATACAATGTGATTTTATTGGATTTTTTTAAATTATTTATTTATTTTAGAGGAAGAGAGAGAGAACATGGAGGTGGGGGAACACAGAGGGAGAGGGAGAAAGAATCTTAAGCAGATTGCACAGAGCATGGAGGCCAATGCTAGGCTTGATCTCAAGACCCTGAGATCACTACCTGAGCCCAAACCAGTCAATCGCTTAACCAACTGTATCACCTATGCATCCAAATTTTATTGGATTTTTTAAACTTTTTTTTAAAGCAGTTTTAGGTTTACAACAAAATTGAGGGGGAGGCACAGAGATTTTGCATTTATTGCCTGTTCTCACACATGTGTAGCTTCTCTCATTATCAGCATCATTCACCAAAATGGTACTTTTTCTTTTTTTTTTCACTACGAGTGAACCTACATTGACATATCATTATCACCCACAGTCCATAGGTTACCTTAAGTTTCACTCTTGGTATTATTCATTCAATGTGTTTGGACAAATGAAAAATAACATATTCCATAATTATTATACATGATAATTTCACTGACCTAAGCAATCATCTGTGCTATCTGTTCATCTTTTCCTCACCCATCCTCCCACTTCTGACAACTACTGATCTTTTTGATTGTCATCACAGTTTTGTCCTTTCCAAATGTCATATATCTGGAATCATATACCAGGTAGTCTTCTCAAAGTGTTTTTCACTTAGTAATATGAACTTAAAATTCTTCCATGTTTTCTCAATATTCCATCTCTTTTCAGTGGTGAATAATATGTCATTGTTTGGATGTACCATGTTTCTTTATCCATTTACTTCCTGAGAAACATTTTGGTGGCTTCCAAGTTTTGACAATTATGAATAAAGCTGCCATAAACATTCATATACAAGTTTTTGTGCAGAAATAAGCTCTCAAAGTCTTTTGGTAAATACCCAAATATGCTTGCTAGATGGTATGATAAGAGTATGTTTAATTCTGTAAGAAACTGACAAACTATTACCAAAGTGGTTGTACCATTTTATAACCCAACCAGCAATGTAAGAGAGTTTTCATTAATCTACATCCTCATAAGAATTTGGTATTGTTAGTGTTCTGGATGTATGTAGTGGTATGTAGTATATAATAAGTATGTAGTGGTATCTCGTTTTAGTTAGCATTTTCTTAATGGTGTATGAAGTGTGCTTATTTATCATCAGCATATCTTCTTTGTTGAGGTCTCTATTAAGATCTGTGGCCATTTTTTTTTCTTTTTTGCTTACTTTTCATCAAGTTGCTTTCTTTTTGTTGAGCTTTAAGAGTTCTTTGTGTGGTATGGAGGTTCTTCAAAAAATTAAAAATAGGACTACCATATGATCCAGTAATTCCACTTCTGGGTATTTACCAAAAGAATAGGAAAATATTAATTTGAAAAAGTATATACACCCATATATTTATTGCAGCATTATTTACAATAGCCAAATTATGGAAGCAACTGGTGTCCACCTAGTTCCTATTTACAGATGAATGGATAAAGATGTGTAATACATAGTATACATGATACATATATATACATATATATGTATATATATATTAATCAGCCATAGAAAAGAATAATGAAAGCTTGCCACTTGCAGAACGTGGATGGATCTAGAGGGTATAATGCTAAGTGAAATAAGTTAGTCAGATAAAGTTAAATACCATATGATCTCACTACTATGTGGAATTTAAGAAACAAAACAAAGAAACAAGGGAAGAAAAAAAGAGAGAAACCAAAAAAATAGACTCTTAACTGTAGAGAACAAACTGATGGTTACCAGAGGGGAGGTGGATTGGGAATGGATGAAATAGGTAAAGGGAATTAAGAGTGCCCTTATCATGATGAGCACTAAGTAATGCATAGAATTATTGAATCACTATCTTGTATACCTGAAAGTAATATAACACTGTATGTTAACTGTACTGGAATTAAAAATTTTAAAGTTAAAAAAAGAATTCTTTGTATATTTTAGATAATAACGCTTTAGTGGATTGTCTTGAGGTTCTGGGTTTGAGCCCCACGTTGGGCTCCCTGTTTGTGGGAAACCTGCTCCTCCTCCTCCTCCTTGTCTCTTGCTCTCTCTCTCTCTCTCAAATAAATAAATAAAATCTTAAAAAAAAAAAAGCAGAGTTTTTTAGTTTCCCTCATGTAGCTCTTATACATGTTTCGTTAGATTTATATCTAAGTATTGCATTTTGGGGGCTGCTAATGTAAATGGTATCATGTTTTTAAATTTCAAATACACTTGTTCATTGCTAGTATATAGAAAACATCTGGTTTTTATATATTAACCTTGTATACTGCAACCTTGTCATTGTTACTTTCTAGTTCTAGTTTTTTTGTCAGTTTTTTCCAAATATTCTACATAGATATTCACATCATTTGTGAACAAAGACAGTTTAATGTCTTTCTTACTGATCTGTATATTCTCTATTTCCTTTTTTCTGTCTTATTGCATTAGCAAAGACTTCACTTCATTGAACTTAAAAAATAAATTCTATCTTGCTGTGAAATTCAACTATAAAGTAAAAAACTGCATGAGGATATGATGAGGGAAGGGAACCTTAAGATAAGACATTTTAATGCTTTTTATTAAGTGTTAGTATATATAAATGAACAAATGTAATCTATGTTTGTTAAGATGCATAATAATAAATAAATCTGCCATGTATTGCCCCACTTTAAGATTTTTCAATCTCATCTTTTCCCTTCTTTTTCATAATTAACCACAAATCTAAATTTTGTAATAATCATTTCATTGTCTTTCCAAATAGTTTTATCTAGATGTGTTGTTAGGATCTAAATCTTTGTGTGTATTAACTTCTTCATGTGTAAAGTTGTGATATTAAAATACTCTTACTAAGGACATGACAAAGATTAAACGAAGTAATGCAAATAGTCCTAAATTAAATATTTTCTTGTTTCTAAGCTTTATAAAATGTTACCATACCATTTGTCATTTTTTTTTCCTTTAAAAATTTAATGGCCAGGAAATGGTATAGAATAACTGCCAAGTCACATAAATTAACTTTTTTGTTAAGATTGTGATCCCGGAAAGAACACTCTATCAGTCGATGCAAACTGCATGGGAATTTCATCAGTGGCTATGTGGGCCCATGACCGAGCATGGGCCATGGACCCATCTTTACATGGTCCAGAAAAAAAGGCGGCTGAAAAAATGGAACACTTCATGAATTTGCGTGTCATCCTTGCGCAGGGGCCATGCTAATCTTCTCTGTATCGTTCCAATTTTAGTATATGTGCTGCCAAAGCGAGCACCCATTTGTCATTTTTCGGAAACTTGTTTTTTTTGGGGGGGTTATGTTTCATTTATCTAATTTTCATCTACTTTCTAAATAGGGTTGTAGTTTTTTTATTCATATATGGTGTAAATTGTGTGACTATATCACAACATATTTAATAACCACCTATAAGCTTTTGAGTTGTTTCCATTTTTGGCTACTTATTAGTTACTCAAAAATATGCATTGAGCGCCTAACTGTACAAGGCTCTCTTCTAGTTATGTGAGATAAAGCATTGAAAATAACCTAAAAACCTCTTCCCTCATGTATCTTACATTTTAATGTAGAGATTCTCATGAACAATACTGTTTGTGAATACTCTTGCATATTTTCTCTGTGTCATTAATGTACACAAATCACCTAAAGGTTTTTTTTACACAAGCCACAGATCCCTAAAAATTTATAGATAGACTTTACAGAGTGTATTAAATTATGTATTTTAAAATTCAATTTGATTTCTTATTCTACTGGTTGTGATTTCTACTACAGAAGTGGCAGAATCTGCTCTAATGGATAGCTTTTTTCAGAAGTCCTCCTAGGCTTGCTCTATTGTTGATGGCATGTAAAATTATGAGATCACCCAAAGCAATCACTCTGCCTTGATAATTTTCTTATTTTTTATGTGTATAGCAAAATTCCTAGTAACTAATGAAATAAATAAAATATAAATACTTTTAAATTTTCTGGACTCTGGCCCATAAATTTTGAGAAAGGAATGAGATCTAAAAGATTAGCTATTTCAAACTTCTCATTTAATAGATGTAGGAACTGCATCTCAATGTATATTTGAGATTAAGTTTAAGATTTGACTTTGATGTACAAAGAGCTATGTTAAAATATTGACTCAGCCACTTATTAGGTTTATTTTTGGACTATTAATAACTGCCCATGTTAGTTTATTTTATATATAACTGGATATTTTTTACATTCTTCATAAATCTCTGGTAAAGGAATAAATGAAGTAATTCATGCAAAGAACTCATCACAATGCCTAAGATGATATGAATAGAAATACACATTAATATTGTTATTATTTGTTATTGAGTTAATTATAATTACTTATTTTATAATTATATAATTATTTTAATTTATCAGAATTATTTATAGCATAACATAATAATTTAAGGTTACTAAACAACATCATTTTTCTCTATGTTGGTTTCTTGATCTGTTATGTAATATTTAATCTATTATTTTGAAACTAGAATGTTTCAGTACTGTAAATCATTTGGCTTTGGCAAACATAAAGCAATGAAAAAGAAATTAAGAAAGTAAAATTATATTTTAAAAATATATTGCACTTTATTATTTTAAATAAATTAAATGATTTAAAACTGAGACTGAGAAAAGCTCTACCCAGGTCTTCTGAGGACAAGAAAGGATAAACATATGTTCAAGCATGAATAATTCTGACAATATTTTAACTAGCAATATTTCAAAATTACTTTTTGGTTGTTTCTGATAAAACAGAAATGTTTTATGAGTTCAGCTTTTTTCTTCAATAATCTTTCAAAGTTAACACAGAAAAAAAGAATTCAAAAATATTTTGCAATCCTAGAAAGAGAAACCTGGTGCATAATTATATTATCCTTCATATAGAAAAAAATCACATTGCTTGTGTCATTTGTATAATGTTCAGTTAAAATGAATTCAACAGGTGAATTCATTTACAAGCTTCTGAAGACAAAACAAATGAAACTCTGTAGATGTCAAGGCTCTATCTGGCTCTAATTTTAAGTTTTTAAATTACATATAAATTATTTTAATTACATTTAGAAAATAACAATTCACAATAGATTTTGATTCATTGATAACAAAATGTTAAAAATGCACTAACTACTCAGGATTTATATTACATCACTGTGTTGCTTAAATATTAATCTAAATTATAAATTTAAAAGTATAGAGTAAACTATAACTCACCTCCTATCAATTTAGTTGACCAAAGCTCATTGATTTCTCAGGCATTCTCAATCTACTTGAAGGCCATTTTAGACAACTGTGTAGTTTGTTAAATTAGGTATCTGTCAATCAGACAGTCATCATATTGAAATATAAATCAGCCACACAGCTAACAAACATGTAAACTTGGTTGGAGATGGAATAATATAATTAAGCATATTTTTTTATTAGTTTTGATTTTGAGACTATCCTTTGTGGAAGTTTGGATCTTGATTTAAGTTAAATCAATAATTTTTACATTTAGATATATTATTTTAAGATTTTATTTATTTAGTTGACAGAGAGGAGAGAAATCACAAGTAGGCAGAGAGGTAGGCAGAGAGAGAGGGGGAAGCAGGCTCCCTGCTAAGCAGAGAGCTTGATGTGGGGCTTGATCCCAGGACCCTGAGATCATGACCTATGCTGAAGGCAGAGGCTTTAACCCCCTGAGGCATGCAGGCTCCCCTACATTTAGATATTTTAATCTTCATTAAACTTCTTGTATATTAATTAGATTTTCACCTGTGTCTCACACAAACACACCAGAATTTCCAGCCCACAAACAATTACACTTGCATGTAAAGAAAGGAGAAGAAAAGGAATAGCAAGTTTTTACTGAAGAACTATGGATAGCTAAAATGCTGAAATTAAATTCTGGTAACCTATTTCCTCCCTTGATATGCTGGCCATGCTCTTAATGATATGAACAAAAATATATATTTATTGACTTGGAGCAAAAAAAAATTAGCTTAGAGAAGCCATACCTGAAAGAGAAGTTCCACTTCATTGAAACTATACTTATTTTCTGCATTAAGTGAACATATAGCAGATATGGTGCCTAATTATATAGGCAAAAGCAAGTCAGACAAGGTGGATGTAGATATTGATTTGGTCTCCATTTATAAGCTTAAATTTTATAAGCAGTGTTTCTACTTTATTATCTGTTAGACATTTCACTGGAAACACTAATTCTATCAGTGTTTATATAAACCAAGCATGCTTTCAAGCTATAACACCCACCTAAATAATAAAAATCAAAGTCGTGAATAAACTGAAATGTATTTTATACTGAAACAAAGGTACCAATATATTTTAGATTAGGAAAAAATGAGCAATAGATTAATTCGAACTTGAGCATTTGTAATATATATGTGCATGTGTATGTGTTCGTGTACTTTTATAAATTTCACAATAATATAGCTTAAGCAATAAAATTGAGTAATTAATTAAATAAAATAGGAGAAGATAATGGACAATGTACTAGCAGCGACAGTGACAGATATCTACAAAGATTGTATAAATAGACTCTAGAATATTTGATTCTTTATTCATTTTAATATCTATAGAGTTGTTGAATAAAGCAGTTACTCAAAAGTAGCTGAGTAGAGTGAAAAAAGCAAGGAGTCAATTTTTGGCTTAAATTCTAATTCTTTCCTGTGAGATCCTGAGCAAGTTAGATATTTATGAAATCTCATATTTTTCATTTGCACTGATTTCTTTCTTTCTTTCTTTTTGTATCTACTTCTTTTTTCTAAGGCAGGGTCAGAGGGAAAGGGAAAGAGAAAATATTAGGCAAGCTCCATGCCCAGCCTAGAGTCCAATGCAGGCCTAGATCTCACAACCCAGAGATCATGACATGAGTCAAAACCAAGAGTCAACTGCTTAACCAACTGCGCTATCCAGACACCCCATCATTTGTACAGATTTCTAGTAATAATGTCTCACTGCAAATATGAGGAGTAAGAGTAAAATGAATAAAGTCTATAAAGCTCTTGCAGCATAACAAACCTTTAATTAATTTGTCTTCTATTTCCATAGTGGGATATTCTTGTGTATAAATTATTAGCAGCCACTTTTATGCATTGGTCCATAAGTTATTGAACCCCAGCCTGATTTAAAAGAATGGGCAATACAACAACAATCATACAGGTGTCATAATGATCTTGAAGCACCAAGACTTAATTATTTTCCTTCATATATTGTCCTAATATATACTATTTCTCAAAGTCAAATCTGAATAAATTTAGCAACTTCTAATAGCAGACAGATGTTGAAGGACTTAACTGAATGTCTTAACTAGCTGTCTCAAATATTTATAAACATAGTGCATATATCCACTGTGTTAAAAATAATTAAGGGCGCCTGGGTGGCGCAGTTGGTTAAGCAACTGCCTTCGGCTCAGGTCATGATCCCAGAGTCCTAGGATCGAGTCCCACATCGGGCTCCCAGCTCCATGGGGAGTCCGCGTCTCACTCTGACCTTCTCCCTTCTCATGTTCTCTCTCACTCTCTCTCTTTCCTAATAAATAAATAAATAAAATCTTAAAAAAAAATAATAATTAAAATAACCGTACATGCTGTTATTTTTCTTTAATAGTCAAAAGTACTTAAGGCCCTGCTTTGCCTATGATACACATTCAATAAATGCTATATGAATGAATAAATGAAGGATTTAAGGATATAATCAAAATAGTTTAATGATGATGCATATAATGAGCCTATAAAAGTATTTTAAAATATTCAATAAACTAATCATAGTGGTTTTAACTAATTAGCATTACTATTTCATTTTAAGAGAAAAAAAGCAACAACAACCCACCAATGTATAAATAAAGTTTATTCAATATATGTGGCTTAAAGTACTACTGTGACACATTTTTTGTTGCTTATTCCACTTATAGTTTCCGAATGGGGTATATAGTACTGCCCAAGAAGAAATTTTAAGTACTCAATAAAATAAAATTTATAGCAAAATATTGTACCTTTTATCTCTTAAGAAAGATAAAGGAGACTTCATTGTACTAACTTCAGGTTTCCACCAACTGGCTTTTAATATAATCTACATAATTAATGCTTGATAATATTCTTAACATTTAAGAAATAGAATATATAATGCATTAATATAAATAAGCAAAATCCATTAATAATGAAATTTTTCTTTTTCATATATATTATATAAATTAAAATATCATCAATTACATTTATACAGATTTTACATTTTTCCAGTTTTAAAAATGAGGATTCTTTCTTTTGCTTTTTGTCAGCTGAGTATATCTATCAATAGTACAAGAACTGAGAATTATTTAAAGAAGAAAAATTTATAACATTTTAATGATTATGTGTATTTAATACTGTGGATTTAGCATATTTTTCTTCAATAACATTGCTAGACTGATTAACAATTAGTATTATTATGAATGATGTTAATTTACTTCTGAATGCTTCTATGTATTTTTGGTTAACTTCAATGACTATGTATTGGTTATTTAAAGAAAAAGTCAGTAAGTTATTGAAATTAAAAAATAAGGTAGAGCTTTATCAACATGTAGGGTGACTAAACTTTAAGGTTCCATGAGAGTTCATAGGCCATATATTCAATCTGCCTTATCATATGTTATGAGAAATGTCATACGAAGTGTTTAAGTTTTTAAAAAATACTAATTTTCTATTAATATATCCTATGTAAAAATATTAGCTATGTTCACCATGCGTTATACCAATTCTTTTCTCAGTTACAATAAAAAAAATCTTGAATGAAAGAAACTCACATCACGAATTACCTAAGAATACTGATCTAGTAACTTACTGTGTGTGGGATGATAGTGTATATGATATATATAACATGCATATACACATATATATGTATATATACACACATATACAAACACATATATAAACATACATATATATTTACATTCTTTTATCAATTCTAATAATAATAATAGCATAGTAATTGATTTCATGAACAACAGTCCAAAAAAATCAAGAGATGATGGAAGACAAAATATAAAACTTTAGAGATGAATAGATTATTTGGTTATTGAAAGAAAAGTTTAGGGTAACAAGAAACAAAATGAAACTTGATGAAAATATCTTTGCTGAGATTTAAATAAAAAAAAATTTAAGATTTTATTTCTTTATTTGACAGAGAGAGAGATTGCAAGTAGGCAGGGAGACAGGCAGAGAGGCAGGCAGAGAGAGGGGGAAGCAGGCTCCCTGCCGAGCAGAGAGCCCAATGCTGGGCTGCATCCCAGGCCCCTGACATCATGACCTGAGCCAAAGGCAGAGGTTTTAATACTCTGAGCCACCTAGGTGCCACGAAACTCAAATTTTAATAATGAATCTCTTTCTGCTTTTTTAAAAAAAGATCTCTGCTTTCGTAGAGTATTTGTGTTACACCAAATATGTTATTTTGGTGGCAAATATAGATGACAATAAAATCCTGAAAGTTGAAACAATTTAAATTAAATAATCTGAACTTAATGCCTTCTGTATTCAACACCCTTCCCAAGTTCTCCAAATCAAAATAGCCTAAAGAAATAGAAAATCCAGTGGATTCTGTGAAATAAGGAGCAATATTTTGGACAGGGAGGCAATAAAGATTCTTAAAAATATATTGATAAAAGAATATGTAACTCAAACTAAAATGTTAGTCAATGCTGTTTGTCACTTTTATGTTCTTTTAAACATGTTCAAATATACCTTGATGTAATTCACGCTATTTATTCTTACTTAAATGTATTTCTTTATATTTCTTTTTGAATATAGCAGTACATGATATGAATAATTCTACTAAAATCATTTTTCCAGTTATCTGTAGATCTGCTGCATTAGCACCAAAAGGAATAACCAGGGAGCTGTCACTATTTTTTTATATGTATAAATGATATTAAACTTAAATCAGTTAAATTGTCGCATAAATGTCATATATCACTGACTTTCTATTACCAAGAGAAGATCTTTACTATTATCACAGTGCCAGCACTGGGATTTCCTGGTTTGTCTAATCTATCTATTCAACTCTATTTAATCAATGACAAGATTTTCACCTATGTGATTTTTGCTCAAGGAAAAACAGTAAATTTCACAAAATACAGGCAAGGAATGCATAGCTACTGAAATTTGTTTTTATATCACTACTTCTAAATAAACATGGAAAAAAGCAAATGTTCATTTTTGATTTACACTCAGATATATACATCCTAGGAAAAAGTGAGTTATCTGCTTACATTTATTTCCTTGATTCAGCTGAGATTGTAAAAACACAATAATTTACCCTCACATATGTGTGTGAGTTCTTCTGTATATAGGCACATGCACAGAGAGGTTCTAGATAAATCTGCTTATAAGACACTATGCAAGACACTTCAGGGAGCACTTCAAAGATTGGACCACTGCTATTGTATTTATCCTTTAAGCTTGAGAGTGTTCATCCTAAAAGTTGTTTATAGTTACCCCATCTCACCATAAATGTAAAATATTATATTTTTTGCCAATTAGATTAACAGTAAAATGATTTTCTAAAGTGTATCTAAAGAAATATTTCCTAAGTCAGCAAGAGCATTAATGCTATGTTTAGAAATCAACTAAAACTAGTGTGCTTGCCAAAATTCTTTCAGAAATATGTAGAAATAAAAGAAATCTTTCAAGGACTCAGCACTTAAACTTCAATAATACATTCCAATTCAGGGAAAAATAAATAAGAAGATTTACTTGTCATGGAAGAATCTTACTTGTCAAATATTGATTTCTGCATACCAGTAAGAGATTGAAAATTTATGTGCACAGGTCATGCATGAGAATAGGGATTACAAACATGGTTTGTGCAGTGATTTGTGTGTATTTACACAATTTTGGCCCTGTGTGATCTCTGAGACATAAATTTTATTCATCATTCAAAATATGAAGGCCTTGATCTCATTATTCTTTAACATCTCTTTATTAGTAATGACATCTGTAAACCTTAGAGAAATGCCAAAGATACATTCATGCTATGAAAACAAATTTGCCTTTATTTTCATTCATATTTTGCATGAGGAGGTGACTTTGGCTATAACATCTAATGACACAGCTTTTGTAATTTATAGGGGCCAAGAAAAGATCTTTGTATATAAGGTCTTAGAAGTTTTAACACTTCATTTGTCTATGAATTATAAGGGCTGAAAAGAACATTGTAATTAAGATCAAAATTATTATTACTGTACTTGATTGGAAAGGAACCTCAAGAGACAACTGATTCTAGAGTTGTCTTTACATATCATTAGACTTCAACTTGCCACAACTTCTCTAAGGTAGGGGTGGTGTGAAAACACTAAAATTGCTTAATTTCATTACAATCACTGAAGTGTATCACAAATATATTTGAATAACCTTTATTGAAAAAGCATTTCAGGCACCAGAAATATAAGTGAAAACTTACATTATCAACATAATATCTTTATAAAATGTGTCCTATAAAAGCAGTATGTTTGATGGATTGCTTTTTGTTCACATTATATGTACTGGATTGACACTTTATATATAGTAGATATTCAATAAACATATACTGGTTTTATATTCATTTCTATTCACAAAAGGAAATTATCTTATTTTCCTCTGTTCTGGTAAGAAAAGCATTATACTTAACTTGCGGGAACTCCATTTTAAAAAATGAAGAATTACTACTCATTAACCATGAAGTATTAATGACTTCTCTTAGGTGTTCAGGGTATATCTGGAGTAGAGTCTGAGCAGGTCTCTAAAGAATCTAATAAATTAGTACTTATAAAATTTGCTTAAATACTAGATATGAAAGATCGTAAAAATCCTGCATTCAGAAACATAAAAGAAAAAGGGCAAAATTTATTAGAGACTTTTTGAATCACCAATTTAGGTATTTATTTTAAAAGATCCACTATATATTTTTTTTTTAACTCTACACCCAACTTGGGAATCGAACTTATAATCCCAAGATCAACAGTTTCATGCTCTACCAACTGAGCCAGCCAGGTACCCCTATTAATTTATTTATGTATTTAAATATTCATTTATTTCTTTGATTTGAGAGAGAGAAAGAGAGTAGGAGCACAGAGCTCGAACAAGAGGAGCAGAAGGGGGAGGAGAGAAGGAATCTTAAGCAGACTCCACTGAGCACAGAGCCTGACCCCGGGCTCCATCCCAGGACCCTGAGAACATGGCCTTAGTCTAAACCAAGTGTCTAACACTTAACCAACTGAGTGACCCAGATGCCCCAACCTACTACTCTCTTTTAAGACAGTTTAATTCATCTTCCCTGATTTGTAAGAAACGGTCCACACAGGAAGCTTCAAAAATTTATGCTCTAAACAGTTCTGAATTAAATAACATTGTTAATGCTCAGTGATATCTAGATGTTCCAACCATTTGGTTTTACTGAAAAGGCAAGCACTCTGCTCCCCCAATTCATCAATCTACTGTCTATTCTCAATATACCAACCAGAATTATCCCTTTGAAATGTAAGTTATATCATAGGTCTCCACCCCAAATCTCAGTTGTCCCATTTTATCAAAATATAACAGCAAAGTTCATTCTCCAGCCTCTGGGCCTACATGACAGCACCCTATCCTTCACCAGTCTCCCCTCCTCTTCACCACCTATCCCTCCCTCTCTTTATCCTTTGTTCTTCATGGAATCTGTCTTACCCTAAGATGGCTATGCCTTCAGGTTGATATTTCCCTCGCCTTTATGGTTAATTTCATTACCTCTAAGACTTTTCTTAATCATTTACATTTTAATACATCTTGCCATGATCATCCTATTTAAAACTTCTTTCCTTTTCCTAGCCAAATACCTCTGACTCCTTGTCATGCTCCTTCCTTTCCGTAAGTACTCACCATCTTTTAATATTCTATATCAGTTAATTTCCACCATGCAGAGGTGATCATGCCATAGATTGATTCATATCTATATGTAATGTCCTGGTGATTATTTCATCATATATAGACAAATTGAGGGGGAATTATACTACAGAATGCAAAGTGATGTGTAAAGTAGTATAAAGAAGACTGAAAACAATTTTTAAAGATTTTATTTTTTTATTTGTCATAAAGAGAGCACAAGTAGGGGGAGCGGCAGGCTGAGGGAGAAGCAGACTCTCCGCTGAGCAAGAAACCCAATGCAGAACTTGATTCCTGGACCCTAGGGTCCTGACCTGAGCCGAAGGCAGATGTTTAACTGACTGAGCCACTGAAGTGTCACAAGACTGAAATTTTCATATTAAAAATAGAATATCAACCACTGGTATCTTTTCACTAAGGTGGTTTTATACTCTTTTTCAAATGTATGTTTAAGCATAGAAATATGTGTGTAAGTATATACTCTTCACTTGCTATTGCTTACTTAAGTGTTGCTAAATTAGAAGATAGAAGGGGAAATAAATATTTATTATATACATAATTATGCATAATAACTAAATTGTACATATATTTTGATGCATAAACTCTGAGTGCAAAGAAAGAAATCAAAATAATCAAATTCATAGAAACAGTGCATAAAATGGTGGTTCCAGAGGCTAGGGGAAGGAAAAACAAGAAGATAGCAGTCAAAGGGTACAAAGTTGCAGTTATGCAAGATGAATTGGCCCTAGAGATCTACTGTACAACATAGTGCCTATAGTTAGTAATGCTATATTTCATATAAAAATTTGCTGAGAGTAGATCTAGATCTTTTGTCAAGTTTCCTCCTCTTTGTGTGTGTGTGTGTGTCTTTCTCACATACACACTCAGATAATAATAACAACAAATAAAAGGGGCAAGTGAAAACTTTTGGAGGTGATGGATATGCACATGGCATAAGGTGTGGTGATAGTTACACTGATGTATACTTATATCCAAACTCATCAGGTTGTATATTTTATATATGTATAGCTTTTTCTATGTCAATCATACCTCAATAAAGTAATTAAAATGAAAAAAGAAATATAATTTTTATGGGGCACCTGGCTGGCTCAGTCAGTTAAGCATCTGCCTTAGGCTCAGGTTATGATCCTGGAGTCGTGGGATCAAACCCTGCATCGGGGCTCCCTGCTCAGTGTGGAGTTTGTTTCTCTCTTTCCCTCTGCCTCTCCCCCTGTTTACCCACTCTCTTTCTCACTCTCTCTCAAATAAATAAAATCTAAAAAAATATATATGATTTTCAGAGAAGTCTTTCTGAAAAATTTGTTTTTAATAATTACTTAGAAGTAGGAAGGTAGGAGCACATGGGTGGCTCAGTCATTAAGCATCTTCCTTTGGCTCAGGTCATGATCCCAGCACCCAGCATCCTGGGACCAAGCCCCACATTGGGCTCATTGCTCAGTGGGAAACCTGCTTCTCCCTCTCCTGCTTTCCCTGCTTATATTCCTTCTCACTATCAAATACACAAATCAAATCTTGGGAAAAAAAAAAAAAGAAGTAGGAAGGTAAAATATGCTGCTCTCATTTTTAATAATTATGGCTAAGTATATATATATATATATATACTATATAATTTATCATTTTTAACTTTTTAAATTTATCATTTTAACCAATTTTAAATGTGTAGTTCAATGGCATGAATTACATTCACATTGTTACACAACAATCACCACCATCTGTCTCCAGAACCTTTTCATCTTTCCCAACTGAAACTCTGTACTCATTAATTCAATTAACTCCTCTTTCTCTCCTCCAAAGCCCCCAGCAACCACCATTCTACATTTTGTCTTTATGAATGTATTTATTCTAGTTACCACATCTAAATAGAATCACATAATATCTTTTTGTGTCTTTTTGTAATAACATATGTCTTCAAGATTCATCCATGTTGTATACATCAGAATTTTCTTCCTTTTTAAGGCTGAATAATATTGCATTGTGTGTATGCCATATTTTGTCTTCCCATTCATTCATCAGTGGACACTTGGGTTGCTTTTTTGGCTATTTTTGAATAATCTTACCATGAACAAGGAAGTGGAATTACTGGATCATATGGTAATTCTATGTTAACATTTTTTGTGGAATTGCCATACAGTTTTCCACAAGGACTGCAGTCTTTTACATTCCCACCAGCAATATACAAGGATTCAATTTTTCCACATCTTTGTCATTACTTGTTGTTTTCTTTTTTTCTAATAACCATTCTGATGAGAATGAAGAAGTATCTCATTGTCGTTTAGTTTTGTATTTCTGTAGTGATTGGTGATGTTAAGCATCTCTCCATGTGCTTATTGGCCATTGTTTGTCTTTTTTTCCCAAAGATTTATTTATTTGAGAGAAGGCACATGTGCCCCCGGGATGGTGGATCACATGAGTAGGGGGAGTAGCAGAGGGAGAAAATATTCAAGTGGACTCCTTGCTGAGTGTGGAGCTTAATGTGGAGCTTGATCTCACAACCCATGAGATCATGACCTGAGAGAAACCAAGAGTAATGCCAGCCACCTAGGAGCCCCCGTATACTTCTTTAAATTGGGTTGTTTCCTCTGTCTTTTAAGTATTTTATTGTTTTAGCTATTACATTTAAGTTTTTTTAGTTAATTTTTGTATATGGTTTACGATAGGGATATAATTTCATTTTCTTGCTTGTGGATACCCAGTTTTCCCAACACTATTTGTTGAAAAGACAATTCTTTGTCCACTGAATGGTCTTTACACCCTTGTCAAAAATTCCCAGACTGCACAAGTTTATTTCCGATTTCTTTATTGTATTCTACTGGTGTATATGTTTAGCTTAAAGCCAGTATTATTTGGATCACCATGACTTTGTATTAAATTTTGAAATCAGGAAGGGAGATACATCTAATTTTGTTGTTCATTTTCAAGATTATTTTGGCTATTCAACATTCCTTAGATATCATGTAAATAAAATAAAATTTTCTATTTCTATAAAAAATAAAATGTCATTGGTATTGTATTGAATTTGTGGATCACCTTAGGTAGTATTGACATCTTACCATTATTAAGTCCTCCAATCCATGAACGCAGATGCCTTTCCATTTACTAGTGTCTTCATTACTTTTTTTCAGCAGTGTTTTGTTATTTTTAGCATACAAGTCTTTTGTCTCCTTGGTTAAGTTTATTCTTAAGTATTTTATTTTTTTGTCACTGCTGATGCCCTTCAGAAGCCTCTTTTTTTAAAGATTTTTTTTATTCATTTGACAGAAAGAGAGAGCACAAACAAGGGAAGCTGCAGGCAGAGGGAGAGGGAGAAGCAGGGTCCCCACTGATCAGGGTCCTGGGATCAAATCCTCCTTTTTCTTTCTTTTTTTTTTCTCTTTTTTTTTTTGTCTTAAAATAAAGTTGAAAACCCTAACATAACTTCCATTTTGAAATTCTTTTTTTTTTTTTTTAAAGATTTTATTTATTTATTTGAGAGACAAAGAAAGTGAGAGAGATGAGAGGAGAGAAGGTTAGAGGAAGAAGCAGACTCTGCATGGAGCTGGGAGCCTGATGTGGGACTCGATCCTGGAACTCAAGGATCATGACCTGAGCCGAAGGCAGTTGCTCAACCAACTGAGCCACCCAGGTCCCCTAAAATTCTCTTTTTGCCTTGTAGCTACACTTGATTTCTTTTTCTCCAAAGGACCATATTCCTTCCCACAGAGTTTTGCAAATGGTTTTCCTCTGTAAAATACTTTCTACACCTACATCTTTCTTTTCTTAATTAACATACTGTTTTTCAAATATCCATTTAGTTATGACTTTTTCATAGAAAGCTTCCCTGGCCTTCCTACGGAGATGCTGCTATTACTATTTATTATTATTATCATTATTATTATTATCTCTAATGAACACTAGAGATGTTCTCAAACATTCCAGTTCTCCCTTCTTTCTGGGCTCAGATTTTAATTAAACTTACCCATCCTTCATAGTTAAGTGTGACAATGTTTTCTGTGGTTTTAGTTAATGAAATGGTAGCTGGAGTGACATTTGCACTTCCAGATAGAAGCTTTCAGGATTTGTTTACCATTAACCACACTGTTTTCTCTTTTCTATGATAATTATGGAAGCATCACATCAGCCTTGATTCTTTACAATGAACACAGTCGCATTGCTAATGTCGGTTATACAGAGGGAGGGAAATAAAAGTTGTTGTTTTAGCTGATTTAGGATTTAATGGTTTAGGATGAGATGGCAATCTAGCACAACCTACATTAACCTGACTGATAAAGAATTATGTACTAGAATTGGTGTGCAGCTTTCACTTGGATGTGTGACCTAAAATAGGAGACACCGGCAAAGTGACCAGTTAATGATTGGAGAGAAAATGTTATCAGAGACTGGAAAAATGGTTACTGTTAGGACCTGCTTAGCCTAAGTGATTCCATCTTATCTAAGCAGCCATTTTGTTGTGAACACAAGCTGACTTTGCCCTAAGGGAACAAAGTCAGCCTGGAGGAACTTACTTAGAAAGCTAAGTCTAGGACACCAATGGAATGTGGTCTGTTGGCTCCTGATGACAGTCCCCCAGAAGAACAAGGTCAAGTCAGGCCAGGTGGGGGTGTCCAATCAGTAAAGGACACATATGCCACCTCCCTTCACCCCACTGCTCCTGAAGTCAGATCAGGTGGAGATGCCCAACCAATAAAGAACACATAGGTAATCCCCCTCCACCCCACTGCTTCTGACCAATAAGGATAAGCTCGCAGTCGGTTTGCGGTTTTGCCCTATAAAAGATGGCCTGTAAGACTAGGCGGGGTCGCTCTCTGCATAGAGACAACGACCCTGACTGGCCAGTATGATTCTCGATGCTTGGCATGAAATAAAACTCTGCTTAACCTTCGCTTTGTATCAGTCTCGTTCCTTTGATCACCGACCCTAACAGTTACCATTTTAGAGAATGACAAAATATTTGGTGAAATTTGAGCTTGCAATCACTTGAACAAATGAACTTCCAGCTCTCAAGGTAAAGGTCAGAAAACAGTGGTAATTTAGCTGAATGAATTTGAATGTCTTTGTATTAACAGGAAAATATGAGCTCAGGAAATAACTGACCAGTTTGTAAACACGAAGCAAAAGGAAAAGAACATGTTCACAAATTTAGGGATATGTAATGTTGAAAGGGAATGAGTAGCATGGATCTTAGGATGTGCATTACAATATTAACTATAAAACTTAGAGAAGTTATGATCGTGGCAAGATAAATTAATGAAAATACTACTCTGTGACCAAATAATATGGTTGCTTAGTTAGCTATTAATATTTTACTAAGAAAATTACCTGAAGAAGTCTGTAGTGTTCTGTTTCAGTGGTGAGAGAGAATATAAAGATACTTTCTTATTTGAAGAGTTTAAAATCTTATGGATAAATTTAAAATTAAAATATATGCTCTTCATGTACCTGCGTTAGTTATAGAAGGTTTCAGTCAGCAGCTAATGCAAGTAAGTAGATCAACCATAGATCTTTCAGTTAACAAGTTTAAGGAATTCTTAGTAACATGTATCATTTCCTGGAGTTACTTTTTAAGCCTTGAAGTTATGGCAATTTGTTTCATCAATATTTTATTGACCTTTTTCACTTATTTAATTACTTAACTATTATTTTTTCTGTAATTTTATGACGCCGAATATCAGCACTGTAGATAAGTTATGAAAGGCAAATTTTAAGTTAATTTGACCTTTTAAAACAGTAATAGAAAATAAGAAGTCTTTAAAATGGATTGAAAACTGAGGCTGGGATTTTGAATTTCCATTAAACATTCATATCTTTTTGAAGTACGGTTGCTGTTGCATATGAGTGTGAATAAAATCAATAGTAAGAAGCAAAAGCAGCTTGATTTTAAGGTTAAAATGAAAATACTTTATGTAATTATTAATGTTTCTTTAAAGTGAAGCACAAAGGGAAAAAAAGGGCTTGAAAAGTCCTATGCCATCAGATAGAGTTCCCATGTAGGATTTTCATTTTTAAGGAAAAAATATTTATCTCTAATGCTTCTTGTTGAAAAGAAACACATTGTGATTTTAAGCAAATGTTGATTAAAAATTCACAGGGCTGTTTAAAAAAATGTTAGGGAAAGAAATTTGTTTATTTTAAAATCACTTCTTATTTCTCTTTGTACTTTTACAAGTTCTTGAACGATTTTTCTTTGCCTTAAGAGAGTTCATTCAGCCACAGATAGGGTAACTTCTACTAAAAATGTGTAGGGGATTATTGAGTAACACATATTTGAATCAACATGGGCATTCTCAAGTGAACTGATTAATGTGTGTTTGAGAAAAAATATTTTCTTAATTACAAATGATTTTCATAGTTTTATAGATTTTTAATAATATTCTAAGACATCATAAAGTCAGGAGCAGGGAATACTTTCTCCTAATGCAGATAGAGAGCTGTGACTAAGAAGATAATATTTCCCATATATAGCGATGTACTATGTGCATCTTTTTTTTTAAAGATTATTTATTTATTTATTTAACAGAGAGAGAGAGAGAGATAGAGAGAGAGATCACAAGTAGGCAGAGAGGCGGGCAGAGAGAGAGGGGGAAGCAGGCTCCCTGCAGAGCAGAAAGCCCGATGCGGGGCTTGATCCCAGGACCCTGAGACCATGACCTGAGCTGAAGGCAGAGGCTTTAACCCACTGAGCCACCCAGGTTCCCCTACTATGTGCATCTTGTTAAGAATAGAAGGGGAGTGGATAAATCTAAACTCTGTGATCAAGTACAGAACATCAGAAAAACAAAAGCAAAAAACAAAACAAAACAAAAACAAAAAACACAAAGGAAAAGAAAAGCAAAAGCAAAACCAAATCCAATATACTGATTTACAACCAAAGTTGGTGTAGATATAATAAATTGGGACTCAACATAATACGTTCTTAATTAAGCTGATGCTGCTGCACACAGGTCTAAAAATAACAAAATTTAAAAAAAGACTGCCTCGGACTCACTTTCAACCATTAAGAAGCTTGATATACAAACAATTTTAATAAACACATTCACACATTCAAAGGCAGTAAAATATTCTAAATAAATATTTATCAATCATATACTTAATGTGTTTCTTTAAGAAATAAGAAAAAAAGAGACTATTCCTACATCTCAATTATGCCCTTAGAAATCAAATTTACAGTCTAAGATCTTCAAGTGGAACATCATCAATGTCTTCAGCAACCTGAAGGGCACAGGCTTTCTGATCTAACCTATCAGATTAGACTAGCTCAATCAGCAAAGGTAGCCAAGTGATAAGTACCAGTCAAATTGAAGCTCTGCATGTATGTTGAATGTGCACATTTAAGTTAAGACTCAAATGTAAAATCAGGTATCTGAGAAATTAACAGTCAAAGCAAATAAATATATCTGTATACGAAAATGAGAGAAAGCAGTCAGGCTGCCTAGGTTACTATACTGTATGTAGAGTCTCATGCTTTAAATATAGAGCTATGTGGGACCAGAAATTATTTACTTTTTTTCTTTTTCCCCAGATATGACTCTGGTAGTAGAATTAACAAAATTAAATTCACAAAAGTTTAAAATATGTAAAAGAATGTTGACTTAATCCTTTATCATCACAGATATCTTTTTGATCAGACGATCAATGTCAATCATCAAAGATACTTCTGTCCCAGTCATTATGATTTCTGAAAAATCAAAATAGGAAATAAGTAAATAGAAATGGTTTCATGAGATGAAAGAATCATAGCATAGAAAAGAATGGTGTTCAGGTAACATTATAAGACTAAGGAAATGAAAGTTTAAGTAGCTATAGTTGGGAAGAATATATCTTTCTAGAAAATAAAATAAGAATTTCTGTCAAATACAATGTGATTTGGAACTAAAGCAAACAGAATAAACAATGGCAAATCTATTTTTTTGGCTTTTTTCCTGAATTATATATAAAATAAGAATTTAGTATCAGCAAAAGAGTACTTTAGGGATGTTCAAATAACAAAAGGTAGTTTAGAGGTGATATGCCATATCACCTTCCAGTGAAGTCTTGCTGGGAATGTACTCTACTTTTTTTTTTTTTAGATACTTGGGATGAGAGGCACCTAGGAGGCTCACTCAGTTAAGTGTCTGCTTTCGCCTTAGGCCATGATTCCAGGGATGGAGCCCCTGCATTAGTGGGGGGTGCGGTGGGTCCCTGCTCAGTGCGGAGTCCGCTTCTTTCTCTTGCACAGTCCCTCCACTTGCTCATGTTCTTTCTCTCTCACTCTCTCAATCAATCTCTCACTCTTTCAATCTCACACGCTCTCTCTCAAATAAACAAATAAAATCTTAAAAAAAAGATACTTGGGATATATGTTTATAAACATTCAGTTTTGTACAAATAACACTCCAGATAATCAATCTCATCTCTCATTTAGGTCACATTCTCTGAAAGTTACTATTTTTGAAAATATTTCTAGTTGTGTAGATTGATTTACTTTACCCAGTTATGTACTAACTATATTTATAGATACACCAAGTCATTAATGTTAATAAATTAGACCTGGCTTGGGGAGAAGAAATTTTTATATTTTCTGCCAGAAATCACTGTCTGCTGGCAATAGAAAGTATCCACCTACAAGCATACCTGTTTCTTGGCCATCTCTAAATCTCTCATTTTCACAAGCAGAAAGAAAGCCACAGAATTGTCTAAGGAAAATAGAACTGATTTGACACTGTTGGGATGGAAGCCCATTCAGGTCCTCAGACATTAAGTTCAGCCTCTATGTCATTATTTCGTGTAAAATTATGGGAGAGGTTTTTTTTTTCTTTTTTTTTAATATTTTATTTATTTATTTGACAGAGAGAGAGATCACAAGTAGGCAGAGAGGCAGGCAAAGAGAGAGGGGGAAACAGCTCCCCACTGAGCAGAGAACCCGATGCGGGGCTCGATCCCAGGGCCCTGAGATCATGACTTGAGCCGAAGGCAGAGGCTTTAACCCACTGAGCCACCCAGGTGCCCTTGGGAGAGGTATTTATTCGTGATGCCACTATACCAAGTGCATCATCTGAAACACCAACCTGACCCTGGACTCTGTCTATAGTATTACTGCCCTATGGCTCTCTGTGTTCTCCTGGGAGCATGGCATGATCTGTCACGACTATTCTTATACAGCCCTTGGTTCAATGTGTTGAGGTTCTATCCTGCCCTTTTCCTTATTCTTCTTAACTTTATCTGAGCCATTTAGGCTCCCATTATCTTTCCTATTACAATTTTCTCTCAGCCTCCCCTTTTCACTCCTTCCATTATCCACACATAGTTTTTGAAGTTTTTTTCAAGAATTTTATGCCAAGGGATTTACATAAGTTCAAATTTGTAGGCCACTAAGAATGCAAAACTTCAAGTTCCACTGTATCTTTCACTGAAGTCCTTTTGCAATAAAACACACTATTTTATCTTTATACGTCATTTGAGATTTAACACATTAAAAATTGTCTTTGAATTTTTTTTTAAAGATTTTATTTATTTATTTGACAGAGAGACATCACAAGTAGGCAGAGAGACAGGCAGAGAGAGGGGGGAAGCAGGCTCCCTTCTGAGCAGAGAACCTGATGTAGGGCTCGATCCCAGGACCCTGAGATCATGACCTGAGCTGAAGGCAGAGGCTTTAACCTACTGAACCACCCAGGCACCCAAAATTGTCTTTGAATCTTATAATATGGTTGATATTCTGCTTCTCTTGACAACGCATTAAAGTCATAGAAAGCCTTCCTCAGATATTATGTATTGATTTTATTGAGTATCTTGGAAGGTGGGAAGGTAGGTAAACAAGTAGTTAGATTCTGTAGGTATCCCCCCCCCATATTGCTTCAAATTGTCATCATCATAGGTAAATGACCAAAGCATAATTCTCAATTTAGGGGATTCCCATGTCTTCATATTTAGTAAGCTCCAAACTTCACATGGGGAGACCAATTAATGTTTCTGATGGCTGAATCAACAGAACTTACTTTCGTTTGTGCACATATTTATCCTTATAAGAATACTTGCTGTTTTTCCAGTAAACCGAAGGCTTTCAGTCCCAGGTGATCCTAGCTTGTGAGTTCCTATTTTCTTTCCATTCTGTTAATATATCTTTGCAGGTTGATCACTTAAATTTCCACTCTTTGATTCCTTGATCCTAAAATGATTCTTTGTTCCCTTAGTGATTTAGATTGTGCCATAATTGTTTCAATAGCTCAAAAGAACTCTCAGTTCTATGTGGCTATTATTTCTCTCCTTTATTGTTGTTTGCTAGTCAGGCACTGATTGACTAGAAAAAAAAATTTTTTTTCTAGGGAAGTTTGCATATTTTAACAGCAGTTGAACAGCTGTCTTCGGAAGTAATGTTTCTATATTTCACAGCTTGCTGCCGCACTATTAATACCATTTTACTTCTCTAATGGAGGTAATTCTTAAACACCACAAATCCTAATTATTTGAACAGCAGTGGGCCTTAATTCATAACCGCTTCTTCTGAAAACAAAAGTACTTTATAGCTTGGAATTGGATATGTGTGAGGGGCCCTCCCCTTTTATCTGATGATGAACATCATTTCCGGAAATAGTGCTCCCTCAGAGGTGATAATTATCCCAGTGAGCAGCCTGGGAACATCCCTGCTGCTACATAGCAGTGCAGTTAGCAAACTCAAACTGTCTAGAGTCTCTCCCCTACCCCCCATGCTCGAATGTTTCCAAATGATCTAATCCTTGCTTTATTTTGGGAGAAGAGATTAAGAACATATGAATCATGCTTATTCTTTTCAGCGTTCTGTTTTAAATGGAATTATCCCACTGGCATATACACTTTCAATTCTCCCCTAGCTATTGGAGCTCTGAAAAAGAAGTGATCCTATTGATCTAATTATTAAAATGGTTATACTGTCCGTGAGCTCTAAAACTCTGCAAATAGGAAAAAATATACTTTTAAAACATGTTTAATATCTCTTTTTATCAGGACATATTTTTTCTCTATACATCTTATTTAAGTATAGTATTCTCATAATTGGTATATATCTCTACTTACCACCTACTCCACTATCTGTGTGTGTGTGTGCGTGTGTGTGTGTGTGTGTGATAAATTGCATCAATAAACTGTAAAGCCCTTTAAAGAAAGAGCCATTTTATGATAAATAGTAGATGGTATTCAATAATAATAAAAATAATTGTAGAATTATCACAGATTCCACCCTAATACAATTTTCATATTGGATGAATAGATGACACATAAAATACATGACTAGAGTATTACCAGTCATGATACTTTTTTTTTAAAGATTTTATTTATTTATTTGGCAGAGAGAGAGAGATCACAAGTAGGCAGAGAGGCAGGCAGGCAGAGAGGAGGAAGCAGGCTCCCTGCTGAGCAGAGAGCTGATCCCAGGACCCCTAGATCATGACCTGAGCCGAAGGCAGAGGCTTTAACCCACTGAGCCACCCAGGCACTCCTGATACTATCTTTCTATCTACCTTTCTATTTATCTACCTACTTATATAATCATGTTTACATGTATGTCTACATATAAATAAATGAATAGTATATGAACATTTACATGCATCCCAAAGATTTTTGATAACTTAGGGAACTACACCAAATATGTATTTCCTTGATCACATGTTTACTGTGTTTTCTGAAGTAAATTGAAAAAAGTAATGCAGAACTGAGAGACACACAGTGATATTCAAATATAATAAGGGCTATCAAAGATAACAAAATATGTTACAAAGACCCCTGATCTTGGGTTCAGAAAGCGCTCTTCCAATTTTGGAGTCTGCCATGATTAACTGTGATAATGACAAATTTACTTAACTTCTCTTGTCTTTATTTTCCATATTTTTATACTGAAGAATAAGTTCTAAATTGCCAACAGTGGTCTAAGTGATCTGAGTTCTATAAATGCACATGATGCAAACTGCATGGTGAGTGTTACGAGAAAAAATTCTGGGCTGGTTGCCTTCTCTTGTTCAGTGCCAAAACTGATAAAAAGTTCTATTTCTGGATTCTTGAGAAATCCTTGCTCTCTTTGTTCCTCCAACACCAGTAACATCACAGCTGCAACACAGCTGCTAATAATTAGCTCCTTGATTCATTATAGGCCTGGTTTATTAAGAGAATTTATAGATGGGGAAAAGAAGGTGTTCTACAAGTAGTTAATGATTTGTTGAACTTCACACTGTGCCCATTATAGGTAATAACATGTCCCTTTAAAAGAGGCGTGAACTCAGCCCTCTAGTAAGTGATTATTTGCTAGAAAAGTACAATTGGGCTGACTCTTCAAATTCTTTATATAATTTATGTCTTTTATTCACTTATTCTTGTTTATATTCCTTGAGATTTGGCATGCATTTAACTATCTTTACACAATCTCTCTGTCTTTAAGACCTCAAAGAATACCCACTGCAGATTTCCAGGATATGCAAAGCCTGAATTCATTGTTTCTAAGAATAATTTATCCACTGTTAGCGAATCTGATTATTTGACCATTTCAATATAGTCCTTGAGTATGTCCTTTGCAATTCTTTTAGAAAATATCTCCTACCATGTTCTTTTTAGAATAATCTCTTTCATCATTGTGTTTTATTTAATGTGTTAGCTATTATAGTGTATGGTGCTAATTATAAAATCAAGAATGTGACATCTCAAACTTTAAATAGAGATTCTACAATGGAGGATAAGAACAATAAGGTATATATATAATATGTAATATATATATAATATATAAATATGTATATATATTTCTTTTTTTAATTTATATATATATTTCTGAGGTCTGATGACTAAAGGATAATAAAAGATAAAAATAAAAACTAAGGTGAGAATATATAATATATAAATTTATATTCAGAGAGATGTTACTAGTCAAATACATTTGGGCTTGATCAAAGTAATATCTCTTCTGAGTGTAAACTTTCAAACTAAAAGGCATGAAATGTTTATTTCATAGTATAGACTTATTTCCCCATTATACCTCCCCACACACACGTACCCCAAATTTATAATCATCTTTTTTTTTAAGATTTTATTTATTTACTTGAGAAACAGAAAAAGTGAGAGAGAGCATGAGAGGAGAGAAGGTGAGAGGAAGAAGGAGACTCCCCGCGGAGCTGGGAGCCCAATGTGGGACTCGATCCCGGAACTCAAGGATCATGACCTGAGCCGAAGGCAGTTGCTCAACCAACTGAGCCAGCCACCCAGGTGCCCTATAATCATCTTTTCCAAAATCATTAAAACTACATTTGGAAAAGGGCATCTGTAGTGCTGGTAATGCTCTATTTCTTTTTCTTTTTCTTTGAAACTAATAGTACGCTTTATGTTAACTAACTGGAATTTAAATGAAAACTTAATAAAAACAAACAAACAAACAAACAAACAAATCTGAATAGAAAAAAAAAACAAACCTAAAATTAGTTTGAGAACAATTCACGGACAATTGTATCTGCAGCATTACACCATTTTCCTTTGTGAAAAATGAAATAAAGTTTCTTCTACTTAGCTCAGTGTTTCTTGGATGGTTTTACTTTACCATATAGGAGAGTGAGAGAGGAAAGAAATCAATTTAATTCACATAAGCCAGGTTTAGATTATTTATTCTTTTTTTAATGTTTAAGTAAGAAACTCCTCTTAATCTGGGAAAGAGTTATGCTTTTATTCATACAATCTTAACTGAAATCTACATGGAATTTGTAATGTATTTCTCTCTCACAAAAAAAGAAAGTAAATAAATAAAAATATAAGTCCTCAAGTTGTAAAACAATTATAAATACAGTTAGTTTTCTTTCTTTCATTTGACCTGTTCCACCCTATCGGTAATGACAGTCTTATAAATGGCACGCTAAATGATTTCTGCCTCAAAAAACATGTATTCTCAAAAGCCCAATTTTTGATAGTGCACTTAAATAAAATATTGCAATAGAAACATTTGTATAGAGCTTATTTTTGGAGCCAGCCGCAATAGGAATAAGACTCATGATTTTATCAACTTGCCCATTCTCCTTTTTCTTTGTCATGTGAATATTTAAAGATCAATTGAAGTTTCGAGCATTTTAATAGCTTCTCTGAGTGGCCACTTGGTATTCTACTCTAATAGGAAATGACAAAAACATGAAATTTGCTAATTAAGTGCCTACACACTTAGCAGTTAAATTAAAAATATAGAGAAAACACAGAAAAGCTTGAAAAAGTCATCGCATGGCTTTTGTTCATATGATGTTGTATAATTCTTCAGTATTACTAACCTAATCAAAACTGAATCTACCTTAGGGACATGGAGTCTCACTGACTTACAGAGTCCAAAGATGATTTCAAATCACAGGAAAGAAAGAGTATACCTGGGTCTCAACAAGAAGTGAGACAAGGTTTGAGAATCACCAGTTTTCTCTCCATTTGTCAAGCTAGGTATTCTCTTGACACTGTCCTCCATCTGTCTCATTCAAGTCAGGTTTTCTCAATGAGACGGAAGTTTGACTGTAAATCCCTCCATAGAGCTTTTGCCTCTGAAGAATGCCTTACTAACCATTCCAATCTTTAAAAAATAAAATTATGGGAAGAACACTGATTGTCCCCAAAGTGTACCTCTAGAATACAGCAAGACAGAGGGAGAAAAGTATGATTACCTTGCTTAGATTAGAAGACTACCCATTGCTAAAAGAATTGTGGCTGATGGCATGTTTTATAACAATATTATTGGAGCAGGAGCAGGATCTTCAGAATGAATAATAGATGTATGACACCCGGATTGTTGCATTTAGGTATTTAAGATGATTTGACATGTCTTAAAATGAAGTAAATTAAAAGCAAAAAACAAACAAAAAACAACAACAAAAAAACAAATTAAAAGAGACAAAAACATTTTAGAAGCAGATAAGAGTTCAAATACCAAAATATCAATTCTCTACATGCAGCCGCTAAATGACTGAATTACCTTAGGCAGATCACATCTCCCCTCTAACCTTTGTTTCTTGTGTGGAAAGTGGGAAATAACGCCATTATAAACCTATCAGAAATAGTGAAAATGCATAGAAAACACACCTTGATGACTCAAACCCACAAAGCTTAGTTCTCACAGATGAAGGGGCAGTCAGATATTGTCATGAAGTGTGCTCTGCTTAATTTAGTTACAGACTCTGACTGATACAATTATGTCAAGTGCTTGTCACTGTGCCAAAAGGAAAGGAAAATCTGAAAAGTCTTGATCTGGCAATTAAATGATGTCTGCTGGAGTTGATGCCTGACATTTTGTGCTCACAACTTATTAGAAAAAACTTGTCACTTGGTTTCACTCAACTATAATTGGGCCTGGAAATATAATGCCACCGATTAACAGGTTTGGGGCTATTGATATGTGAACAGAATGATTTTTTCAACACTCTACCTTCTAGTCACCAAATAATGGGTTCTTCTTTCACTCTATACACAAAGGGCACTTATCTTCTTCCAAGAGAGTTATCATTGAATTGTCATCTGCTCCTGGCATCAAGTTTAACTTCCAAGATCTATGTATTGCTTGTTGTTATTTATATCAGGGTATTATTTATATCAGTCCCTTTGTCAAAAACGCCTATGTGGTTCTTCTTGATACATTTATAAACTAACTAGACACCTTATACAGTATATCCAGGGAATTGGAATTTCAGCAAGCACCTTCATTCAGAAAGAGGAAAAATAGTATGTTTGTATGTCAGTTTTGAAGTCTACCTGGACAATTACTGTGTGTGTGGAGGTCAGTTTATTGTCCCCTGTGCTTCTTGGTTCCATTCTTCTGAATAATTCTCTCCTCTTTTTTTTTTCTGGTAAGCCTTAGATGAAAGGAGTAGTAGAAAATATAACCTCTTTGGAAACCTAGCAGCTTTTTCTCAGCATGTTTCTTGCCCTAAGACTGCCGACCTTGAACTTTCACAATTCTGGCATTTCTGATATATTCTGGTCTTGAACAGTCACAGATATTTATTTCAGTTTAAGCCATGATTTCATCAGTAGTACAAGTATCTTCAAAACATAGCAGGCCTAGGGACAGTAGGTGCTATGGCGAGTGCTGTGAATTGTGTAAGACTGATGAATCACAGACATGAACCCCTGAAGCAAATAAGACGTTATATGTTTAAACAAACAAACAAACAAACGAACAAACAAACATAGTAGGCTTTCCATCAATTTGATTGAGTCAGCAACAGGTGCCAAGAGACTCACTTTTTTATACACATTTCTTAGATTTGAGACAAATCTTTGCTTTTCTGAATCTGCTCGTTCTTCTTTCTTAATAGTGTATCTTAACTATATCAGATTTCTTTGAAGAAACTTATGTTTATCCTGCTTTTCTGAAGTCATTATGTCCCAAAGAGAGAGTCACTGGGAATCAAACATGAATTAAGTCTTTGATCTTGAGACGCCTAAATCGAGTCAGAGCATTTAAGAATGAATGTGACAGCTGTGCCCTAACTTGATTCTTGCTACAAGAGTGAGTCTAATCAGACTTTATTGCTCAAAGATCTTCTCAACTTGATTTTTTTTTCATGATTGCAGATGAGAAGCAGGTACTTCTTCCAAACTTGCAAGTCTCCAAAGTCTGGACTCAGTTTTTATTGTTTTAATCTCCTGTGTTCTGACATAATTCTCGTTATAATTTGACAGATGCAGTCAATAACACAATCAACGAACTTTTTGTTCAACCTCTTCCTCTGCACTGTAAGCTCACTTGGTAGCAGAAAGTCAGCCATTCTCAATATACCCTCACTATTTAGGTCAGCTGCAGGCACCACATAGATCCCCTTTAGTTCTGAATGCCACTAGCTCATGTCTACTGCTCACAGTAGCAGTGGGTAAAGGTTTACCTTGGTAGCTTCTAGACAAAAATGTCATGAATGCTTACACACACACACACACACATAAGATGATGTCTAATAGAGGCTGTAAATATGCATAATAAAAGTCTATGTTTTCTGTAACCTATCCCCCTTTCTTTATCCTTCAATCCTCTTCTCTAGAGGGAGGGAGAGATGAATATGTGCATAGATGGATGGATAGATAATAGAGATAGTGATAGAGAGATGATAGAACTAGAGACATGGGGGAGACAGAAAGAGAAGAGAAAATGATATAAAAAGCTTAGGGCTGTGTTTTATACCAATTTAATATTTAATTTAAAAGCAATAACAATGTTGGGGCACGCGGGTGGCTCAGTGGGTTCAAGCCTCTGCATTTGGCTCAGGTCATGATCTCAGAGTCATGGGATCCAGCCCCGCCTCAGGCTCTCTGCTCAGCCAAGGGCCTGCTTCCCCAGCTCTCTGCCTGCCTCTCTGCCTACTTGTGATCTCACTGTCAAATAAATAAATAAAATCTTAAAAAAAAAGTAATGACAATGTTAATAAAGATTTAATTATCCAAAAGAAAATGAAGACTATAACTTTATTTCAAGATATAATTTAGTTCTGCTTCTGGAATAAGAACAGACTAGAATATTTTGATTACAAAAATTTTCTTTGTCTCGTGGTCCAGGAAATTTCTCTTTATGATTTCTTCTTTGATGAACATTTTTCTGGCATTCAGTTCTAGTCTGAAGGTCAATTATGCTTCTTGTTTTATTCGCAGCACATGAGCTGCTGGTGGAAATCTAATCATGCTTTATACTCTGTCAAAGTCCGTGGGTATTTTAACGTAACTGCTCAGTATTACAAAAAATAAAGGGAAAGTTCAACCATCTTGCAATTTATCGAAATCCTTTGCTTTTTCCCTTGATTGCAATGTCAAATAGTATACTATTGTAATAGAAATATTAAAAATAATTAAGGGAAACTTGATACAAATTTTAAAAATCCTAAATTCCATAGCAGAAAACCACTGATACAAAATTGGTGTGTCTTTCCAACATGATCTCTATTAGTATTATTATTGCAGAAGTAGGATCAAATCTTGGCATTATTTTTTCTCTTTTTACTCAATTGGCAGTATATTATAAATATATTTCTCCATACCCCTCCTCAGTTTACCACTGATCTTCGATCTGCAGTGACCTCTGTTCTAATTTGTACCACCATAGGGAAATTTTCTGTACCAGTCACCAATAAAATACTTTAGACTTCAAAATATCTACTCCATTATTACTTTGGAGATAAGAATAATTCATATCTATAACTAAAAGTACATCTTTGGTTTTCTCTTGTATAATTAAAACCTTACCAACATTGAAGTTAGGGTACTTGGTGAGCATTCCTTGTGGGTGGGTAGACCTGCTTATGAATGACTTGGTAAAGGCATGTGTCTTTGTGTGTACTTTGATATTTCTGAAACTGTCTATAATGTTATAAGTAACAAACGTTGAAGTCACGTCTTTAGACCAAAGAGTTACATGTTTTTACCCTACACCATAATAACCAAACTTGTTCTAAATAAAAATGTGATTCAGTTAGAATATTGTATCATTGACCATAATGATTTTATATAGAGTATTAATCTTAACTGTAATTCAAATAATTAATAAAAATAACACTTCCTTGGAATTTTTATCAAATCATGCATTATTTTAATACATACTTAACCCATCTAAAGCACGATTTTTTGTATAGATTAACATGGAACAGTAGGGAACGATTAGGGCATTCTCTATTTCTGGACATATTTCATGAGTAAAATTTAATTTTTCATTTTTCCTACAGTTGTGTGTTAATAGAGAAATGGATCATATCTCAGGAGACTTGTATCATTCTCCCATAGTGAAAAAACTTCATGACTTGAAGTCAACAATTCCATTCTCTCTGAATATTAATACCAACATCATATGTGCTAAAATGAGAAATGGGCAATGTTTTTTTAATGTCTCTTCCAACTCTACAAGCATTGTGTAATGTCAGTGACCTGCCAGCATAGTTACATAGCAATTTACTTTCAAGAAAATTCTTTGAGGGCAAACTACAGCTTTAAATTTGTCAAAAGACTGTACCAGGGTAGATGTAGATTAGATAGATAGATAGATAGATAGATAGATAGACCTTAATGTGTGTCTGTGTATTCATTTGGTAAGTATTGGTTATTGATCTAATGATATATTCCTTGGTCTTATGGTCTAATAAAATAATTTTATAACAATTAATTTCTTACACTTTGATGAAACATTTCAGAGTGATAAATCATTATAAGATTAGTCTAGATATTATGTATAACTCACAGACACTTTGAAGGATATTAGTACAAATTAATGTCCATTTTCAGATGATGATTTCCATTTAATTAATCACTTTTTGCATATAATTCAATGTCAAAAATTTACTATTTTAAGAGGTTTTCTATTTTTAATCACTAATTATATTTTAATAAATACAGAGAATACATAAATAATTTTTTGTCTCTTCAATAAGTCTTCCTTTTATAAGTTCACATAAAATTAGTAAACTCTACCAAAAGGGAAACTACTATTTTATGTTTCTTTAAATGAATATGGCCTGTCTGATCTCTCTTAACAAGGCAGAATACCAAGATACTGGAAAAAGAAAAGTCATATACTTAGATTTTAGGGTGTATCCTGTGTGTTGGATCTGAAACAAGACAATTTAGGGAGAAATTGAAACTAAACTCAAGTTATTTAAAGGATTTATTTAAGTAAAAAAAAAAAATCCATGGAAGAGGCAGCTCAAGGCTATAGTATAATTATGCTCCTAATATCAAGCAAAGACAAAGAGTCCAAAATTCCTCTGAGCCAGGAGTATGAACATAAACTTTAATGGTGCTTGTCTTGTGGCATCCTATGTGTCCACAAACAAGGAATTTAAAGGCCGGAAGATGGGCTATTGATTTATCAACTGATTGTTGGTGCTTATTAATTTTCTTCTCATGAGTAAATCTACTGTGAGATTAGCTCGCATCAGTTTCTCTAAACTTTATTACCTTGCTTTTTCTACTGAATGTATAAACATCCAGTATTCCTATTCGAAATACATATAGTGGCTTCTGTCTGATTGAAATAGACATCAAAGATGATGGAGGCAGAACTGAAAATTCAAATTGAACCTCAATCTCCACCTTCAGTAAAACAAATGGGGAAAATCTGGGAACCAAAATGTAACTTCAGCTTTAGGTCCAGTAATCTTTTTATGGCCACATTACCATATAATAAATCAACAGGCTTTTTATATAGAATTTCTTATAGAGATTACCACATCTACGGAAATTTAACTTTTGAGAGTCTTACATAATTGTTATTTTGGGGGTGGATATTATGACATATAAAGATGGTCTCCAACTTACGATGGCTTGACTTACGACTTTTCATCTTTACGATGGTGAGAAAGTGATACAATAGAAACCATACTTTTTCGAATTTCGAATTTTAATCTTTTCCTGAGCTAGCAATATGCAGTTCGCAGTCACCCATAAGATCCCAAGGGTGAAAAACTGATATACTAACAATAATTCTGTGTCCATACAACCATTCTGTTCTTCACTTTCAGTACAGTGTTCAATAAATTACATGAGGGGCGCCTGGGTGGCACAGTGGGTTAAAGCCTCGGACTTCAGCTCAGGTTATGATCTCAGGGTCCTGGAATCGACCCCTGTGTCAGGTCCTCTGCTCAGCGAGGAGCCTGCTTTCTCCATCTCTCGGCCTGCCTCTCTGCCTACTTGTGATCTCTTTCTCTCTGTCAAATAAACAAATAAAATCTTTTTAAAAAGATAAATAAAAAATAAATTATATAAGCTAATGAACATTTTATTATAAAATGGGTTTTGTATTAGATGACTCTGTCCAACTGTAGGCTAATATAAGTGTTCTGAGTATGTTGAAGATAGGCTAGGCCAAGCTATAATGTTAGAAAGTTTAACTATATTGAACTAAAAAAGTTAACTATATTAAACTAAAAAAGTTAACTATATTAAAAAAAAAGTTTAAGTATATAAAACCCATTTTTGACTTCTATTATTTTTAACTCATGGTTGGTTTATTAGGACCTAGCCCCACAGTAAGTCAAGGAAGATCTGTAGTTCAAAATTTAAAGTGCCATGGCTTATTTCTTCATAGTAAAAATTGATCTCCTTGATTATCTTTTAATATAATACTACTTTTCAATAAATTACTTCAGTATTTCTTCCTCATTTAGTTTTTTTTTTTTCCCAAATGCTCACAGATGTCATTTATCACCCATAACTATGTTGCTTAACCAGAGTTTCTTTAGGAGACAGCAGAACAGTTGAAATAGAGATGGCAGCCTCAAGCACGGATGCCTTTCATTAATCTAGACCGTCCCCTTTGGCCTCAGTTGCAGTGGCTTCTCTGCCTGCTCTATTGCTATCAACTGCTTCCCCTCTGGAAGTCTCACTTGGTCTCACAAGTCCTGCTCCTTTCTTGTTATTTCTTTGTCTTCTTTTTCTCAAGTTAAAAATGCCAGGGAACAGTTGAGAATAGAATAATTTTTAACGTGGCTGATAAATGTTTTTAGTAGTTAAAAGATGGATGAGTATTTAAAACTCCAGATATTTTAAGTTATTTTTTTCAGCCAGTAATCACTCATTTTCCACATTGTACAGGATCATCCTGTACCACCATTGGTGGGTGAGAATGTAGACTTGTTTGTAGAAATTGTATGAACCAAGAAAAGGTATGGAAGCTATTTTCCCACATACATACTCATTCCACATACAACTGCTTTGTTAATTTGTTGAATTTTGCTATAGACTTATTAAATATTAGTAGGGAAAATATGTACATTGTAAAATATTTAAAAAGTACAATAGAAAATGAAAAAGTCTCTCTCCCACATTTTTTTCCCCTATCCTACCAGTTATCTTTCTCAGAGGCAATCATCATTTTTTTGTTTTTGTGTGTGGTTTTTCAATCTGTGCACCTATAATCATCTTTATGTCCATTTATTGCATATAAACAATATTATATTCTATATATTGTTCTAAATTTGTCTTTTTTATTTTTTAACTTAGTGTTTGCCTTGCTTTTTGGACTATGTTCTTTTAGAAAATCACTGTATTTTTATTCAAGTGGTTACTTTACAATTATGTTTTTACATAATACTCCTAATCACTTATTTCTCTAATATCTACTGATTCTCACTGTGACCAATGAGGAAATTGATCTTCTCTTCTCTTTGCTTTTCCTCCCCAGGTATTCCTTGGTTTTATTATTTTGTTATTGATTAGTTATATAACTTTACATTACTTATACTTCTCTTCCTTATTATCTTCAAATATTTTAACTCTGTCCACAAAAGAGAAAACCTGTGTTACTTCCACCTTTTCCACTTCTCTTCAAATCTCTGTATTATATACCAGTTCCACACTGTTATACTTCATAACACTGCATTCTTATCCGTATTTATAATGTTCATATGTGTTATAGTTTTCACCAGAGAAATAAATGGACATGTGGCTCAATAATAGTTCGTTTACCAAGTTTCTCCACTAATCTCTTCATTACCAGAAACTTGTCTGATGGTTTCTTTGAGAAGGGCTCATACATATCTTGTATTGATTTTTCATGTTAAAATTGTCTTCTGTTTTCAAAACTGATGTGAGTATCAGCTTGCTTGGTTATAGAATTTTGGAGTCATGCTTGGTTTACATAGAAAAAAATATATGCAGAGTGTTCCACTGTTGTGAAGGAGATGTGGGAAGACAGACTGATTTTTTTTTTATCTTTAAGGGTGACTTGATATTTTTTTTTTTTTGTCTAGATAACTGGTGGGAATTCATTCTTTGCATTTAAAATTTATCATTGTTTCTGGACTATCTATTTGACATATATTTTATTATCTTGTGTCCACTTTTCATGGAACATCTTGTTCTCTTTAATCTGTAGATTGAATTTTCCTTTAGAGCTGTCAATTTTTAAAAAAATGTATCTTCCTTTTTCTTCTTCCTTTTGATATTGCTATTCTTCTTCAAAGAAATCAGTTATATATTTATTACTCCTCCTTGTCTATCTTTCAAAGATATTATTTTTCCTTAATATTCGTTTAGTAAGCTTTATATTTGAAATGATTTTAGGTTTCCAGAAAGGTTGCATGATGGACAGTGTGGACAGAGATAGTTTCAATTCCACTTCAAATATGTGAATTAGATGTTCAATATTAAATATGGCTGTAGTCACTAAAAAATGTAAATGAAACATGCAAGGAAAATTATAGACTATTTTGTTGGAAATATGAACTGTAAATATATAACAACCTGTTTTATGCAGGATTTGGAAAAAGTAAATGTGACTAGTTCTCCATTTGTCTTGATGGACTTGGGGAGTTTAAAGCTGAGTGAAATTGTGTGTAGTAGTTTTCAGGATTTTCTGTGTTTGTTTTAGCTGAAAGTGACATAATTATTACTTTGCCACTATCCTCTCAATCTACTGCCTTGTGTCACTGCCCAACAAATAACAACACTTTGCTACTGTGGAGATTTCCTAATCAAAATCATATTGTGTGGATTTATGAAATAATGAAATGAAGCCAACAATGAAAATTTAAAGGATAATTGAATTTTCACCAAAGTCAATAGCAAAGGAGTAATAAAAGGAATTACAGAAACATCAGGAACTATATAGTAGGCTGATAATAGCCTTCAAACATATCATGTTTTAATCCCTAGGACATTTAAATATTACCTTATTTGAAAAAAGGTGTCTTTGCATATGTGATTAAATGCAGGATCTGAAAATGGACAGATTATCGTGATTATCTGGATGGGTCCAAAACACCATCACCTGAAGCCTTATAGAGGGAGATTTGACACATAATACAATCACACCAACACACACACACACACACATGCATACACACTTACACACAAATACAGAGGATATGATGTGAAACCAGAGCAGAGATTAGACCCATATGGTTAATGATGCCGTTAGCCACCAGAAGAAACAAGGAACAGATTCTATCCTAGAGCTGGTGCAGCCTTGCTATTACCTTGATTTTTGGCTCAGTGATGTGGATTTCAATTTTTGGCCTACAGAACTGAGAGGGAATAAACTTTTGTTGTTTTAAGTCGCTTACTTTATGGTAATTTATTATAGTCTGATACAAAGTACCTGTTTATTAAAAAAGAAACTTGGCTGTTTTCTTGCATATGCAAGAATTGGAAGATTTAAGGAAACGCAAGTTTCCCTTTTCCGTCTAAAATGATTAACAAATGTATTATTGGTGTGTGTTTTAATAATTGGATAAGTATAAGTTCTCCACTCATTTTAGAGATATATAAACCCCCTACATGCAATTTCAACTAAGTTTGTATGTTTATGCATAAATGTAATTTTATATAGATTTTGTGTCATTATGGAAAATGGTTTGATGTTTTCACTAAGATTTATCTTGTTGGCAGGAGAGTAATGTGATACGAGTTGAAAGCCACATACTAGTTGTGTGAACTTGGGATATTGTCTTATCTATGGAGCTTATCTCTTCAGAAGCAATGTGGGGATAGCACCATCTAAGTCATTTTTGGGGTATACCAGATAATAAAATTAAAATGGATAGTGCAATGTGGCACAGTACTTGAAACATAGTAGGGACTCAACAAATAATATGGAGTTTCAGTCCCTCTTCTCACAAGCAAACAATATATTCCTTAGGGAATTACTCTGGCAACAGACCAGAAATGCAAAGATTGCTGTTTTGAGGAGTAGATTGCTTCAGTTCCGTTTTCCTTATAAATGGTTAAGTTTGGGTATTTTGGAAGTGGAATCTAATTTATCATTACTGTGAAGATGTCATGTAATACTGTATAAAAACTGGCTTTAGTGAGTGCAAGGATGTTATAGTTTCCAATAAAATTACAAAATATTTACTTCATCCAGACCAGAGATTGTCTGATTTCAATAGCAGGTAAATAAAGACCTGTTCTCACAGCCTTAAATCACTGTCATCCCTGCACAGACATGTTATTCATTTCCAGATGAAAAGCCCACCACCACCCAGTTCTGTTGAATGTGAATTTTCTTCCTACTGAATTTTACAATCTGAAGCAAATAACAGTGGCTCAAAAGGAACAGTCATGGAATTATTAAAACTCAAGTAAAATTCATTTTAATAATGTATTTTAAAAGCTCTGAAGTTGAAGTATTAATCAAATTTTTAAAATTCAATTAATCATACTATAAATGTTTTTAAAGTAATCTTCCCTAGGGGGTGAAATCAAATTAATCATAGGAAAGTTTGCTGACAAATGTTTGTTAAATGCATAATGTAAAGACATGATGAGGATTCTATTTTCTGTTCTAATGATGTGACTGTCAATTATGAGGTTGTAAGAAGAAATAGTGCCTCCGGTGAGCTCAGAGCTAACTCTGCGTGTTTTGTGTCCAGCTTCTGATCTAAGGCTCGGACTTTTTTGTTATAGAGGAGCAAGCATAGACCAACTATAAGCCATCATTAAAAATTACAGCTCCACTTATTTATATCTTATAGCCCATATCAAAGTAAAACCTAATGACTGAACGGATTAGAATAATAAATTTGTAGCTGTTTTACAAATACAATCCCCTAATACTGCTCCCAGAAGTGTGGATGTATTATGATCAATTCCATAATTTAATTGTCCTTATAAGTGTGTTATTTACACTACATGCCAGGATACTACAAATAGATTAAATATTTAAAGGAAAAAAAAAGAAAAAAGGAAGAATGAAACCAAAAAACTACTGGAGGAAAGCCTGACTACATTCCTTTACACTCTAGAGTGGGAAAGACCACTGGAACATGAACAGTAGTGTCAATATATTAAGCTCTTAGTTCTCTCTCACTGCTGCCCATTTTTTAAATAAAAAATAAAAAGAACTCATATAATTCGAAAATCTCAAAACTCCACTGTAGTCATTTCTCAGAATATTCTGACTAGACCTTAGTTCTTGTCAAGCATTTTTTTTAAAGATTTTATTTATTTGTTTGACAGAGATAGAACAGGAGAACACAGGCAAGAGTAGCAGGGCCCCCCACTGAGCAGGGAGCCTGATGCAGAGGTTAGATCCCAGGACCCTGAGATTATGACCTGAGCTGAAAACAGTAGCTTAACTAACTGAGCCACACAGGTACTCCAACTTGTCAAACATTTTGAATCATTACTCCCCTGAGAATAGTTTAACTATCATTCTGCTTCATGTGTGTGTTTCTATTTTTACTTTAATCCATTTTTAATATGACTTTAATAGTTAGCATAATTGGATAACGTATTTAGCCATTTTCTTTCAACTCTCAGTTCACTCTTCTATGTGCTTCTTTGTGATCCTGGGCCTGAGAGACTACACCCTGAATTTCCCAAAGAATCTTGTCAGATGATTTTCTTTTAAGTTCTATCAACGGGAGATACTCATGGAAGATTACAAAGAGAGAAGAGAGAAAAAAAAAAGATTCATTATAGGTTTCCAGAGTCTCCTTATATCCCACTAACAACAAAAGACAGTTATGTTCCAGTTTTAGTGTCTCCCATTACTCCCAGCACCCACCACCTGACCATGTCAGAAATATCAGCACCAGCCCCATCACTCCTGGCATTGGCCATGTGCGCCATGCCAGAGTTACCGGCATTGGCTACATAGTGATAGCTTCTCCCCCTAACCCACACACAAGAAGTCCAAGCACTTACTATGAATGTGGAGCTTGAGGAAATTCTTTTCCTGATCTTTAGAGATTAAGTGACAAAGGTTTAGTCACTCCACCTACCCCTAACTCCTAGGTTTTGTAACAGCATCTCTTCCCTTGGCTTCTCAAGTCCAATAAGTGGTAGCTTTTCAAAAGCTATGTAACTAGTTCCCTTTATTTAATTATTTCTGGTACAATACCAACAATGGTTTCTGATTTCTTGTCATGTCCCTAATTGATGCTATACAAGGCATCAGGATTGGTCACAGGAAATATACCCCTAAATGAGGAGTCCTGGAGTTAGTGTTGATGATGAAACAGTTATTGGAAACTGGAAATCTGCAGCATGCAGTGATATCAAAATTACTTGAATTAACAATTGTTATTCCTTTGAATCAAACAGTTTTACACTATGCTTCAGAATATCAAGTGACTGTAGTAATTGACCATTATCCTATTAATAGTGATATTAAGAACTAAGAGTGGGACATCACTTTGGGATTCTCCTAAAAGTTTTACACAAAGAAAATGATGAGCACAAGGCCATATACTCTTTGAATAATCACAGTCAGATGATCAGAGAAGCACTGCTGTGGTCCTAAAATATCTTAAAATGACTAGGCAGATAACAATGAAAAATTGTATCCCAAATTTAATTATGCCAGATACAATTTAAACATGTAAATTGAATTCCCACTTTCCTTATTACTTGTGTAAAAAATAAAGGAGTAGCATGCAGAGTGGGATTCTGATTGTGGAATATGAAATTTTTCATGTACTGATAGAAGTTGAAATCCTTGAATATACAACTCCCCTGGAGACTTTCTTACTCATGGGAGCAGTACCTCTACCTGTGGATGAGGAGATAAAATTTCCCTACTTGATAACTTTACTCAGGGCAGTTGTCCTGCAAAAGAATGTCATTTCTCCGAAGACCCAACCTCACTACATGTTTTGTTCGAGATTTACAATTACAATCATATTTTAGCATTAGAGATACAAGAGCAAAGTCAAACCAAGATGAATAGTTTTTACATAGAAATATTGGTTATATTCGCTAATTTATAGAAGTACATAACCCGTAAAATTCATTTGAACAGATCCAAAGAAGTTAAATCAAGGAAGCCTAATACAGCAATAGACTGGGATACTATATTGATATGGAGACACATTTTAACTGGCTGTGTCAGCTCGGGAACCTGTAGACTGAAAGCTACCCTTGACAATGTCAAATAGTCAATGAGGTTGAGATGTGCTACAGGTTGGGTTTAGTGGAAACAGAAGCTGAGGTGGAGTTTAAGGGGCAATATATTTCTCAAGACTCACTCCCTGTAAAAAGAAGGAGGAAATTGGTTGTACAGAGGAAAGGGCTAAAGTACAAATGCAAAGAAAATACAATACTGTCCTGACAAATTCTCAGTCAAGTCAGTGGTAGAGAGCTTGGAAGAATTCCATTCTGAACTTTGCCGCATTGAGCCAAAATAGTTGGAACTCTCCCCACTTTGTTGGAGAATATGGGCTGCCTCAGGAAGAGTGAGGCCTTAGGAGAACTGCTCCCGGTAACCAAGGTAGACCCTGAAGGAGCTGGTAGCAGTGGGCTGTCTTAAATGTGCAGCAGTTTGTTTCTTGAAGCAGAAGATAGGCGGCCCAGAAGGGGAATCAGGGTGTTACTGTCTACCACAAGATGTCAGAAAGTCCCTGGCTTGAATTTATGGGAAGAAATTCAATGTCTTAGGGAGATAGGAAGGTTGAAATGGGTTCTTCAAGCATGATGTGAACATTGCCCCACATGCCATGAGAGTCTAAAAAGCTCTGGTCTCATTAACTCTTCAAACCGCACTGCATTTAGAGCTTCTCCCTATGGTATTCTATTTAGAAGATATTTCCACTTTATCACTTTTTAAAATCTTGAGCTGAACTTGAGCTGAAGCAACATTCCATATTGTCTCCCGTAATGTAACCAGAAGTATTCATCTTTGTCTAAATACATCAGCCTTTTAGACTACCATGCTCTTATTCTTGATGTTGTTTTTATTGAGATGCCATCCCTTCCCTCTTGTTCAGAAAATGAGTTCCTACTCATTCTTTAAGTTGTGCTTTAAACGTTATATTTCTTTAAAACCTCTTGGACTCTTGCCGACAAAATAGGCTGGTCTTTCCCATTGCCTGTAAATGCCAAGACATTATATTACTACATTTTCTTTGTGCATTAATCTTCCACGTGACTTTAATATCCTTTAGAGCCTGGGCCCAATCTTAAATATCTTCTTGTATTCAGTTCTCGCCTTACGTTATATCTCATTAAGATTTGCTGAGGAAAAAAAGTAGCTTTTATGGCAAATTGTGAAGAGATGGTGCAATTAACTAAGATTAAGAAGCTGTGAAGAAGAATTTTGTGAAGAACATGGGAAAATAATAACAAGCTGAATATGAGACAATTTGAAGTATCTGAGACAAAGCCTGCCATAGATAAATGTTTGTGAGATGATGAGTGAAAGAATAGATGAATGAACAAATGAATGCAAAATACTTTAGTAGGAGATTTCTTTAGCCAGACCAGCAGTCCAGACTAGAGATGAAATAAGGAGATTGTTAAGCAAGGTAAACCCATTTTTCTGTGGCTGCCTTATTTTTAGACTGCAGAGTAGGGGGATGCTACAGCTTCTCTAAAAGTCTCAGAATTACCCCATAAGTAAAAAGCCTCATAAATTATTTTTTAAATAGAATTACTAAGGTATAACTCATATTTAATGAACTGCCTATATATAACACATATTAACGGTGTAAAATTTGATATATGCATACACAATATAAATAAATACTACAATTAAGAGAATATCCATCACCTCTATCAGCTTCCTCATGCCTCTGGTAATCAATCCCTCCCTCACACTTCTTCTTACCACATTATCCCCAACAAACCACTCATTCATTTTCTATCACTATATATTAATATTCATTTTCTTGAGATTTATATACAATTAATTAACAGTATATATTTCTTTTTTTTCTGGTTTATTTCAGATCACAGACTTTTTCTTTGAGATTCATCCATCTTTTTGCATGCACCAACAGATCTCTCTTTTTATTTATTAATAATAATAATTTTTTGGACATACACCACTGTTTATCCATTCCTAAGTAGTTGATTATCATTTGGGTAATTTGCATATCATAGTATCATTTGGACAACCATCATTTTGATATGCATTGGACAATCAATGAATAAACTGATTATTATTTTGACATACATATTTGGTCTGTCTAGTTTTTGGCTATCAAAAATAAAGCTAAAATTAACAATTGTGTGCCATGGGGTGCTTGGGTGACTCCGTGGGTTGAGGCCTCTGCCTTCAGATCAGGTCATGATCTCAGGGTCTTGGGATCAAGCCCCACATCGGGCTCTCTGCTCAGTGGGGAGCCTGCTTCCCCCCTATCTCTCTGCCTGCCTCTCTGCCTACTTGTGATCTCTATCACTCTGTCAAAAAAATAAATAAATAAAATCTTAAAAACACACACACACACAAAAAAAAAAACAAATAAGAAAAAGCAATTGTGTGCCAGTTTTGGGACATATATTTATTTCTTTTTCTTTCGGAAAAACCTAGGAGTGGAAAGGTTAGGTCAAATGATAGATCTGTGCTTAATTTTTTAAGAAACTGATAAATATTTCCCAAGAGATTATACAGTTTTACATTCATACCAGCAGTTTATGAGGGTCCCCGGGAGCATTTTTCCAAAACTCTCAGAATCACCACATGAGGAAAGAGTACCTAGATACTATTCATTCAGCAATACAGAACTTTTTCTCCCATGTGATCATTTTCACATTCCCATCCAAAGCCATTCATATTTTAACTCCTTTTGAAATCTTGACCATGTTGTAATTCCTGGTTCACTTTTCTTAGCTTTTCCTTTTTTTTTTTCTGTTTAAGAACCATTCATTCTGTCTTCTAAGCTGTTGTGTAGAATGGTTCTACTTAAAACTTCTCCCTTTCTAAGGCATAGAAAGCAGTATGCGTGATTTTCACAAAGAGCTGGCACTGAATTCTCTGTCAGTCAGGGAATATCGTTGGAACAGAATCTTCAATTTACAAACCTTTTATTATAAATGGGATTTTCCTTCTTTGTGACTCCTTAGAGTAGCTACCTTGGATGCCTGACTGTTTCTATTCAGGCTTCTTGCACAACTTTCTTCATATGATCTTATAATTTTCTCTTTTTTACTTAGGTCGACAAATTTTCCTTCATGACAGTCATGACTAATTACTAATAAATTTTAATTAACAATAATTGATGATAGTTACCATGTGAGAAAAAAACAGGAATTTTTAGAACTTCACTTATATCCCTCTTTCCATTTTTGCCCAAATCCTGAATATTTTTTACTCTTTTTTGCCAATAATCAGCATTACCATGAAAACTGATATTTTCTCTCTCAGCTTTGTGCAATGAGGTACTTAATGAGAAAATATTCCACCATCTCATTCTCTTATCCCAATAAGCTAGCTGGACTATGTATCCTCTTTAACTCCTTGTTTAGTGTACACTTTTCTATTATAGTACCTCTCATTTTATTGGACTTGTATCTTCATAACTTTGTTTTCTATTATTATGGTGAGTCTTACGACAGTTGTCTTATTAGAATTTTTTATTTTCATACTAGATACTCAGTTCACATATAATCTTGTCAGATGCTGCATATGTGATTTCGGCTTTGCTGATTCCAGAACTTGTATAGTATCTAACAAGCAATATTTTAAAATTTATAGATTGATAAATCAATAAGGAGATTTTTCAGAAGCATTAAGCAATTTTTCATTGATTCTGGACTAGCATGCATTCATCCTAAAATGATCTCTTTACAATGATTTCTTGAGAGAACCTGAACATGACATTTCCTTTTTTCATTCATGAGCCAAAAATGTTTATGATCTCCAGTAGTTTATGGTTATATGACAGTCACACTTTCTTGTTACCACTTATGTATTTCAAGCCTACATTTCTTCTTGGGAACAAATAATAAGTTCAAAAATCAGAATCATATTTTACCTCATTATTATTGAAATATTTTACGTAGCTTATCCTGTTTGATCCATACCAGCCTATGAGGCTTTTTTTTTTAAAGATTTTGCTTATTTATTTGACAGAGAGAGAGAGAGATCACAAGTAGGCAGAGAGGCAGGCAGAGAGAGATGGGGAAGCAAGCTCCCCGCTGAGCAGAGAGCCCAATGTGGGACTCGATCCCAGGACCCCGAGATCATGACCTGAGCCTAAGGCAGAGGCTTTAACCCACTGAGCCACCAAGGCGCCCCATACCAGCCTATGAGGCTTTAAAGCAGGTTGGAAAAGCTAACTACACTTTATAACCATTTGATGGTCAAAGCTACAATTTATTCAAAAGTTGCCCCAAAGAGACATATATCCATTAATCATGAAAATTAACGGTGAGGTTCTAAAAGTAAGGATATGTCTGTGAATGATAAAAACACTAAATAATGGCCTGGCATTAGGTTGTTTTATCTGCCCTCACAATCACCATGTTCTTGTGAAACCCCAAAGCTATCTTAGAAAGATAGAGCATAACTTTTAAGTGTTCAAAGTGAGTGTAATAATAGGGCATTCAGAAATAAAAAATGGATTTGAATGGCAGTCCTTATGTTCTTAGACACGGGTTATCTCCTTTAAAGAGAGGCAGTACATTGGCAAGGAACATAGCAATGGTATTCTTCTCTCATATACTCTCCTCCTCCTCTAACACGCTCTATCAGTAACAGATGCGTTTGCTATAAAAGTTCCTCTTTTGTGTGGCTTGTGCCCCCTAGAGAGTTAATCGTCACTGTTGTCTTCACCTAAGAGGAACTTAATTAGACAATAGAAGTTCATTTGGGTTAACTGACCAGAGTGAGGATAAGCAGAGTGGGATGGGGTGTATGATAACTGTAATGAGCGCTCAGTGTCTAAGGAGCACAAGTGGAGGTTGAGGTGGGAGCACAAACATGTCAAATTTACTTACTATGTGAAGAAATTGACAAAGGACTTTCCTTAATCTATCTAGCTCTGTATGTGCCCAGTCTTATAATCCATAAGCTAACCATAAGGACTCCATCAATAGGTTCAACCACTAGAATACAACTGTAGCTAGATTCAAGGAGAGAATGATATAGAGATGAAGAAATTTCCCCCTGCTGCCTTCCTGCTTTACTTCTGTGATTATAGAAAAAGCTGCACTCCTCTAGGAATATCGTTTCCACAAAGTAGACCCTTTCCAATGACTCCAGTTCCCACTGGGCTCTAGTAACATTACCTTCTCTGCACCATCAGACTGAATGTGACAGGTTATTACTGCTATTAATTCTTGAGTACCTCAATATCTCTAAATGGTTATTCTTTTGGTCTCTTTGGTCCTGCTTACACCTCAGTAAAGAATCCCATCATAAAATCTTGGTTTCTCCATCTGACTACAAAACCTCAGTGTTTCGATATTTGTTTCCAATTCAATTTCTTCCAATTGCCTTTTCTCAGGAATAGGAGGGGTAGGGGCTGTCTATGTAGAGTTGATGAATGCATAAGAATTTGAGAAGAATGTGAAGCAACTATCCCAGAATCCCTGCTTCCTAGCTTGTGGGTCCCTTTGGACCACAACTTTTCCTACTCACTGTTATTTCAACAACCTCTACCTACTTCTTTTGTAATTTCATTCTACCTTCCACTAATCTTTCATCCTTTATTATTGTCATACATTGTTCATTGCTTCATAACGCCATTCCATTGTCAACAATGACTGTCTGATAAGTATACTGTTACCTGTTTAATAACAAAATGTGGTGGAAGTAGGATTCAGAGGGCACTCCTTCAAAAGTTGATTTGGCTATTTTGTGATTCTGTGACCACAGTAGAGTAACCTCATGAAGGTGTTCTGTCTCTTATATTGTGGCAGTCTTAAAAACAGTCCTGCTTGCCTGAGGTTAGGCAACTCAAAGAGTTTCTTTGAGAACCAAATGAGGAAACATAAAAGGGAAAGTGCTTTGAAAAGTCAAAGGCAATATGTAATCATTAGATATTATTTTATTAATTATTTAGGGATCTATAATGAACCCCTGTATCATCATTTATGATATATTACACTTACACACTTGAGAAAATGGCACTTGGGAAGTTATAATAATATTTCATGCATAATTATTTGAAATTTAAGTAGAGAGATATTTTCTTCTAGGAAAAGAGAACAAATTATGAACAATTCCTTACATCCTCTGATCCCATTAGAGGTATAATAAATGGAAAACAACAATCTAATGTAGGTAGTAACACCTAGCCTCATCTCTTCCTAAATTATATTATATTACATTTCATGTTTAGCGAGCTTTAGAATGATGTCAGTATATTTTTGTATCTTTTTCTTAATATCTTGGACAGTCAATGATAGAGCAGAGCAGTTTTCAGCAACTTTTGTAAAGAGAAAAAAAGACTAAAGATGTTTGCTCAGATTTTCCAGTTTAAATTATAAGAAAATATGTACTTTCCCTTTATTCATTAGAAGAGGTGCTTAGTCTACAACACATTTTTCTTTTTTATACTTCAATCTCAGTATGTGGATGATAACAATAGGAAAAGTACATTTATTGCTTTTTGTTGAATGCACAACTCTGATGTGGAAATAACATGTGGAAATGTGCTCCCTTTATATATTTCTGAATAAAATATTTACACATATATATTATACATACATACATATAGTATACACACATATATACCTGTATATATGTGTGTGTATATATATATATACACATACACACATATGTATGTCATGCTAGACCTACACATATACATACAAGTATATATGTGTGTGTATATATATATATACACATACATACATATCTATGTCATGCTAGACCTACACAAAATACTCTCGATGGGTTTGTCTTCCAAAACTCTCATTCCATATATAGTTCTTTCATGATAATCACATTGCACATTGAAGTGACATTATAATTCCCATTTACTTACACTTTTTTTAAAAATAAGAAATAATCTATTTTTTTCTTTTCTAAGGTGGTATTAGTTTCTACCATCATGCCTCAACCACTCCATTTCCCTGTTTTAACATTCAATGAAAATCAAATTGAAAACTTCCTTACTGGAATGTATTTAACAAAGAAGAAGAAAGGTAACTTTCTTTTTTTTTTTTTTTTTTTTGAAGAAAGGTAACTTTCAATAAGTATCCTTTAAAATGTTCTAGCTCAGTATGCCACAGAAGATCAACTTGAAAGTTGTCTTGTTTAAATGAGAGCATCAATTTAAAAATTCCACTAATGTCTTCTGGAATCATTAGTAGTTTGGCTACAATTAGAGAGACGAGAGAGAGAGAGAGAGAGAGAGAGAGAGAGAGAGAGAGAGAAACATGGTTTCCAGCCATATAAAAGCAGTGAACAAACTTTCAGGCAGGCATTAGCAAAGCATAAAGATGCCACTGCATTGTATTTTTAATGGTATCTTTTTCATATCAAAAGCATAGTTTCCCACCTCATAACAGAGCAAGTATTCTATTTAGTATTCATCATCTGAAAGAAATTGTGATAATTAACTGTATCCTCTGAGATAGCTGCTAATGATATGTGAGTAGAATGGGTTGCTGATGTTGAAATAGATTGAACTAATGACAGATATTTCTAAAATCCAATTGTGAGCTTTTCTCTTCCTTAGAAAAATGTTGATAAGAACCGTGATATAATAGGAATTACTAATTACTTGATGGAGGATTTTATCTCGGTGATGATTCGTTGTTTAAAAAATAGCATTTTGTTCCTTAAAATTTTAACCCTATTTCTGAGAACTGCCAAGCTATTTCTGAGCTTTTTATCTGCATTGATAAGTCAGAAATCTTCAAAAATATGTAATAATGATAGCATAACATTGCTATTTTACTTTTACTTAAAATATCTTTTTGAACAAAATGTTATTGAGATATGCAAGGTTATATTCATTAATTTGTGGCCAGTGAATTAAAAAAAAAATCAAGGAATAGTCATATGGTCCATGAAAAGAACTTGAGATAATGCTGCTATCAATTACTAAAAATAGTAATTCCTGAGGGGAAAAAAATGCAAACTGTGAAGTAGAACAGTTGTTTATCCAGAAATATTACCATTCTTTATCATCAAAAAACTTATAATTCTCTTTTTAATAGATGATTTTAAGTGCAGTTTTAGGAGGAAATAGAGTAAAAGGTGCAGAGATTTCTCATATACCCTCTGTTAAGTTTCCCAGTTCCAACCTGGGTGGTGGGTTTTCCCACATACAATACACCAAGCAATTCTTGGATACTATTTGGATGTCTGAGATTTAAATTCTGACACTTTCTATCCAGGGTTAGTATCAGATTCCACAGGTTGGTCCTCTAAGACTATCCCTGACCCCCTACTTCAGTTGCCAATTGCAAGCTCCACGCTGTTATCTGTGCCTCTGACCAACCAGCTATAGATTAGAGGTTTCAGTAACTCTCTCCTTGGGTTTCAGACACCAGTTGCAAGTCCAAGTTGGTATCTGTACTTCTGACCAACTGGCTATAAGTCAGAGGTTCTCAGGACTTCCTCCTAGGTTTAATTTGCTAGAGTTGCTCTCAGAACTCAGAGAAACATTTTAATTACTAGCTCACCAGTTTACTATAAAAGGATGTAACTCAGGAACAGTCAGATGAAAGAGATGCCTAGGCAAGGTATGTGGGAAAGGCAACAAACTTCTGTTCCTTCTCCTGGTGCTCTGCTCTCCCCACATCGCCACATATTCACTAACTTAAAAGTTCTGTGAACCCAGTCCTCTTAGGTTTTCACTAAGACTGCTTTGCATAGTAATAATTGACAGTTGCTGGCTATTGATTGATTCAACTTTAAGCCTCCTCCCTTCTCTGGAGGTCCAGGGGTAGAACTAAAAATTCCAACCCTATAATTACATTGTTGGTTCTCTTGGCAACCAACCCCGGATGGGGTCCAAAAGTCACCTTTATTAATATAACAAAAGACACTTCTATTTCTCCAACACAAGAAATTCCAAGATCTTTGGGGGCTGTAAGCCATGAATTGTGGACAAAGACCCAAAGATACGTAAAAATATATATTGGTCATCTGAATGACTAAATATGTATTTCTTACAAATTACATTATCACATACCTCCTGCCCCAACATATGTATACCCTCCCTCATTATCAAATTTCTCCAGTAAAGTGTTGCATTTATTATAATTGATGAACCTGCATTGACATTATTACCCAAAGTCCACATCTTATATTAGTTATGGTCTTTTTGTTGCACATTCTATGAGTTTAAACAAATTTATAATGACATGTATATAGTAGCATTATACATATGGTAGTATATGTATATGCTATATATGTATATACTCTAGTAGTATATAGGAGAATTCAGAGAATTTTCATCATGTTAAAAATCACCTGTATTTTGCTTATTCATCCTATGTTCCCCCTTAACCTATGGCAAGTACTGCCCTTTATTGTCTCCATAGTCATGTTTTTTTTCCAAAATGTTGGAATCATACAATATGTAGACTTTACAGATTGGCTTCTTTCACTTAGTAATATGGATTTAAATTTCCTCCATGTTTTTCCATTGTTGATAGTTTAACTCCCTTTTATTTTTATTTTTTTAGCACTGAATAATATTTCATTGTCTGGAAGTACACAGCTTATTTATTCATTCATTTACTAGAGGACATTTCAATTGTTCCCAAGTTTTGGCAGTTATGAGTAAAGCTGTTGTAAACATCTGTAGACATAAGTTTTCAAATGCTTTAAATAAATACCAAGGAGTGCAACTGCTAATCATATGGTAAAAGTATTTTTAGTTCTGTAAGAAGCTGTCAAATTGTCTTCCAAAGTAGTTGTACCTTTATTCATTCCCATCAACAATGAATGAGAGTTCCTATTGCCCCGCGTCCCCAGCACCATTTCTGATTTTGGCCATTTTAATAGGCATGTAGTGGTTTCTCATTGTTTTAATTTGAATTTCCCTGAGAACATATAATGCAGACTATCTTATCTATGCTAATTTGCCATTTATATTCTTTGGTAAGGTGTCTGTTAAGTCTTTGGTCCATTTTTAATGAGGTTTTATTTTCTTATTGTTTAATTTTAAGTGTGCTTTGTATATTTGAGGTAACAGTCTTTTATCAGGTACGTCTTTTGCAAATATATCCTCCGAGTCTGTGGCTTGTCTTGTCATTCTCTTGTCAGTGTCTTTCTTAAAGCCAAAATTTTTAATTTTTGAAGTTCAGCTTATCCATTATTTTTTTCATGAATTATGTTTCTGGTATATCTAAAAAGTTATTGTCAAGCCCAAGGTCATATAGATTTTCTCCTATGTTACTATCTGGGAGTTCTATAGTTTGCATTTCCACTTAGGTCTATGATTCATCTGAGCTAATTTTGTTGAAGAATATAAGACCTCTATCTAGATAGATATCTCCCTAGATAGATTGATCTATCATCTATCTATCTATCTATCTATCTATCTATCTATCTATCATCTTTTATCTATCATCTATCATCTACAATTTTTTGGCCTATAGATGTACACGTGTTCCAGTATCTTTGGTTGAAAAGATGATCTTAGCTCCACTGTTCCACCTTTGCTTCTTTGCCAAATATCGATTGACGGTGGTTATAGAGGTCTATTTCTGGCTTCCTTATTCTGTTTTGTTGATCTATTTGTCTATTCTTTCACCAATACCACACTGTGTTAATTACTGTGGCTTTATCGTTAGGGTTGAGACAGGTAGTGTTAGTTCTCTAACTTACAAATGACATTATCACATTATCCATAATATAATTTTTAAGTTATAAAACTTGTTCTTGATCTTCAATATTGTGTTCTCTCTTTTGGGATTTTTTTTCTCTATATAAACTTTAGAATACAACATCCATAAAATAACTTGCTATGGTTTTGGTTAAGGTTGCATCGAATACATAGATTAAGCTGGGAAAAACTAACATTTTGACAATATTGAATCTTCCTATTGATAAACATGGATTCTATCTCCATTTATTTAAATCTTCTTTGATTTTTCTCATCAGAGTTTTGCAGTTTTACTCATACAGATCTTGTACATATTTTGTAAGATTTATATCTAAGTATTTAATTTTGAGGGTTGCTAGTGTAATCTTTTTAATTTCAAGTTTCACTTACCCATTGTGATATATAAGAAGGCAATAGATTTTGTATCTTAACCTTGTATCCTCCAAATTTGTGATTATAATCGCCTAATAGTTCCAGAACATTTTTTTGTTGGTTCTTTCAGATTTTCTACATGGACAATCATGTCACTTGCTAAAACAGTTTTATTTCTTTCCCAGTCTGTATACTTTTTACTTTTTTCTTGTTTTATTGCATTAATATTGACTTCAGTGCAATGTTGAAAAGTAGTGATGAGAGAGGATATTTTTGCCTTGTTCCTGATTTTAGTGGGAAAGTTTTGAGTTTCATACAGTTTTATAGGATGTTAGCTATAGGTTTATTGTTTGCCAATTTGAGGAAGTTCCCTCTATTTCCAATTTACTGAGAGTTTATTTTAAATTTTTTATTTAATTCAATTTAGTTAACATATACTGTATTATTAGTTTCAGGCTTAGAATTTAGTGATTCATTGGTTGCATACAACACCCAGTACTAATTACATCAAGTGCCCTTCTTAATGCCCATCAACTGATTACCCCATCTAGCAACCTTCACTTTGTTTCCTATAGTTAAAAGTTTCTTATGGTTTGCCTCCCTCTCTGTTTTTATCTTATTTTATTTTTTTTCCCCTTCTCCTGTTTTTATCTATTTTGTTTCTTAAATTCTATATAAGTGAAATCATGTGGTATTTGCCTTTCTCTGATTTATTTTGCTTAGCATAATACCCTCTAGCTCCATCCACATCATGCAAATGGCAAGATTTTATTCTTTTTGATGGCTGAGTAATATACCACTATATATACAGATATCTATATATTTATAGATATTTATATATCTATATATATCTTCTATATTCACTCAGTTGTTGATAGACATCTGGGCTCTGTCTATATTTTGACTACTGTGGATATTTCTGCTATAAACATTGGGGTACAGTGCCCCTTTGTATCTCTATGTTTGTAAGCTTTAGATAAATACCAAGTAGTGCAATTGCTGCATCATAGGTTGGTTTTATTTTTAATTTTTTGAGGAACCTCCATCTATTTTCCAGAGTGGCCCTACCACCTTACATTCCCATCAACAGTGTAAGAAGATTCCCCTTCCTCTGTATCCTAACCAACATCTGTTTCTCCCTGATTGTTAATTTTAGCCATTCTGAAAGGTGTGAAGTGGTATCTCATTGTGGTTTTGATTTGTATTTCCCTGATGGTGAGGGAGGTTAAGCATTTTTTTTTTTTTTTCATGTCTGTTGGTCATTTGTATGTCTTTGGAGAAATGTCTGTTCATGTCTTCTGCTCATTTCTTGACTGGATTTTTTGTTCTTTTGGGTGTTGAATTTAATAATTTTTAATAGATTTTTAGATACAAAGCCTTTATCTGATAAGTCACTTGCAAATGTCTTCTCCCATTCTGCACCTTGTTTTTAGTTTTTTGACTGTTTCCTTTGCTATGAAAAACTTTTTATCCTGATGAAGTCCAAATATTTCATTTTTACTTTTTTTTTTTGCTCCATAGATTATATTTATTTATTATTTTTTTCCTCTTAACTTTTTTAAATTAACATATACTGTATTATTTGCTTTAGGGGTATGGGTCTGTGAATCATCAGTCTTACATAATTCACAGCACTCACCATAGCACATACCCTCCCCAATGGTCATAACCCAATCACCCTATCCCTCCCCACCACACCCCAGCATTTTTACTTTTGTTTCCCTTGCATTTGGAGATGTGTATAGCAAGAAGTTGCTGTGGCCCAGGTCAAAGAGTTTGCTGCATGTATTCTTCTCTAGGATTTTGATGGATTCTTGTCTCACATTTAGGGCTTTCATCTATTTTGAGTCTATTTTTGTTTCTAGTGTAAGAGTATGGTCCACTTTCATTCTTCTTCATATGGCTGTCCAATTTTCCCAACATCATTTGTTACGGAACAGTTGTTCATAATATTCCCTTATCACTTTTTTAATATCCATTGATTCTAATGATGCCTCTTTTTTATTTTTTATAATTAGTAATGCCTTTTTCTTAGTGAAGCTGGCTTATGCTAATTCTTTTTGCATTATATCTTCTTTTTTGTCCCCCCTGGTGATTGTTTGCAGGCAATGACAGTGTGCACTATGCATTACTTCAATATAATTTACACAAAATTTTACTCTAATATTTATACATTGCTTTGATTAGTATTAACTGAATAAAAAATGATGGAAGCATACCTAAATGACTTTGTATTCAACATTTCATAATAAACTTAATTTCTTAAATAATTAGATTTATGAGTCAAAAATAGGTCGATAACATAATTTTGTATAATATAAATATGTTTTAAAAGAGTCATATTCCTATGCACCTGGGTGGCTCAGTGGGTTAAAGCCTCTGCCTCCAGCTGAGGTCATGATCTCAGAGTCCTGGGATTGAGGCCAGCATTGGGGCTCTCTGCTGAGCAGAGAGCCTGCTTCCCCCTCTCTTTCTGCCTGCCTCTCTGCCTACTTGTGATCTCTCTCTCTGTCAAATAAGTAAATAAAATCTTTTTAAAAAAAGAGTCATATTCTTATAAAAAGGCTATTCTTATAGAATAATGAAGATATCATCAAGGTTGAATTATTTTATTAGTTCATTTAATGATTATTTCTTGTCCTAAAAAACATTTAGTCAATACCTACTATGGTAGGGATAAATGATGGATGATTTATGTCCTGAGGGATGCATTTAAAGAGGAAACACAGATTTGTAAGCATGTGCCACATTTCCATGCAATTACCAAGTATGAAAAGTAGATGCTCTTATTTTAATTTTCATAGTGGCCCTGACCTGCAGCCACACTGGAAAATCTATGGTTCAACAAGATGTTCATAAACCATTGTGGAAAAAAATACATATATAGCTCCATTAGAAACAGAAACAAAGGAGGCATAGCATATAGTACACACAGGTACGGATGTCAATTCACTTTGTCAAAATGTCACTATGTCAAAAACAAAATGAAATTAAATAAAACAATCTATCACCACCCCAATGGGGGAAAATATACATGAAAGACTTATTTCTCTAGTCCAGCTTTAGTTTAGATTCCTGAAAGTTTTCATGTTTATTTTCAAATGGTTCAGTTATGCCTTAAACTATTCCCCTTTGATTTGTAAATCTTATACTATGCCTGGTAAGATCACTGTTGTTTTTAGTCAATGAAAGTTTTATTGTAATCATTATTGGGAGATAAATACGTATAAGAGGGAGAGAATTCTATAGCAGAGCAGTAGTTACTTTATTCTCTACCTTTTATATTGTTGTTTCCTTTCCGAATTACATTTGGCAAAGCACAGTAATGAGAAGTCAAAGATTTCCTGTGTATGTGTGTTAAAAAATTCTGTACTCTTGTAGAACCACAAAGAGTAAATATAAGGCTTTTTAGATGTAATGGATCCATTCTAAGTTTCTGTGTACTCTTCTAAATTTGGAGAAAAAAATGTTTTCTATCTTGGGAAAATATGTGTATCTTTATTTGCAGAGAAATTTCAATCTATTTTAAATAAAAAGATAAGACATATAAGTAAAATCTACAAATTTCACAGAAAAGTACAGAAAATAACATCTTACTTGTTTTGAAATGGCCTAGGACCAATTATTCTTGCTGTTGTTTTATTTATTCATAGGCACTAGCAACACTAAGAGTTAAAATGATCCTACCGCTTCTAGAAAACAACGGAACTGCAAACCATCATAGCTGGCTTTCTCTCTTATTCAATGAGTCACAAAAAGCTCTATCTAGAATATAATAAAGGATCACAGGTATCTTTCACATATCCATGATTTTCGTTTCATAAAAAGTGTAATTAGAATCATATCTATTACATGGGAATTTTCACTTTAAGTAGAATAACATTATAGTGCTTGATGTAAATTGACTGAAAGCAGAATGATAATAAATCTTTACCTTTCTCAAAAAAAAAATCTTAGATATTTTGCAATTTGTATAATGATTGCTTTGCTAATTTAGTATTTTTAAAAAAGTTATAAATGTTTATTATGTTCTATTCTGTATTTATATTATTCTTCTTTTTACATTAACCTGATTTCCATTTTATATTTTTAATTTGTTTAAGGTTTTTATTTATTTGAAAGAGACAGAGAGGATGAGTAGGGGGAGGGGGAGATAAGCAGACTCCTTGCTGGGCAGGGAGACCAATGCCAAGCTAAATCCCAGAACCTGAGATCATGACCTGAGCCAACACCAAAAGTTTAACCAACTGAGCCACCCAGGCACCTCCTGATTGATCCCCATTTAGAGTCTTGGAAGGTAAGTCTTTCGCTGCTCCATCTCTGCCAATTTCAGGCACTCGATTAATTGTCCATTCATTAAGATAATGAAAAAACCCATCTAAATCAAAAGGAAGAAAATATAATTTTATAAATTGGAGAATGAAGTTAATGTTAAAACTATGAAATCTAATATGCCTATTTCAAAACTCTTAGTAATAAATATCTGACATGTATAATGGCATGGATTGTGACCCTCATCTATCCAGGTGTACTAGGAACCAGTGAATGAGATCTTATTCAGAAATGGGGTCTTTGCAATTATACTCAAGTTAACAAAAACACATTGGATTGCAGTGGGCCTTAATCCAATGACTGGTGTCCCTACAAGAAGATGAGCAATCTGAACAAAGAGCTACACAGGAAGAACATGACAGAGATAGAGATTGGCATTATGATGCTCTAAGCCATGGGACACACAGATTGCTGGCAACCACCAGATGCTAGAAGAGAGGCATGGAACAGATTCTCCTACTGAGCCTCCAGAAAGAAACTAACCTTGCTGGTATTTTGATTTTGGACTTCTGGCCTCCCGAGTTGTGAAAGAGTTTATTTCTATTGTTTTAGGGGCACCTGGGTGGCTCAGTGGGTTAAAGCCTCTGCCTTCGGCTCAGGTCACCGTCACAGGGTCCTGGGATCGAGCCCCACATCGGGCTCTCTGCTCAGCAGGGAGCCTGCTTCCCCCTCTATTTCTGTTGTTTTAAAGCAACAAGTCAGTGGCAATTTTTTATGACAACTGGGTGAAACTAATACAGCAGGCAGCTGTCAAACTGAACACGATGACATTTCTCCATCTGTCCTCTTCCAATGATCTGTGGTCCAGTTCTTTCCCTGTACAAGGCTGATGTTTTAGCCAGGTTCTTAAAGATACAAATTATCTCATTTTCATTAATTAAAGATCTACCCAGCCTACTGTAATAATAAAGTACTTAAAAGTAAAAAAACAAAAAGTAAAAAAAAAAAAAAAAAGGTAAATTTCCCCCCCGCCATCATCTTGAGCCAGCTGTAGGCTAGGAAGTCTGCACTGGGGTGTTGGATGTTTAGCTTCTATTCTCCACTCCACTTGTCTATTCCTTGTTCCTCATTTATTATCTCATTTTGAGAGAAAAAATGAAAAGATGGAAAACTAAATGTCCTGTGCTATGTTATATGTACAATTCTCAACTCTCTCTCTGACTGTATACTTTTGTGTGTTAGTTAGATATCCCCCATTTCCAGTCTCCCCCTGGATGGGAAACTACAATTCTTAGTATCACAGAGCTACCTCCTACAGCTGGCATTTTATGACTCTATCACCAAGACCTTGGCTTCCTATGGTCCCTGCGATGCTGGGTCAATTTCAGCTCCTGGCAGGACTCTTGAGTAGATTCTCTTTTAACAAAGCTCCAAATAGCTTCCTCCCGCATAGGCTACTTTTGGCTTGTAGAATACAAGTTTTTTCAAACTCCATTTATATGGAAACATGGGTCACAGCTCATGACCACTATGACTCTCTGATCTCATGCCATTCTGTTCTAATGATTAACTAGCCCTGCCACTCAGAGTCCTCATGCTTCCCAAATTTAATAAGATGTATATTATCTCTGAGCAATCACCTTGAAACCCTGTCTTGTTTATTTAGCTTAAAATGGGTTGGGGGTGTACAAAGTACTGACAACTCCCTCCAAAGATGTAGATATTATTTAAATCTTCTAAATTATTGTAAGTGAATGATTTCTAAATCTGAAAGAATCAGAACCATAGTCTCTTAACATGTCATGCACGAATAGGGTGGTACTATATTTTAGAATCTGGAGTACTTGATACCTATTGGATTAACTTCTGTACTCAGGACTTTGGCAGAAACTTTGAAGTAACATAAAAGTAACACATTAAATATCCTGGTATATAAGGATCCTAATGTATTGATTTCTTTGACTCTTTTTTGTTTAAGTCACAACCAGAATTTTAAAAATTAAGGTTTTTTTGTTTTTGTTTTTGTTTTTGTTTGCTTAGTTTGAATCTACTCATAAAAACTGCTAATTTTTATGGACTTGTAGCATAATTTAATTTAAAGCCTATTATAAAAATATATAGCCTCTAATCTGCTATCTTCACTTCTGCCATAGGTAGTCACAAGTAGTCACACGTACAGGTTAGGGCATCATGTTTTGTTTCTCTTTAAAGTGATTAAAATAGATCATGACTCACTTCTCATAGTCTAGTTGCAAAGGTTTTGTGAGACTATTAACTGCATAGAATTTTATTGTTCTCTTCAAACATAAATAAAATCAAATTATGCATGATCTTGAGTGTTTTTTTAGCTTATTTTAAGGATACTAAATGTCTTGAATACCTCGTGCCTCATCTGCTCTCCAGAATACAGAATTAATTACTTGATGCAAGAACTTGGAGAGAGTGGATTTCTCCTATTGCCAGAATAAGAAGAGTCTGAGAGGTTTTCTAATGGAATCAGAGACCTATTAGATTAATCAAAGTTCTTACCTGATGAGAAATGAACAACTCTGCAGAGGCTCTATTCTGGATCTGGCATAGTATATGAAGAGGCAGTGCCAACTTGAATGTCCACACAAAGTATTTTTTCTGTTTAACAAATCAATTGAAATTTAGATTTTCATAATAAAGCATGTAATCAAGATTCCACTGGGTTTGACTAGATACCCTGGTGTGAGGATACATCACTGCTATTGACTACATGCCAAACTCAAAATTAGCAAGGTTCTGCCTGATGTGTCCTGTCCCTCACTAATATGTCCTCTCTCTTTGACAAAACTTACAATACTGAAAAATAAAAAATAAAAATAAATAATTAGAATATAATTTAAATAATATGTAATAGAATTAATTTCGGTTAAATAAATATATTAATATTTAATATTAATAGAATTATAAATATATTATATATAATACTTTCATATATTTTTCACACATATATTTTCATATGTAAATTCGTATATATGAAGGGGGTCACATGCTTTGCACTTGATTATTGTGAAAAGGATATCAGTAATGATAATTATAAATAAAGCTTACAGAATCTTATTCTGAACTGGTCTGTTTGAGAACATTTTATAGATGAACTCACATAAGTGAACATTATATAGACGAATATCCACAGAACACAAACACATTATTATTTCCATTTTATCAATGAGGAAATGAGGCCCGTAGAGTCTATCTTTCTTGCCCAAGGTCAAACAGTTTGTGAGTGATAGGGCCAGGATATGAATTTTACAAAATTGACTGCAGAGTTCATGCTCTTACCTATTATACTATACTGCCTCTCTAGAAACATATTAAAATTTACAAATCAAAAACTGAATTTCTCAAATCTAAAGCCATAGAGTGGCAGTAAACATTTCTTTATAAAAGACAGATTCCTTCATTTATATATTTCCATATGAAATATTTAAGACCACTGAATTTTCCTTATATGAAGACAAGAAGTTTATCCTTACATATAATACAGATATATTTCTTTGTAAGAAATGTTACAAAAAATGTTTTTTTTTTTAATTTATTTTATTTAATTGAGACAGAGAGAGATTGAGAATGAAAGGGGAGAGGTCAGAGGGGGAAGCAGGTTCCTCTCAGAGCAGGGAACCTGATGTGGGACTTGATCCCAGGACTCCAGGATCATGACCTGAGCCGAAGGCAGTCGCTTAACAAACTGAGCCACCCAGGTTCCCCTTAAATACAGATGGAAAACAAAAGCAGAAGAACTTAGGCATTGAAAGACATTCTTAAAAAACATATCATCTTTTTGAGGCAAATTGCATACAGAGTTATTATATGAAGAAAATTGTTTTATGCTCAATAAATCTACAAGGAAATATGGTAGGAGATATTTCTATTATATTCAAAGTAACCCCTCTGTTATGTGGATGCCCTGAAGAAAAACAGATTTAATTATATTATATAATTAGCTATTTCTGTTTTCCTGGTATAGCTAAGAAAAATTCCTCTTGCCTGTGTGTAAATGCAATCAGAGCTATAGAAAATACCTTAATACGGGTACTTTATATTTCCTTTTGGGGTTGGGAAGGCATCATATTTAAGAAAAACAGCCACAAGGACAGAATTTGGAGACCTGGGCTCTCATGTTTGTCATGCTTCTGACAAGCAGAATTTCACTAAATTCTTCAGACCTTTTTTTTCTCCAACTGAACAACAAAAGAGATGAATCATTTCACTTCTCTTCCCCTTCCAATTTAAAAATTCCAAAATCAATTAAATGTTGAGATAATGGAAAAGACATAGAAAAGTATGTTTTGCAAAGTATGTAAGAATCCTATTTCTAGTTGTATGTAGATTCCATTTTATCTTTCCAGTTTCTCACAGCTCATCAAAACAGTTGGACCTAGGAATATCAATCACTCTAATGAAATGTTAAGAAACTTGTTCTTATTACTTTGTTTTATGTCTGTTATGGCAGACTTTAAGGAAAAAGGCATGGTACTTAAGAACAAGCTCTATCAGTTAATAGAAAGGAAGATAACTATAAAAAGAAAATTAAGATTAGTTTATTGGTTTACCTAAAACATATTGTTTACCTAAAAGGGTTTAATATCTTATCAATGTATCAATCTTTGCTCTAGTTCAAAATTTTATTTTAATTTTAGAAGTGTGAAGTTTAATTTTTAAAATTTTTTATTAACATATAATGAATTATTTGCCCCAGGGTACATTTCTGTGAATCATCAGGCTTACACATTTCATAGCATTTGCCATAGCACATACCCTCCCCAATGTCCATATCCCTATTGTCCCACCTCCCAGTCACCCTTAGTTTGTTTCATGAGTTTAGGAGTCTCTTATGGCTTGTCTCCTTCCCCATCCCATCTTGTTTCATTTCTCTTCCCCACCCCCCCATAACCCCCTGCCCTGCCTCTCAAATTCTTCATATCAGAGCGATCATGTGATAATTGTCTTTCTCTGAAAGACTTATTTCTCTTAGCATAATACCCTCTAGTTCCATTCACATCAGTGCAAATGGCAAGATTTTGTTTGCTTGATTGCTGCATAGTATTCCATTTTATGTATGTATATATATCTCATCTTCTTTATCCATTCATCTGTTGATGGACATCTAGGTTCTTTCCATAGTTTGGCTATTGTGGACATTGTTGCTATAAACATTCGGGTGCATGTGACCCTTCAGATCACTACATTTGTATCTTCAGGGTAAATACCCAGTAGTGCGATTGCTGGGTCGTATGTAGCATAGCTCTATTTTCAACATTTTGAGGAACCTCCATACAGTTGTCCAGGGTGGTTGTACCAGCTTGCATTCCCACCAACAGTGTAGGAGGGTTCCCCTTTCTCCTCATCCTCGCCAACATCTGTCATTCCCTGACTTGCTAATTTTAGCCATTCTGACTGGTGTGAGGTGGTATCTCACTGTGGTTTTGATTTGTATTTCTCTGATGCCAAGTGATGTTGAGCATTTTTTCATGTGTCTGTTGGCCATTTGGATGTCCTCTTTACTGAAATGTCTGTCATATCTTCTACCCATTTCTTGATTGGATTATTTGTTCTTTGGGTATTGAGTTTGAGAAGTTCTTTATAGATTTGGATACTAACCCTTTATCTGATATGTCATTTGCAAATATCTTCTCCCATTCTGTCAGTTGTCTTTTGGTTTTGTTGACAGTTTCCTTTGCTGTGCAAAAGCTTTTGATCTTGATGAAGTCCCAATGGTTCATTTTTGCCCTTGCTTCCCTTGCCTTTGGCGATGTTTGTAGGAAGAAGTTGCTGCGGCTGAGGTTGAAGAGGTTGCTGCTGCCGCTTCCTAACTGCACACTGGAGAAGAATGAGGCACAAATAAGTCAGCTTCAAGAGACCAGGAACAGGGGATGACAGTTGAAAAGACTGCCGCCTGAACAACTCCTCAGTTCCATATTTATTGGATACAAGATAACAACAAACAAAGGAGCATAAAATGGCTATACATTAACCATATGTTTTGTAAACAAGAAGGGCTATGAGTCATACATTGATTACAAATCTCATAGATAAGTAAGGAGAGTAGCTTATCTAAGGTCAAGCAGTATACAATTTAAAACTGAGCAAGCACAATTAAGAGGGTAGTCTTGATTAATGGTAAGCTGTCCCTGAAGCAGGGCAGATAATGTAAAAAGGAAAGCAGGTGGCATTCCACCCTGAGCGGGCTGGGCGTTCCCAGCTGCTCCACTTCCAAGAAGCAGGCAGAGTCCCACCCTGAGCATGCCAGCATCCCCAGCTGCTCGGCTTCAAGGATGGATCTCATCCTCTCCCCCAGAGACCTGTTGCTAATGCATGTTTTTCTTAAGGTAACATTTAAGCGTGCTTGCCAGGCTAATACAATTTCATAGTTATATTTTAAGTAGTACATTGTTTTGAGGGAGGGCTACATGCTGCCTGTGTTCTCCAGAATTTTGATGGAGTCTTGTCTCAATTTGAGGTCTTTGATCCATTTTGAATCTATTTTTGTGTGCGGTGTAAGGAAATGGTCCAGTTTCATTCTTTTGCATGTGACTGTCCAGTTTTCCCAACACCATTTGTTGAAGAGATTATCTTTTTTCCATTGAATATTCTTTCCTGCTTTGTCAAAGATTAGTTGACCATAGAGTTGGGGGTCCATTTCTGGGCTCTCTATTCTGTTCCATTGATCTATGTGTCTGTTTTTGTGCCAATACCACACTGTCTTGATGATTACCGCTTTGTAATAGAGCTTGAAGTCTGGAATTGTGATGCCGCTGACTTTGGTTTTCTTTTCTTTTTTTTTTTTTTTGAGTCAGCATAATCTTTATTTCGAAATAGTGTTTTTATTATATAAAAATGTAAAAATCCAGCAAAACCAGAAATACCGGATATATTTTCCTGGGCTTTCACATTTGTTGATTTTTATTCACAATCTCTTTTCCAGCACAATTTACAACCTCAACCCCATTTGCAGTTTGATTATACAAGTGCTAAGTGGCAGAAAGGTCTAGAATAAATACATCAAAAAAAGAGGCCAAGCCGTGAAACTAAGTTGCATGCAACAGGTCTATGAGGCTGGGGGAAAGTGTCTGGGAAATAAAATGGATTAAGACAAAGCAATTGGAAGGTTTTAGCTAAAGTTCTTTTAATCATCTTTGTCTTTTGCTCCATGTTTAAGGATGCGAGTGAACTCAATATAATTGAAATTTCCCTTTTTGTCAATAGGTGCTTCTCTGTACAGCTCATCCACCTCCTCGTCTGTAAACTGATCTTCCGTGGTTGTCAGCAGCTCTCTCAGGTAATCTTCCTGGATGGTGCCAGTTGCTTCTTCATCAAAGCAAGCAAAAGCGTTTCTGATGACATCTTCTGGATCTGTGCCATTTAACTTCTCACCAAACATTGTGAGAAGCACGGTGAAATTTATGGGCCCTGGAGCCTCATTCATCATGGCCTCAAGGTATGCATAGGTTGGATTCTTCCCCAGAGAAGCAAGCATATCATGCAAATCCTCCTTGTCAATGAAACC
>CM052800.1:24568038-24608902 GCA_028533885.1 Nasua narica | reverse complement strand
CCCTGGGTGGCGCAGTTGGTTGAGCGACTGCCTTCGGCTCAGGTCATGATCCCGGAGTCCCGGGATCGAGTCCCACATCGGGCTCCCAGCTCCACGGGGAGTCCGCTTCTCACTCTGACCTTCTCCCTTCTCATGCTCTCTCTCACTCTCTCTTTCCTAATAAATAAATAAATAAATAAAATCTTAAAAAAAAAAAAAAGAAATGTTAAGGATAATTTTTATTGCCATTTTTTTTTTTTTGCCCCTAGATGCATTTTGCTCTAATAAACATCTTTAAAACTCCCTGTGGATCAAGATGTTTTGGCTTCTTCTCTACTCTCACTAGTCTCTATGATCATTGCAGCCTTTGCCTTTTGGCCTAAGTAACTGCACTTGGCTGCTGTTATTTGTGGGGTAGAGGAGGAAAAAGGTGCCTAATTATCCATGGATATGAATAAGCCAGTATTTTTTTACCTACCATCAGCTTTGACTAAAGAGAAGTTCTGGTACTAAACTTCTTAGTGATGCTGAGAAGTAGTATACATCTCACCAGTGCCTTCCTGATGGCTGAAGTGAAGGGCCCATCCTCTAAACTTACATATTGTATTCAATCCAGCATTCCTACTTCCTCAGTCTTTTTAGACCTTCCACTTCTACTTCAGTTATCTATTGCTGCACAATAAGTTTTAAACCATAGCATCTTAAAATATCAAGGATTTATCATTTCATTTATTATTTATTAGGGTCAGGAATCTTAGAGGGTTAAGCTAGGTGGTTTGGGCTTGGGGTCTTTCAGAAAACTGTAGCCAAGATGTTAGCCAGAGCTGAAGTCACCTGAAAGCTCAACTAGGACTGGAAAATCCACCCCATGATAGCTCACTTACACTTGCTGGCAAAGTTAGTTTCACTTGTGGTCAGGAGGTATTAATACCTAACTATATGGTGTTTTCCAGAATTTCTTGAATATCCTCATGATACAGTAGCTACCTTTTATCAAAGTGAATGATCCAAGAGAAGGTATTGGGAAAAGCACATATTTTTATACGTGACTGAGTTTTGTAAGTTGTACATCATAGGTTCTGTCATATTCTATTGGTTTCATAGAATACAACATGTCTGATACAATGTGTGATGGGACTACTCAAGAACATAAATACCAAGAAGAGATATTGGGGCCATCATGGGAGCTGACAACCATAGTCTGATTTCTGGGCCCCAACATTAACATTAACATCTCTTTCACTTAAGAATACATTATCCCTTTTGGGGCACACACGCGCACATACACACACACACACACACACACACACACACACACACACAATGGAATACTATGCAGCCATCAAAAGAAACAAAATCTTACCATTTGCAATGACGTGAATGGAACTAGAGGGTATTATGCTGAACAAAATATGTCAATCAGAGAAAGACAATTATCATATGATCTCTCCGATACAAGGAATTTGAGAGGCAGAAATCTGTAAGCCGGATGATTCACAGAACTGTACCCCTGGGACAAATAATACATTATATGTTAATAAATTTAAAAAAAGAATATATTATCCCTTTGCAGTACACCAAAAGTTTTATCCATTTTTGAATCAGTTCAAAGCCTAGAATTGTATCATCTAAATCAGGTCCAGGTGTGGATAAATTTCCTCTGGTGTAGTTCTTTTTTTCTTTATTTTATTTATTTAGTCATTTGAGAGAGAGAAAGTGGGGGGAGGAGCAAAGGGAGAGAGAGAAACTTTCAAGCAGATTCCTTGCTGAGTGTGGAGCCTGATGTAGGGTTCCATCTCACAACCCTGAGATCATGACCTGAGCTAAAATCAAGACTCAGTTACTTAACTGACTGAGCCACTCAGATGCCCCTAGTGTAGTTATTTAAGTAAAGGGCTTCAAATGGTTCTTCTCATGAAGAATTTGAACTATCTCATAAAGACGTATCATGCATTTGAGTATAGATAGACCTTTTCTAAAATTTTTAACCAACATTTTCTGTGATTTAAGCAGAGAGGGTTTTTTGTTTGTTGGAAACTTAAAAAAAAGTTTATAAGTTTAAAAAAAGTTTATAAGTAAAAGTTTTATAAGTGAAAGTGGATTTAAGAGAATATTCAAGTGAGACATAATAGATAATTTCAAATATTCAATATGTGACAATATGAATGAGGATATACTAAGGGTCTTGTAACAGTACAAATATTTCTGGAATGTCCTGGCACAAAGTGGAAGAAAAAACATAGAATTAATGGATCAACCAAAGAGAGTGATGGAATAGCCTTGTGTATGCAAAGCTGAGGTACCAGATTAAGGTTAGTGTTGTAAGAAGATGGTCACCCTTTTCCAGAATGCTATACACGTGCTAAACCAGTCACCATTATACACTCCAATTTTTGCAATAGATATATACAGAGATCTATAATTAAGGGACAGAAGCAGGAGTAACCTACTTTATCATCACGTCCCATGACTCACTGGTAGAGTTTGTGGTTCCATTCTCATAACTCAGTGTTTTGTAGAATTAGATTCCTATTTCCCAAAAGAGGAACATTTCCACTAAGGTACAAAACAAAAGGAAGTCCTATTGGATTTTAAGTTACAGCTGTTTTCTGAGCATTTTATACACCTTGTGCTGAGGAATCAGCCGGCAAGATAATTAATCATCATACTGGTGGGGTTAATTAATTTTAGTCATTAGGAGGAAGTTAGGTAGGGATAAATATATTTGGCAACTACTCATCTTTCATTTCTGTCAAGATGAGCCTTGTCCACCATGCAGACTTAACCTTTTGCCTTTTTACTTTCAGTATAGTTAGATAAATCCCTGCATTGATCCCCATGCCATGCTATATGGATCAGCTTTAAACACACAGAATAATAATCATCTATTTAAATGCACCCTGTAGTAGCTGATCAACAAGAAGATGTTAATTTGAAAAGTATTACATGTTCTCCCAAAAGCAGGAACTGAGATGGACATGTGAGTTTAGGACATTTATTTAGTGAGCACTCTTGTGATCAATGTTTGGGGGAAAACAGTAGAAACAAGATTGATCAGAAGGAGATATTGGGCAATGATGCAGTCAATATCCCTGCCAACACTGAGAGAATCTTTGAAGGAGGGGACCCCCTAAAGAGTTGCCCTGAGTTTCAGGGAGAAGACTAAGACTCTATAGCCCTGTGTTGATCATCACTAAACATCGGTTGACTGGATGGGCACCTGGGTGGCTCAGCTGGTTAAGTGTCTGCCTTAGGCTCAGGTCATGATGCCAGGGTCCTGGGATTGAGCCCCGCATCGGCTCCCTGCTTGGCAAGAAGCCTGCTTCTCTCTCTCCCACTCCCCCTGCTTCTGTTCCCTCTCTCACTATATCTCTCTCTGTCAAATAAATAAATAAAATCTTTAAACAAAACAAAACAAAAAACACAGGTTGACTGGAGAAGGAGATGGGGACAAAAAAGAGGTGAATCTCTTCAGTGAAAACAATTCCTAAAGAAGACTGAGCTCTTAGATGACAATATTCCAAGTAGGCAGAGTAACAAATCTGTCAGTCCTATATGGGAGGAAGGTGTGCTATGTAGCTTGAACAATGAAGCAAGACACAAGAGTCCTCTCTTCATGCTATTTAGAACCACTTGCTTAATTTGGGTCCTGGAAGCACATACTTCATGGCAATGTGCCTCTTTCCCAGGGGAAAATATAAAAGAAAGATTCATGGAACAAAGGCAGCACCATTTCCTGTAGCTGGTTTAGAGGCAGCACATTATCTCCACTCTCTACCTTACTAAATTCCTCACCCCTCCCCCCCAGCTGGAAGCACTTTTGTGATCAAGATAGGTCACGCAGTGTAGTCTGATGAAACAGGTTTCATTCCGCATTTTCTCCATTCCAGACAGATTGTTCATCTATTTCATCTGTGCATCCTTCTTTCTGCTGTCTGGAGTGCTATCGCCTCGACCTCCTCCATGATACACATGGAATTTGTTCATGTTTCAACTCAAAGCACTCACCCAAGAAAGCCTTTCCCAATCCCAAATAAGATCAGCTATTCCTCTTACATACGCTTAGAATATGCTGCTTAGTTTCCTTTTATCACTTATGGTTTGAAATACTATATTTGTATGAAAAATTGATGAAAAACAATCTCCTCTAGTAAATGGTAAGGGTAAACATGGTGTTTTCCCCTACCATTGTATCCTTGGAGGCCAACAGTGTCTTCCCAGGAGTAAAATCATAAAAATATTTGTTGAATAAATATATGTTGGTAATTATTTTATTTGAAATCTCTTGAAAATATTTTAGCCAGAAATTCCCAGTTTGTGTTTTTGAGAAGAAAAAGGAAACTCATAATGTATGGAATGTGTTTTTTTAATCTATCATATGCTATTTGAAAACAAGTTAAATATAAATTTATATGCTTATAATAAGAACCTGTCTTCATGAGGCCCATTATGGCCATATTCTCAGAACATGTGAGACATCACTTGTCAAGCCTATCCTTATATGTTGCCTTTAATTATTCTCTGTGTTCATTTGCATTGAAATTTACTCCCTTTTCTGGGGTGCCTGGGTGGCTCAGTGGGTTAAAGCCTCTGCCTTTGGCTCAGGTCATGATTTCAGGGTCCTGGGATTAAGCCCCACATCGGGCTCTCTGTTCAGCAGGGAGCCTGCTTCCTCCTCTCTCTCTGCCTGCCTCTCTGCCTACTTGTGATCTCTCTTTCTGTCTAATAAATAAATAAAATCTTTTAAAAAAAGAAATTTACTCCCTTGTCTCAATATGGGGCAACCTCAGAGCAAAAATCCTCTCCATATTTTATTAAAAACGATAGCGCAACTCATAAAAGGAGAGACCCCCATTGGTATAAGGATACGTTGTTAAATGGATGCATGATTATATTCTACATGTCACACTTAATCGAAAAGCAACCTTGAAATTCAGTAATATTTCACTCAGGAAAGCAGAAACTCTGAAATAAATTAAAATGCAGTGGTTTATGCCTTTTTGCCCTTATGACAGACTAGCCTGACTTAAGCAGTCTTGATTTACTAAAATCTCTTGAGGCTCAAATCACTAAAAAAAAGTGTAAGTCACTGCTGCTATATTTCAGTAAAGGCTAACATTTTGCCTCAGCATATGATCAAATTGGATCTTTCAGAAGAGATGTTAACAGAATGATAAATGATATTATCTTTAAATTTAGGACTTTGGGTTGAATGCTACCCAACATGTTTCCTCACAGAAAATTATAAGACTACATGGATGAATAGCCTTCTTTAATATCAACAAAGGTAAAGAAGAGGAAAAAATAAACTTTTTAGAAATTGCATTTTGCCCTTCTCATAAATCATTTTTAATGTAAGTCATAAGCTTTATGTAAGTCATACATATAATTAATTTTCTTTTAAAATATTTTCATGCTATGATGTTTTAGCATATTCTAGAGCAATGCTCCCATTAAGAACAACTAAAAAATAGAAACAAACTAAAATATAAAACAAAGGTATCTCCCCTTAATGGTATGAGAGGGATGGTAAGATTAGTGACACTATGAGACTTAGGGGACAAATCCGAAACAAAAAAACACTCATAAAGTATATATTAACATGAAGATACTGAGCAAGAACTATGTTAAGAGGAAGAGAATATTAACCAATACTTCCAAGGTGCTGGAAGTCAAAAATTGAAATTTAGGATAACCAATGCATCAGGACTTGAGAAGTTAAGATACCAGAGAAAAGTGAAGTGCACAGAAATGAAGCCAACCATCTGAGCTGGCTTTCTCCTAAAGACAGATTTCCCCAGACCATAAGCTGCCTGGGTCACAAGGTGCAGAAGCTGCTCAGAGTCATTGAGAGGCTCACCATGGTAGGCAGATAAACACTAGGGTTGAAGGACAACTACAATAGAAAAAGTCTGGGAAACACTTTCCACTGGGGCTCCTGAAAGACAATACAATGTATGTGGCAATTTATTGTTTTACTTTTTAAAAGATCTGCTTATTTATTTGAGAGAGAGAGAGAGAGATAATAGGGGGAGGGGTGAAGGGAAAGAATCTCAAGCAGACTGCCTGCTTAGCTCAGAGCCCAAAGTGAGGCTTTTTTCCAGGACCCTGAGATCATAACCTGAGCCAAAATCAAGAGTTAGATGCTTAGCCAACTGAGCCATCCTATTGTCCCTGTATGTGGCAATTTAGTGGTAACTTACAAACCACTTAAATGTTAATCATACCTTATATTTTGACATAAGATATTGAGACACTGTCCCCTTCAACTAGATTCATCATGCTACTTTTCTGCCTTAAATGAGTTTTCTGTTACTTTCATGGGTTAAAATTTTTGAAATTGCAGAAATACCACCATGCCAGATAACACCTTTCTGAGTAAACTTGTAAACATGTCTCCTTTGTTAATTGGCATAATGTTAAATTTGTCAGTGGAGAGCTGTGGAAAGACTACTACAGGCAGAACAGTACTATCTTCCTGTTTCCAGGGAGCTTGACTTTCTTTCTCCAGCAAGACTGCCAGAATACAGCTGAATTCCCACTGGTTCTCAGCCTCCAGTAGATTCTAGTGGCACTCCAGCAGACAGTTCTCCTGTGAGTTTCAGCATTATGCCAGTGGGCAGCTTCCTAGTAGGTCTGGTTGGCACATCAGTGAGAAGTTTCTCTGCACTTCTCCCCAGCACCCTAGAAAGCTCCTCATCAAGACTTATCAATGTCCCATTGGGCAGTTTCCTGATTTTCTTTCTTTCTTCTTTCTTCTTTCTTTCTTTTCTTTCTTCTTTCTTTCTTTCTTTCTTTCTTTCTTTCTTTCTTTCTTTCTTTCTTTCTTTCTTCTTTCTTTCTTTTCTTTCTTTCTTTCTAAGATTTTATTTATTTATTTGACAGAGAGAGAGAGATCACAAGTAGGCAGAGAGGCAGGCAGAGAGAGAGAGAAGCAGGCTACCTGCTGAGCAGAGAGTCTGATGTGGGACTCAATCCCAGGACCCTGAGATCATGACCTGAGCCAAAGGCAGATGTTTAACTCTCTGAGACACCCAGGCGTCCCCAGTTTCCTGATTTTCAACCCTTAACTGTGGCATCTCAGCAAACTTCTCCATCAGAGAGCGGAGTAGCAACATGTGCTTTCCAATGAAGTCTGCATCTCAGACTTAGTTTGTTCTCCCAAGTTTGCTCTTTTCTTGGGTACTCTGCTTCAGTTTTAGTAGCTTATATTTGCTACTACTTTTTTCTTTAGCATATTCTTTAACCCTTTTTAATTATTAGTTATCAGTTAATAGACTTTTGTGTTAAAAATCTTAGATTCAAGTACTGCTGTGATTTCTGTCCCCTAATAAGACCCCTACTAATATATCCATCATTTTATTTTCTATATAGTTTAATATTCTCCTATCTACATACTTCTTACTTATACCAACTCATGACTTATCTACAGCTTGTCCCATGGCATGTCCCATTCATCCCATTAGTCCTGCTAAGACACAGTCCCATAAAATGACACTTACTTGTAGAAAAATTTTTTTATTATTATTATTAAGAAATTTTTTATTTGAGATAGAGCGAGAGTGAGAGAGCACAAGCAGGGGTGGGGAGAGAAGCAGGCAGGGAGAGAAACAGGTTCTCCACTGAGCAGGGAGCCCAATGTGGGACTCGATCCCAAGACTCCAGGATCATGACCTGAGCTGAAGGCAACCACTTACCAACTAAGCCAATCAGGCGTCCCAAAAAAATTTAATTATTGAGAAGAAATCAGTAACCCACACATGAAGGATTTGTTTTCTCATGTACTAAGACATATTATTTAAAAATCAACAAGAAAAAAAATCAGCCTAGGATCTCTGAAATTTCTTCCCCGAATAAGATGCTGTAATGCAATCATCCTAATAATAGGAGTTTTCTGTTCATTGAAGATGTCATCGAATCTGTTCCAAGTTGTGTATTTATCTTAACAATATTCTGACAAACAATTTTTTAAGTAAGGATGATTGACAGGTTTGGGCAAATTACACATATTATAATAATAAAAGATTCATAATAATTTCATAGATGATGAAAATGTTCACTCAATCATAATAAATTAAATTTTAGAATGTTTCCTAAAGAAAAAATTATGCAATTGAGTTTGTTCTCAGTTTTATTTTAGTGAAATTTTGGTAGTGCTTTTCAACGTGATTTTCATATTGATATTTCACTCAAGTTTTGAGGAATTAGGGTAAAAGGAGCACAGGTAAGGCAAGATTGTGTTCATCTTTTTCTTGGTCTTCAAATCCATGTCTATAAATGAATTTTTGATTCAAATAAAGTATCCCAAATCAATGAAAATTATTACATATTTTATCCTAAATTAAGACTGAATTTTTCTTACCTTCATTACCAATAGGGATAAAGCACCATCTCCTACCTGTTATTTTGTGGCAATAAGAAGCATTTAAGCACTAGTGAGGTTATGAGTGCCATCAAATATCATTCATACACGGGCACAGGACTTCAGCAATGGAAACCAGATACCAGTATTAGTATGAATTATTCTTTTTTTTAATTTTTTTATTTAAATCCCAGTTAGTTAACATATAGTATATTATTATTTTAAGTGTCCAATAGAGTCATTCCACACTCTCATAAAACCCTCGGTTCTCCTTACAACTATTCTTAAGCACAGCCACTTCTGTACAACTGAAACTACAGAGAACTACAAATCACATATTCCTGTGAGTCGAATGTTGAAGAACACTTTATAATACAAATTTTTGTCATAAGGTCTCAATTGATTAAGCATTACTAAACAACATTGTCAGAGATGACCTAAGAAGATTCTACAGAATCTGGTCATAATTCTTCATGAACTTTTAAAAAGAAGTAAGCGGTTATCAAGACCATTGGGAAAATGAATTTATCCTCATCATACTATTTCAAACTTCTCTTTACTTTACTGAAAATAATTGTGACTTAAGAAGTATTAGGCAACTGAAAAAAGGCACCACCTTCTCTACAGTTGAACTCCATTGCTTTCCTTGCTCCTATTAGCTTTTACTGGAACTGCCTCCCAAAAAATGATAATGATAACAAAATAATGATGCCTCTTTAACTCTTGTGTATTTCTTTCTAGATTAAAACATATTTCCAGGGGCACCTGGGTAGCTTAGTTGGTTAAGTGTCTGCTTTAGGCTCAGGTCATGATCCCAGGGGTCCTGGGATTGAGCCCCATGTTGGTCTTCCTTCTCAGTGGAGAACCTGCTTCTCCCTCTCCCTCTGCCTGCCTCTCTGCCTACTTGTGCTCTCTATCTCTCTGTCAAATAAATACATAAAATCTTTAAAACACACACACACACACACACATTTCCAGTAATATTGAGTCAAACAATTTTTCTCCAGCTAGAATGAGTAAACTGAGGCTTAAGGAAAGTAAGGGCTTTGTCAGTGTCACAATCTGTGTGTGGGAAGGGCCTAGACTTAAACCAAGGTCTTTGTATGTTGGCAACATTAACAGATTTCACATCAGAAGTTGTAATGTACCACACAGGCATAATTTAAGATAATTATGATAATAACAATAATACTCTTTATAGTGACTTTACTATGGGATAGGGAATGTAACAAGTAATTTATGCATGGTATAATTTATATCTATATCTATGTATCTATAACTACAATTATATCTCTATATTTATTTCTATATCTATAATCTTTCAAAGCTTGGAAACTTCACCCAAGTAAAATATCCAAGAAACAGCAGAACACAATGAAAAGGTAAATCAGTAATATATCTCAGACCATACCTGTGTCAAACTTTTCCTTATAAATATATTGGATTATATGGACTACCAGCTCCTACTTCTGTTCTTAGTGTAACTCCCTAGTTGTAAGGGAACTCAGATTCTGCTATAGGAAGGTTCCAGGGATAAGGACAAGATGGCAATTCCTTCCTTTTGATAAATATATGTTAATTTGTCCATTTATTTGACACATATTTTTTTAGCAAACATTTTGTTAAGCAGGCCATACAGGAAAATGGTGAACTTCATCTATTTATTGAGCTTTTTTTAAAAACAGATTTATTTATTTATTTTGAGAGAGAGAGAGAGAGGTGTGAGGGGTAGAAGGAGAGGGAGAAAAGGAATCTGGAGCAGACTCCCCACTGAGAACAGAGCCTTACACAGGGTTTGATCTCAAAATCCTGAGATCATGATCTGAGTCAGAATGAAGAATTGGAAGCTCAACTGACAGAACCACCCAGGTGCCCCAATTTATTGAGCTTTTAAAAAAACAAATTGTTTTTTCAGTAAATTTTACTGTTGGCTTGATTATGTCTTGCCATACTTTCTAAGGTTTATTATAAGATTTTTATATTTTATTTCATTGTTGAAATTCTGAATGAAATTAACTTTTTATTATATTTTCTAAGTTTGAAAATGACTAATTTTTATAAGGTTTTCCATCTTTCTGCATAGAGGATTGTGACCATACTTTATGGGATTTAAGGAAAGAATGGAAATAAAAAGCTGTGTTGATTTTGCCTATGGCAAAGGAAAAAGAGAAAAATTATTGAAGCTTAACAATTCTGGTAAGAAAAATATCAAGTTTATAAGATATTCAATTCATAAACTCTTTTATGCAACTTAACTTTTAAGAATTATAAATAAGGAATTTGCAATTACAAAAAAAGGAGGGCTGTCTCACCAGGCAGTGAATTGCATTCAAGTAAAAGTAGCTTTCTCTTTTATCCAATTTAAGCTTAATTACAGACTTATCAGGGCTTATCAATTTTGCTAAGTTTTTTAATATAAATATGAAGAAGACACAAATTAGCCTCAAAGAGTTTGTAACTGTTTGGATAACCCTACAACTAAAAATAGAAATTTTGAGGCAGAGTAGTAAATGCTATTATAGAGATATTCCTACTTAATCATATTTTTAAGAAAAATGAACATCTAATGAAAGTAATATTAGTGTCCTCAGTTTCTCATTGATTACTTTAGATTAAAAAATACATCTATATTTTTACATGTGTGTGTTTTAGTGAAATTATTTTAAAAACAATTCCCTGAGTTTATTTTGCTCCAAATCTGGTAAATGTTATTATTTTCTAAAAGATTTTGTTTATTTATTTGACAGAGAGAGAGAGAGATCACAAGTAGGCAGAGAGGCAGGCAGAGAGAGAGAGAGAGAGAGAGAAGCAGGCTCCCTGCTGAGCAGAGAGCCTGATGTGGGACTCGATCCCAGGACCCTGAGATCATGACCTGAGCTGAAGGCAGAGATTTTAACCCACTGAGCCACCCAGGAGCCTCTGGTAAGTATTATTTTTAATAAAACTTTTAAGGATTCATTTTATTCCTTCTGAGAATCTTAGCCAATAACACAGTTCTGGGGGATGGGGTAGCCAGGTGATGGGTATTAAGGAGGTCAGGTGTTGTGATGAGCACTGGGCATTAAATGAGTGATGTACTACATGTTGGCTAACTAAACATAATAAAAAAACAAAAAAATAAAAAATATATATTTTTAAAAATAATTAACACAAGTCTATTTTGTAGCATTTAAAAATTGAAAACCTTTGTTTTCATAGTTTGTTGAATTATTTTCTTCTACAAGAACTCCTGAGATTTCTTGGAATTAAATATGTTCTGTATCTCCATTATAATTTTTCTCTCAGATACTTAGTATCTAAGGGAATATATCATTGCTTTTCCTGTTACATTCATGATATCCAGCTCCAGTGGAGGCAACAGACATGGATGTAGAAGATGTGGAGTCCACAAGAGGCATTTCACTCTTAGTGTGCTTATTTCTTCAGCTTTAGAGTCAGCTTACCCAGGTTCAAATTGTCACTCCACTATTCCTCAGCTTCATGTCAGCAGATGTTTATCCAATTAATTTTTCTGTGCTTGTATTTCTGTGCTTGTATACCTTCTAGGGTTGTTATGACTCATGAGGATTAAATAGGGCAAAACATGTAATAGTGAATGCATGCCCAACAGATGCCAATATTCAAAATATAACTTATTTTATAATGATGAAATTGTATGCATATTATATACTTCATTTATATCTAACAATATTTAGAATTATTACAAGAAAGAGTGTATACTGGAATTACCTACTTCCAAAGAGAATTTGAAAAAATGGCCGTTATGTACTTTTTTTTTGAATGGAAGTGAAAGATGAAACCTATAAAAATCCCTCAGTAAAGTTTACAATCTTTTAATGTCGATAATCATTTTGAACAAGTGCTCCTCAAATGTAAATCCTCAGTAATGACTTCTGACAAATCCCTGTCAACTTTCATGGTGCCCAACTCTGTTTTCATTTGGAAACGTTTCCTCCTCCTCCTCTTCATTTTTCCTTTCCACCTTTTGTTGCTTTTCCTCTTTCTCTTCCTCTATGCCTGAGCATTGCTATCTACCCAATTACTCAAGATGGAAATCTTGTTATTTTATTTGAATTTACCTCCTCACTTGGCAATCTCAATATTCATCACTTGCACTGTATGTTTCCCTTAAGAGGTGAATATTTGAACAGCTAGCTTAATGCAATCTCTCCAACACTCTAGACATGTGATTTTTAAGGAAACTCCATGATATTTACAGAATTTATTTTTTAATATTAAGTAAAGATTGGATAAATTCCTAGCTTTATATTTTTGCCTTTATCAGACTTGTATCAAACAAAACAAGAAACAAAAACAGTTGTACATACTAAACAATGTCTTAATTACAAGAGCGGAATATCTCCTATTCTCTCTCTTTAATCTCATTCTGATATATATTTGTGCTTCTTTACTGATTTTCCTCCTATCCTAAACATTTCCACCCTGTTTTTAAAATGAAGGTCCACTGTAAATAAATGTCAATAAATCATCAACAGCATAGACATTGGGAATACAAGCAATACTCTCACTTTTTTAAAAGTATATAATTCTAGGGATGCCTGGGTGGCTCAGTTGGTTGAGCAACTGCCTTTGGCTCAGGTCATGATCCCAGTGTCTTGGGATCAAGTCCCGCATCGGGCTCCTTGCTCCACAGGGAGCCTGCTCCTCTCTATGCCTCTGCCTGCCTCTCTGCCTGCTTGTGTTCTCTCTCTGTTAAATGAATAAATAAAATCTTTAACAAAAAAAGTATATAATTCTATATAAAGTATATCCTTCATACACACACACAGAAGATAAGTGCAAAAGTAGAGTGAGAAATACTATGATATGGAAACCTGAATTATAATGATAAATAAATGCTTGCAAAGGATTCTGACAGAGGAACAGAAAGAATGTGTAAATAATTAGAGGTAAGAAATGTTCTGAAAACCCAATTTGTATAATACAGCTGGAAACTTGAGTATGAAATGTATAAGAATAAGAATTTTAAGAATTGAAGCTAGCAGAGAATAGAAGTGGAATTTCTCTTTTGCTATGCTGCAGGGACTTGGATTTATCCTGAGAAAAATAAAAAAAAAAATTATTGCAGAGTTTTTAAATCGAAGGTAATTAATTTACAACAGAGTTTTTGTAGTAGTGTTTTAACTTCTGTATTGAAATAGACCACAAAGAAGAGGCAGAAACCCCACTAGGAGTCAAGATGTATCATAAACTAGGTGAAAAAATATGACTTAAGTAAAGCTAATGCCAATGGAAATGAGATATATGGTTTATAATATATTAATATACAGAAGTGATAGGTTTTAGAGACAGCATTAAGGAAAATGGAGAAGTCAGGAAAGACATATATCTGATTTGCTCAAAATGAGGGATACTAATCACCATATTTGTGATAAAAAAAAAGAAGGGAACATTTAGAGAAAATACACTATTATGAATTTAGTCTTGCAACTGTTGAGTTTCAGGTGCCCATGCCATCTGTTCAAATACCAAGAAGATATTTGAAAACATAGGCCCAGATGTCAGGAGAGGAATCTGGGCTGAGAAAATTGTCTGAGAGTTACAATATATAGATTTCGAGTACTGCCACTGGAGGGAATGATTTCTATAGAAATGATAGAAGTGAGGAGAGAGCCTATGATAGAATTTTGAGGAAAATATCAGAGAATATTTAAAGAAAAAGCAACCCCTTCTTCTACAACACACAGCATTTTAACTTAACATAAAAATTTCCTTGAGGACACTATTTACCTGCAGCCTTGTTATCTGTAAGCTACTCATTTTCTCATACTCTGTTAAAAGGTGAAAAAGGCAACACAGGGACAAGGAAGCTCTCTCATTTACTAAATACCTTTCCACCATTCTGCAATTAATTATCACATCTTCTTCCTCCTTTGAAGATCATGCCACTCACCTATGGCACATTTACCTTAACTAATGATTAAAGAAAAAAAAGTCTGTCTCTGATTATTCATTGTGTAATGGCTCTATCATCTCTTAAGCTTCATACTCTGTTTCAGTATCGCATTTATCTTCTATTCGTGTTGAGCTCCTAAACCAAGACCTTGAAATCCATAGCTTAGAGATCTCTGGACAAAATGCTCAAGTCTGCTGATTTCTTGATTTTATTTTTTTGGTCATATACACCCTGCTGACCCCAACCTAAAATCAATTCTGCACCTAGTTGTGCCCTTCCAGTTTCTTTTATTTTCTAAGAAATTATTTATTTATTTGAGAGACAGTGAGAGTGAGTGGAGGGGAGAGGCAGATGGAAAAAGAATCCTCAAGCAGACTCCCTGCTGATTGCAAAGCCCCATCAGGGTTCAACCCCAAGACCCTGAGATCATGACCTGAGCTGAAATCAAGAGTCCAAGGTTTGACTGAGCCACCCAGGAGACTCTGTCCCTCCTAATTTCTAACAAAGAAGAGTTGGTTACAATAACAGAAATGAGCAATTTGATAGCTCAAGAAATATTTCCTACATGAATTCTGAACTGGTCCCTCCTTTTTTTTTTTCAATAATGTCTAACCTCACATCCCTCTCTAAACTGAACTGTTTATTTCTCTTTTATGTTTCACTTCCCTGGGAAGAAGAGACTCTACTATTTTGTGTCCTTACTTCCTCCTATGTAGTTTGGATCTGCAAACAATCTGGCTCCAATCCCATACCTCTAAAGAAACAACTCTTTATAATTCAACAATGTCTTGATGCTTCACAAAGCATTCTTGAGCAGGATGGTCTTTAGTTTTCAAGTGTTTGAATGGTTGAATTCCAGTTTCAAAGCATTGTGGTCTGAGACTATGCAGGGAATAATCTCAATCTTTTGGTATCAGTTGAGCCCTGAAAGTTCCATGTGTACTCAAGAAGAATGAGTATTCAGTTGTTTTAGGGTGAAATGTTCTGTGTATATCTATGAGGCCCATCTGGTCCAATGTGTAATTCAAAGCTCTTGTTTCTTTGTTGATTTTCTGCTTAGATGATCTGTCTATTGCTGAGAGTAGCTTGTTAAGATCCCCTACAATTAATGTATTCATATCAATATGACTCTTTATTTTGATTAACAGTTGGTTTATGTACTTGGCTGCTCCTATGTTGGCAGCATAAATATTTACAATTGGTAGATCTTCTTGGTGGGTAGACCCTTTAAGAATGATGTAGTGTCCTTATGTATCTCTGACTATGGTCTTTAGCTTAAAATATAATTTATCTGATATGAAAACGCTACCCCACCTTTCTTTTGAGGCCCATTGGCGTGAAAGATGGTTCTCCATCCCTTCACATTCAGTCTGGACTTAATGTGTCTCTTGTTGACAGCATATAGATGAGTCCTATGATTTTATCCAGTCTGCAAGCCTGTGCCATTTTATGGGAGCATTTAACCTATTCACATTGAGAGTGATTATTGAAAGATAAGTTTTTATTGACATCATGCTGCCTGTGAAGTCCTTGTTTCCATAGATTTTCTCTGTAAGTTTCTGTTCTATGTCACTCTCGGGTTCTTTCTTCTTTAAGGAACCTCCCTTAATATTCCCTATAGTGCTGCCTTGGTGGGCAGATAATCTTTTAAACCTTGCCTGTCTTAGAAACTCTTTACCTTTCCTTCCATTCTGAATGTCAGCCTTGCTGGATAAAGTATTCTTGGCTGCATGTTTTTCTCATTTAGGGCCCTGTATATGTCTTTGCAGCCTTTTCTGGCTTGCCAGGTTTCTGTTGACAGGTCTGACATGATTCTGATGGTCCTTTCTCTGTATATAAGGAATCTCTCCCCCCTAGCTGCCCTTAAGACATCCTTTCTGAATTTATGATTCGTGAATTTCACAATTAAGTGTCTGGAGGTCTTTCTAGACTCATTGACTTTTGAGGGTGTCCTCTCTGACCCTAGGACATGAAACTTGTTCCATTCCCCAGATTAGGGAAATTTTCATCCAGTATTTGTTCAACTATGTCTTCTAGTCTTTCTCTCTCCACCCCCGCAGGGATCCCAATAATTCTGACATTGGCATCATTTATTTCCCTAATTCTCCTTTATGGTGTCTAAGCTGTTTGTTCCAGGCATCCTCCTGATCCTTATTTTCTATCAGTTTCTCTTCTAGATCACTAATTCCATCTTCTGTCTCATTTACTCTAGCTGTTAGAGTATTTAGATTAGCTTGGATCTCATTGATAGCCTTTTTAAGTTCTGTCAGTCAGCTCTCACTTCTGCCCTTGGAGATTCTTTGTTGTCACTAATGGTCTTCTCCAACCTAGCCATTACCTGGGAAATTATTATCCTGAATTCCCTTTCCAACATATTGTTTATATCCATATCCAATAGTTTTTTTTTTTTTAAGATTTTATTTATTTATTTGAGAGACAGAGAAAGTGAGAGAGAGCATGAGAGGAGGGAAGGTTAGAGGAAGAAGCAGACTCCCCGTGGAGCTGGGAGCCTGATGTGGGACTCGATCCCGGAACTCAAGGATCAAGACCTGAGCCGAAGGCAGTTGCTCAACCAACTGAGCCACCCAGCCGCCCCCATATCCAATAGTTTTGTGGTGGAAGTCACTATCCCTGAATTTTTCCTCTGTTGGGTGTTCCTCCTCCTAGTCATTTTGGTGAGAGGTGTTTGAGGGGATGTATAGCTGAATATGTCAACCACGATCCAGTCAAGGTACAGCTTGGAAAGTTTTGGACTGATCCAAAGTCACCACCAAAAAGAAAGAAAAAAGAAAAAAGAGGGAGAAAAAGAGAAAAAAATAAAAAAAAACCAGCCAAAATGAGCTCCCAAAGTAAGATTTATAAGGTACATAAACAAAAATAAACAAACAAAAAGACTGACAAAAGTAAAAAAAAAAAGAAAAAAATAGAAAAACTCAGCCAAAATGAATCCCAAGAAAAAGATTTATATAGTGCAAAAACCAAAACAAATACACAGAAACACTGACAGAAAAATAGATGGGAAGGTGGTTATAAACCCTTGATGTGGATGAGGAAGGTTATTTCAGTTCTTCCTGGATGTATCTTGTTATCTTTGTTAAAGGACTCGACTCTCCCGAGATACAGGGAAATTAAAACTGGTTTATATATAGGGGTCGTATTGAAGAGGGAAAAACGATTACCTTGGAGCTTATATCTATCAATCATCTATCTATCTATCTATCTATCTATCTATCTATCTATCTACCTATCCATCTATCTACCTATCCATCTATCTATAATCTATTAAAAAAAAAAAAGGGTGCCTGGGTGGCTCAGTGGGTTAAAGCCTCTGCCTTCAGCTCAGGTCATGATCTCAGGGTCCTAAGATCAAGCCTTGCATCAGACTCTCTTGCTCAGTGGGGAGCCTGCTTCCCCCTCTCTCTCTGCTTGCCTCTCTGCCTGCTTGTAATCTCTCTCTGTCAAATAAATGAATAAAATTTTTAAAAAGAAAAAGAAAAATACAGGTATACATATGAAAAAAGTTCAAGTTAAAAAGTTATAAAATATGTTGTATTAAACCTCTAGTTGTAATGGTAAGTAGATTAAAAAATAATGAAGAAGAATTGTGAGAATGAATTAAAAAAAAAAAAGGTTGTATCTATGAAATATATAGGTTTGTGGGCAATACCAGGAGCTTAATATATTGTTTTCCCCTGATGTTGGGATTTTACAGTTTTTTGAGGACCCTGTGGTTATTGTCCTCTTATTCTTTTGGCCTGTTTTCTGGGGGAGGGGCCTGGCACATTGTTTTTCAGTCAGTCTTGCTTGATCTGAGTGACCTTGCCCCCCATCAAGGGGCTGGGCTTTGTGGAAACCGATTTTTCAGGCTTTTGTTCTCTGGAGGTTTTTGTTCTTTGGCGGCTTTTTGTGGTTTTTCAGAGGGTTAATGAGAAGTAAATGGTCCTCACCCAGACCTCTGCCTCAGAGAGAAGCCTCAGTCTTCTCCCTTCTGGATGGTTCCGAACACACAGAGTCCGCTTCTGCAAACTCCACTGAACATCGCAACCTCCCATAGGCAGTGCACACTACGTCTCAATGTTTGACCAGCCCCCCACTTGTCTCTACATCCCTGTGCCACTAAAACTGTGAGTGATATTGGTCTGGGCAAGCCCAATCCCAGTGTCTGCCATTGCTGGGACTGCTGTCTGGAGTCCATGCCCACACTGGGTGTGCTCAAACCCAGGGATGGCACAGGTCACAAAGACTGTGGGCCCAAAGACTGCCAGCTGGTGCCCCCAGTGGGCTCTCTCAGGTGTGGGTGAGGGTGTGCCCAGCCCCAGTGGTTGTGCAAGCAGAGGAAAGCTGCAGGCTCAGGGACCACCAACTGGAGCCCCCGCTGGGTTCTCTCAGGCATGAGTGGGCTCCAGCTGTGACTACCCTGGGACCAGGGAGTTAGGTTCCTGCCTTTGGCTGCCCAATTCTACTAATTACCCCTTAAGACCTTTTGTTCTTTTTGAGTGTTTTTAACCAGACTCCAAGTTAATGCTGGTCCCCAATCACAGGGCACTTTTGCATTAGGGCATTACTTTCCAGGGGGTTGCTTCTGGTGGCTTCGTCTCCCTTCTGTTTATCCTCCAATATCAGTCGCTGTGCTCCACTGAACCTCTCCACTGATGATCTCCTGCCCCTGTAGAGATCCAGAAGTATATAATCTTACATCTCAGGCTGATTTCATGGGTGTTCAGAATGTTCTGGTAGATATTTAGCTCAATTCAGGGGACCAGTTGAAACAGGGTCTCCTACTTCTCCACCATCTTACACTTCTTCCCTTATTTCTATTTTTTTTTTAACATTTAGGAATTAATCTGTATATATTCCATCTTCAGCATTCTGTATTCCTACTCTCTTTAGCCAACAGATTTGTCTTTTCATTTTTTTTTGTTATGTTGTTTTTTTTAAGTTAACACAAGTTCTTAATTTCCATATTGTGACATGTATCAATTTATTTCTTTACAAATAGTGATTTTAGGAACTTGCTTAAGAAACTACTTTTCCAGGGCATCTGGGTAGGTCAATCAGTTAAGTGTCTGCCTTCAGATCAGGTCATGATCTCAGGGTTCTGGGATGGAGCCCCATGTTGGGAATCTCTGCTCAGCAGGGAGCCTGCTTCTAGCTCTCTCCCTCCCTCTTCTGCTGCCTCTTCCCTTCCACCTCCTACTGCTGGGTCCTCTGCTTGCTGCTCCACCTGTGCTCTCACTGTGTGTCAAAAAAATCAATAACATCTTTAAAAAAAGAAATTTTTTTCTCTTTCAATGTTGAAATATTAATTCTTTTTTAGTTTAAAGTTTTTCAAATATTTAAATATTTCATTTATTTGAAATTCACTATTTTGTAAGGTATAAAAATCACCTTTTTCTTTTATCTTACTAATGAACCCAGTTTTCTCTGTTTTATTTATTTTATATTCTGTTTTTTCTCTGCAACCCTTCAATTACGTCTATGTCATACATATATAATATTTTCAATCACTTAAGTGCTCATGTCTGGGCTCTCTATCAGTCAATTTATTTCTATGTCCTTGTGCTTAAGTCACATTAATTTATTATTATCTTTTTATAGTGAGATTTGATTTCATGCTGGTAAAATTGTCTGTCTTTCATTATTATTTTCAATTGTGATATTTCTCATGCAAACCTATTAAAATTTTGTTTGAAGTTATAATAAATCTATAGGTCAATTTGAAGAGATCAGATTCTTGTATGGTGCTATTTTTTATGAGTAAATATCAGATATTTCTTCAATTCAGTCCTTATTTAATATTTTCAGTAAAGTCTTACAGATTGAGGCACAGCAGTCTTGGGTACATGCTGTCAGATATATTCTCAGTCATTTAAATTTCTCTGCTAATGTCACTATCGTTATTTAAAAATCTAATTTTTAAACTATGGGTTTAGAAATACTGTGTTAAATACTTTTTAAAAAATATTTGACAGAGAGAGAGACAGACACAGAGAGATCACAAGCAAGGGAAGCAGCAGAGGGAGAGCGAGAAGCAGACTCCCCGCTGATCAGGGAGCCGATGTGGGGCTTGATCCTAGGATCTAGGGATCATGACTTGAGCTGAAGGCTGCCACCTAACCAACTGAGCCATTCAGGTACCCCTAGAAATACTGTTTTAGAAATATAGATTATTTTTGTTTTAGAAACATAGATTGTATTTGTAGTGGAATTTGTTTAACAGCTATGGAATTTTTCAGGTTTTTAAAATTTTTTGAGTCACTGTGATAGTTTATATTGTATTTAGAATTTGACTATTTTGCTAGGTTTGTAAAAAATTAGTTTTGAGTTGCTTTAGTATGGTATATTAATTTCTTAAATGATATTTGAATCCAATATGTTTTTGTTCCTGCTATGTTGTGTATGGGTGCCACACTCTCTCTTTTTCTTGACTGATCTTGTATTTAATATTTTGTCTTCAATGAATGAAGTTTTTAATTTTAAAATTCTTTCTTTGTGCCTTTCTATGGGCTTTTATTTTTCTTTTCTTGTGTCCTCTCACTTTCTCTCTCTCTCTCCTGCCCCCCACTCTTTCTTTTTTAATGGAATAAAACAAACAAACAAAAAAATACTGAGACAAAGTCCACAAATCAGAAATATTCAATATGATGAATTATTCCAAATTTAGTACACAGTATAACTGGCCTACAAGCAAAGAGATAAGAATATGGTGCCTCAGAAAAAGGCACTGTGGTTCTCCCACAAGCCCTTTAATGGAGTTTGTGGTCCCTAATTTCCTGTGGATAAACTTGGGTGAAATTTTTCACCTGGCTTTTGTCCCTAGGCTTTGCCCTCAAAGCAATACTTCAAGGGAATTCTTCAGAACTAAACTTGGCTCCTGCTACAGTAGTTCAAACTCATAATTTAAGAGAGGACATGATCTTGCTGACCCATCTTCATTTGTGAAGCCAAGGATAGCTCAAGAAAGTTTCTTCTGCAGATGGAGTTTCCTCACAGACCTCATGGTGCAAGTACAGCTATACTCTTTGATTTTAAAGTTAACATTTTAATCTTAAGGGAACCAGGACAGCATAATTCTTTGCATAAAAAAAAGCAATTGGGGAGGGTATGTGCTATGGCAAATGCTGTGAAATGTGTAAGCCTGATGATTCACAGACTTGTACCCTGGGGTAAATAATACATTATATGTTAATAAAAAATTTAAAAAAAAGCAAAATCTCTGAATTAAAGCCTTTAGATTTGTGTGTAAGATGCACCACATATTCTTTGGAAAATTATCTACAAATTATGTTCTTGAACTTCAATTTCCTTGTCTCTAAAATAGGAACAATAATAATACTTCTGAGGGTTGTTGTGTGGCTTGAGTTATTATTTATAAAACAAAAAGAATAGTGTGTAGAATATATTAAGCAATATAGAAGTATTTGCTATTATTACTAAATTAGTTTCATTTAAAATACATTTAAGTCATTTGGTACTGAAAAATACTTTTTGTAAAGGCAACTTTAAGCTGACTATAACTACTCAGATTAATGAGTAACTACTATAATTACAATTTTATTTAATTTTCTGATTGACTCACAAATGAGGTTGACTTTCATAAAACTGTTATGATTAGATTTATCATCTTCTTGTCAATGACAGTTTGAAAATGCTGATTTTAGTTTTAATTATTTGTCATTAAAATGTTTTCTTAGAAAAATACTGTCAGAAATCAGAAAGTTAAAGTGAATCCATGACCACGTAAATGACAGTATGACATAAAATTTTCTTTTTAAGACTATAGCCATTTTTTTGGATACTAGTCTGTCTTCCTATGAAGGGCAAATAATACATTATAAATTACACCAAACTTTTTTTTTTCAGGGAATAAGCTTAATATAAAATAAATTATACTGCATTTGCCTCATTTATTTGCATTTATACTATGTTATTGAACTTTTCAGAATAAAAGCAAGCAAAGCATCAAATAAGGAATAATAGAACACCTGTTGTTTAGCAAAATAAAATATAAATTTTAAAATATTATTTTTAAATTATGTCCTAATTAAATTGCAACAGTTGTCAAAGTTGGCTCACATAAATATTTTTGAAATGTGAGTCAGACGCAGTGAGTCAATAATATATAAATAATTATGTTTTTGTGTACTGGATATTTCAATATGGTGCTTATTGTTGCATGGTATACATGATTGTATTTCATACTCATGACATATTTTCCAGGCCAGATTCAATGCTTGGGATAACCAAAAACAATAGTATAAAATAAGTAACTTAGATGACTATAATTGATTTGTAAGACTAAAATTCTACAAATTCAGCTTAATATTTCTAAGTGAAAGATAAATGTTGATGTTATTTTGGAAGATAGTATCAAATATTACGTGATAAAATTTCATCATTTTATCAGCAATTGCTTTGGTGTAGGAAATTTCTTTCAAACATAAAAATAAGGGATGCCTGGGTGGCTCAGTCATTAAGCATCTGCCTTCCACTCAGGTCATGATCCTAGGGTCCTGGGATTGAGTCTCACATTGGGCTCCCTGCTTGGCAGGGTGCCTACTTCTCCCTTTCCCACTTCCCCTGCTTATGTACCCTCTCTTGCTATGTCTCTTTGTCAATAAATAAATTTCTCAAATAAATAAATAAATAAAATCTTTAAAAAACCCATAAAAATAAAATAGTAGGATAGGCAACCTTTACTATAAGTAAATACTGATTATACTGATAATCCTACGAACTTTAGCTACTCTGATTTCTAATGTAAGGAAACTTTAAATCCGAAGAATCTCTTAACTTGGAATGTTTAAGAAAAAGAACTTTACCATAACCAAATGCAAAAGGCAAGCTAAAAGAATGAAAATCTGATACCCACAAAACTATAATTTTTCACTTCCTAAGTTTTATATTCAGATGTATAATAAAAACATATCTTTCGATAATCAGTGTGAATAGCTTAAATGATCCCATGAAATGGCACAGTGTTGCGGATTAGATAAAAAGACATTACCCATCTATATACTTTCTACAAGAGACCCATTTTGAATGTAAAGATACATCCAGACTGAAAGTAAAGGGGTGGAGAACAATTTTTCATTCCAATGGACTTCAAAAGAAAGGTGGGGTAGCAATTCTTATATCAGAGAAATTAAATTTTAAGATAAAGACTGTATGTAGTTAGAGATACAGAAGAACATTTAAAGGGTCTACCCAAGAAGAGAATCTAAAAATTATAAAATTGTAAATATTTATGCCCCCAACATGGGAGCAGTTAAACAACATAAGCCAATTGTTTTCCAAAATAAAGAGACATACTGATAATAATAAGCTAATAGTATGAGACCTCAACACTCTGCTCTCAGCGATAGACAGATCATCTAAGCAGAAAATCAACAAAGAAACAAGAGAAACACTGGACCAGATGGACCTCATAGATATATACAAAACATTTTATCCTAAAACAACAGAATACACATTTTCTTGAATGCACATAAAACTTTCTCCAGAATAGAACACATATTGGGTCACAAATCAGGTCTCAACCAATATCAAAAGTTTGAGATTATTCCCTGCATATTCTCAGACCATAATGCTTTGAAACTGGAACCCAATTGCAAGAAAAAATTAGGAAGAAATTCAAACACTTGGAAGCTAAAGACCATCATACTTAAGAATGTTTGGGTCAACAAGGAAATCAAAGAAGAATTTAAACAATTCATGGAAACCAGTGAGAATGAAAACATATAGGTCCAAAACCTATGGGATACTACAAAGGTAATCCTAAGGGGGAAATATATAGCCATCCAAGCCTCACTCAAAAAAAATAGAAAGGTCCTGAATACACAAGTTAACTTTGTAACTTAAAGAACTGGAGAGGGGCACCTGAGTGGCTCAGTGGGTTAGGGCCTCTGCCTTTGTCTCAGGTCATGATCTTGGGGTCCTGGGATTGAACCCCGCATTGGGCTCTCTCCTCGGAGGCGAGCCTGCTTCCCCCCCTCTCTGCCTGCTTGTGATCTCTCTCTGTCAAATAAATAAATAAATAAATAATAAATAAATAAATAAATCTTTAAAAAGATTAAAAAAAAAAAGAACTGGAGAAAGAACAAATAAAATATAAGCCACACATTAGAAGAGAAATAATTAAGATTAGAGCAGAAATCAATGAATTAGAAACCAGAAATACAATAGAGCAGATCAGCAAAACTAGAAGCTGGTTCTTGGAGAGAATTAAGATCAATAAATCACTGGCCATACTTATCCAAAAAAAAAAGAGAGAGAGAGAGAGAGAGAAAAGACCCAAATTAATAAAATTATGAATGAAAAAGTAGAGATCATGACTAACACCAAAGAAATAGAAACAATTATTTGAAACTATTATCAACAACTATATGCCAATAAATTAAGCAACCTGGAAGAAATGAATGCCCCTTGGAAACCTATAAACTACCAAGAGTGAAACAGGAAGAAATTGACAACCTGAATGGATCAATAACCAATAATGAGACTGAATCAGACCAATATCACTGATGAATATGGATGCCAAAAGATCCTAGCTAACTGGATCCAACAGTACATTAAAAGGATTACCATCATGACCAGAAGGGATTTATCCCTGGGATGTAAGGGTGGTTCAACTTTTTGCAAATCAGTGTGCTAGAACACATAAATAAGAGAAGAGACAAGAACCACATGGTTGGGGTGCCTGGGTGTCTCAGTGGGTTAAAGCCTCTGCCTTCTGCTCAGGCCATGATCTCAGGGTCCTGGGATCAAGCCCCACATCAGGCTCAGTGGGGAGCCTGCTTCCCCCTTTCTCTCTGCCTGCCTCTCTGCCTACTTGTGATCTCTCTCTCTATGTCAAATAAATAAATAAAATCTTAAAAAAAAAAGAACCACATGGTCCTCTCAATTGATGCAGAAAAACCATTTGACAAAAGACAGCATCCTTTCCTGATTAAAACTCTTCAGAGTATAAAGATAAAGGAATATTCCTCAATTTCATAAAAAATATTTATGAAAAGCCCACAGTGAATATCATTCTCAGCTACTCTGGGGGAAAGTTGAGAATCTTTCCCTGAAGATCAGAAACACGACAAGAATGCCCACTCTTGCCACTGTTGTTCAACATAGTACTAGAAGTCCTAGCAACAGCAATCAGACAACAAAGAGAAATAAAAGGTATGCAAGTTGGCAATGAAGTCAAATTCTCTCTGTCTGCAGATGACATGATACTTTATGTGCAATACCTAAAAAACTCCACCCCCAAATTACTAGAACTCATACAGCAATTCAGTAATATGGCAGGATAAAAAAATCAATGCACAGAAATCAGTTGCTTTCCTATACACTAACAATGTAACTATAGAAAGAGAAATTAGGGAATCAATTCTATTTATAATAGCACCAAAACCTTTAAGATACTTTGAATAAACCTAATCAAAGAGGTAAAGGATCTATATTCTAGCAATTACAGAACACTTACAAAGGAAATTAAAGACACAAAAGTTGGAAAAACATTCTCTACTCATGGAAAGAATCAACATTGTTAAAGTGTCTATGCTGCCCAGAGCAATCTATACTTTGAACGCCATCTGGGTCAAAATACCAATGGCATTTTTCAAAGTGCTACAACAAGCACTCCTAAAATTTGTATGGAATCAGAAAAGACCCTGGATTGCCAAGGAAATGTTGAAAAAGAGAAACAAAGGTGGTGACATCATGTTGCCTGATTTCAAGCTATATTCAGATATTTATTAAAAAGATATGTTATATATTATAAAACTAATTAAGTAATGTCTACATTATTAACTAGTTTTAATTCCATTGAATTCCTCCAATTTTGCATAATAAAGATGGGTTATTAATTATAGTAATAACATATTATTTTAAAAACCAATCTGGTAATGGACAAAAAAAGGTCTTCAAAGCAGTTTTTATTTATTGTATATCATTTATATATCTACATATAGGAATGTGAGATTATTAGGCAAAAAAAAGTCTACAGGGAATATTCATGATGGAGATACTTAATTGTAGTTAGTTACAGATTAAATGAGAAATGAAAAATAAGAAACATAAAAATATTCCTTATGTTCATCAAATAAAGCTCTTTCCTTTTCTGAGTAATTCCTTTGACTTGTACATTCAGAAGTCAAGGACACAAAGTTATGGGATTTCTTAAAGTTTCCAGGGGTTACCAATACTATAGGATTTGAAATAATAAAATAGTAATGGAATCACTGTTCAGTTTATTCCTAATTACTGAGCTAATAATACAAATCTGACAGATGCAAGTGTGCCCTCTGATATCTTTCCCTAAAATAAAAAAACCAGCTACTTAGCCATGGCTAAACACTGGGATTTGAAAAATGTAAAAAAAAAAAATTATGATGTAATAATGTAAAGAAATGTAATATTTAACACCTAACAATTTATATTGAAACTAACAAGCATCTTTTTTCTAACAAAGTTCCTATCCTAGAGATAAAATATTTTACCAATACACCCATGCATATATCTAATTAGTTCTTTTTTGGGGGGATAAATAAGATAAATTATTTCTTTTCTCCAAACTCATTAGATATGGTTTAGATAAAATTCACTCATCTTATGAATAAAGTTTGATAAATTTTAGCAATTGTATAAAATTGTGTGACCTTCACCAAAATGACATAAAATTTCTCCTGTGAAGATCTGACATCGATCTCCTCTCCTTTGCCTTTTAATAAACTTAATAATTATGTATAAATGGAATAACAGTATATGGTCTTTGGGTTTGACTGCTTTCACATAACATAATATTGTTGAGATTCAGCAATATTGTTGTGACAATTTTTTATATTACTTTTATATTCTTTTTTTTAAAAGATTTTATTTATTTTTTTGACAGAGAGAGATCACAAGCAGGCAGAGAGGCAGGCGGAGAGAAAGGCGGAAGCAGGCTCCCTGCTGAGGAGAAAGCCTGATGTGGGGCTCAATCCCAGGATCCTGGGATCATGACCTGAGCCAGAGGAAGAGACTTTAACCCACTGAGCCACCCAGGTGCCCCACTTTTGTATTCTTTTATATTACTGAAAAGTATTCCACAATATGTGTATAATAGAGTTTGTTTTGTTTATGCATTCACTATTTGATGAATATTACATTAATTCCAGTTCTTAACAATGATGAATATGGCTTCTATGAGCATTCACATAAAAGTCTTTGTGTTGAAATAAGCTTTCATTTCTCTTTGAAAATGTCCTAAGGGTGAGCATGCTACATCATATAATAAATAACTATTTAACATGAAAAGACTCTGCCAAAGTATTTTCAAAATGGCTGTACAGTTTTGCATCCCAAACAGCAATGTATAAGGATTCCGGTTGCCTCATATTAAAGTGAAAAGACAATCTACATTTTAGCAGAAAACAGTTGAAAATCCTGGATTTGATAAGGGTCTAGTATCCAGAATATTTAAACAACTCTTACAACTCAAAAAAAAAAAAAAAATACAAATAAGCCAATTAAAAAATGGGCAGAGAACATGTACAGATTTTTTTTCAAAGAAAATATACAAACAGCCAACAAGAACATGAAAAGATCCTCAGCATCATTAATCATTAGTGAAATGAAAATCAAATTGACAGCAAGATACTAGTTCACATCCAGTAGAGTAGCTACTTAATAATAATTGAAATGGAAAATTACAAATGTGGGAAGGATGTGGAGCAATTGGTTGTAACCCTTGTATATTCCTGGGGCAGAGTGAAATGCACCAGTTTAAAATGGTGCAAGGACTATTGAAATAATTCAGCTGTTTAAAAAAAAAATGAATGAATAAACATAGTATTACATATAACTCTGCAATTCCAGAACTAAGTATATACAAAATAATTAAAAATGAGTACTTGAACAAATACTTGTACACGAATGTTCACAGCAGCACTATTCATTGTAGCCAAAAGATGAAAAAAATCCAAATCTTCATCAACAGATGAATATATAAAGAAAATGGGCTCCATGAATAAAATCAAATGTTATTCAGTATAAAAAGGAATGAAGCACTGATACACGCAACAGTGTACATGAATGCTGAAAACATTTGCTAATCTCAAAAAAAACCATAAAAGAACACATATATTATCAGCTCTATATCTAAAGTAGATAAATCTGTAGAAACAGAAAGCTGACTAGTTGTCAGAAGGCGGGGAAAGAAGAATACATGAGTGACTATTTAATGGGTAAGGGTTTTTGAGGGCCTGGGTGGCTCATTTGGTTAAATATCTGCCTTTGGCTCAGGTCATGATCCTAGGGTCCTGGGATAGAGCCCAATGTCTGGCTCCCTGTTAAGGGCTGGAGTCTGCTTCTCCCTCTGCCCCTTCCCCCCTGCTCATGATATCTCTCTCTCACACATCACCTCTCTCCCTCTCTCTCAAATAAATAAATAAAATATATTTTTTTTAAATAGATAAGGATTTTCTCTGGAGGTGATGAAAAATTTGAGAACTTGATAGAAGAGGTGATTGTGCAACACTGTGAATGTACTACATGCCACTGAAGTGTGTACTTCACACTTGGTAGCTGGATTGATTCACAGAGTGTTGGTCTCATGGTTTACCACAGCAAGAGAGGACAAGCCCAAATGCTCAAGAACATTTGGATCCTGTGCTGGTGTGGTCATGTTTGCTAACATCCTATTAGAAAAAGCAAGCCACTAGATCAGCCTACAGTTGAGAGGTGAGGAACTGTCTTTGGGACGGGGGGGTGGGGGGGGGAATTACAATAGCCATGCTTTTGGTTTTGAAGTGGGGGGACCACTTTATCAATATTATAAAGTAAAAACATAGTGAAATAGAAAGAAGATAAGAAAAATCTACACATAGATGAGGGCTATAGTAAGGAGTAAAAGAGAATAAGACAAAGTTACATCAAATCAAGTACTTGGGACATCCAACCTCTTTAGCTGGGGAAGCCTGGTGGCGACAGCCAGGTTGGATTCCCAGTGGAGAGGCCTAAGCTGAGCGTTCTCCCCTCAGGTGAGACTTCCAAATGACCATCCCTGTAAAGGCCATATTTATAGGGCAAATGAAGGGGTCTGAAGTTGAACATGTGTTCTCCTATGTGCAGTTTGGAGTGAGTTGCATTCCTCTGTTATCATGTCTTTACATCTTCAGGGAGCTGGGCCAGGTGTGCTAGCCTCCCCTCCTGGATTCCATTCTGGGGGATCAGTCCAGCCTGGAGCCAGAGGGGATGCAAGGCAAATTTTATAGCTCTTGGTGTCCAGACCAGAGGGGCCATTTCTGACCTGGAGGCCAGCTAATGTCCACTAACCAGACTCCCAAGGTCACTCACACAGCTTGAGTCTCACAAACAACATGCTTTATTTAGCCTGCCTGCCTACATTCAGGTCTGGGTGGTTAGTTATGCAGGACAATTCACAGAAACATCCATCCATACAAGAACTAGACTCTATGTTTTGATGAAAGAAACTGTAAGTTCACTTTGCAAAGGGGCATGAATACAGGAACGTGAGGAAGCATTGTAGCCATTTTTAAAACTCCACCCACTGGCTCCCCAAAAATAAAAATAAAATAAATATTCATAGCATAACATACAGAGAACTTGAATCACTATGTTGTACACCTGAAACTAAGGAAACTTTGTGTGTCAACTATACACCATTTTTAAAAATGCAATGCTGTTAAGTAAATGTCTGTAATAGTAATATCTCCTATTTATACATTACAGATTACACACAGTCAAATTGGACAAATAATTATGCTTTACTTACACATATTATATATGAACAAATTAAACAAATAGAATCTCCTCTTAATTTAAGCTGTTTACTCAAGCCAACTCAGTATTAATCTCATTTCTCCTTTCTGCACATCACATATAAATAACCGTATGTAAGTGGACCAATAAACTCAGGAAAATAATCAGAAGCTAGGCTGACAATATAGTAGTTGTGATGGCTAATTTTATATCTCAATTGGGCCACATGGGACACAGATTAAACATTATTTCTGTGTGTGTCAGTAGGGTGTTTCCAAATGAGATTAGCATTTGAACTGGTGGACTCAGTAATGGAAATTGTCTTCCCCATCAAGAGTGGGCAGCATTAAATTCCTTGGGGGACTGAATAGACAGAAGGGAAGGAAAAGAATGCTTGCAGCCTGCCTACTCCTACTTACAAGGACATTGGTCTTCCGCCTTTGTCCTGGGATTTATACCATGAGTTCCCTCTACCCCCAATTCTCAAACCTTCTGACTCATACTATAATTATACCACCAGATTAGATTTCCTGGGTCTCCAACTTGCAGGTAGAAGATCGTGATATATATATATGATATATATGTAGAGAGAGAGAGTATATCCCCATATACAGATATCAAATTTATTATATTTATCATATACCAAATATATCATATATCTCCTATTCTGTTTCTCTGGAAAACCTTGACTAATCACAGTGGTTGAGGTCATCTCTGCCTCTTAGCTTATGAAGTTCAAAAATTTTTCTTAATAACTCTACAAATGAGAACTGAAGCACCTGGGAATTAATTAACTAATCAGATATTTTAGTATTTAATGGGGGAAACAGTTTCCTGAAAAACCATGTGTGTAAGACAGTTTATCTTTCTCTCCCAGACTTCTTTATGCTTTGTTTTTAAAAATTTTTCCAGACTCTTGCAATCTGAATGAAAGTGGCATTTTCTGGAACCTAGTTTATTTCCAAACATCTACTTTCAATCCTGCATCAAATAGCAGTTTGTTTGGGGGGTTAGTTGCAGTTGTTTTAATTTTGCATGTTTTTTACTTGTTTGGTTTCTGGTTTTGTTTTGTTTTCATTTGCTTTGCCTTTTTGTTTGTTTGTCTTGCTTTCCCCAAAAGCATTTAGTGAGTTCTGAAAGGATTATGCATTATTTAGAAAATTTAGCCCTAATGAAGGGTATAGCTATAGAACTGAGCCCCCAAATACCTTTATCTATGATTTCATGGCCACTTTTGTTTTCTCCAAACGTTCAGTGGAAAACAATAAGTTGTTGCAGGAAACAGGCTGAATGACGTATATCTTATTTTCCATCTTCCTTCCAGGGATCTTTGAATAAGTGTGCAAATGGCAACAAACAATAATATTTTTCAAACCTCATAATTATAGATCTTTGTAGAGTACTCTATTAGAAACTGTGCTCTATAGAACTCCTTTCCACCAACTTTATATAGAATACTCTACAAAGGAATACAATATATATATATCCTTGAGCATCCAGTCAAATGGTTAGTCGGTGCCCATATATGGATATATAGCCACACCACTTATCTCTTCTTTGGGCAAAGTAAACAGGCCTATACAATGCTTAAAGTTTTAGTAATTGGAAGGATTTTCCTTCCTCCTTTTCCATCAGACTACTTTGGGAGTTGTCTACTGCAATAATTTTTGCAGGTGCCAACATATTTTGCAGAGCCAACCAAGTTTGAATTTTTCATAGTCATTCATATTATTCATTGGGAAACACAAATAAGGCTGTCATATCAGCTGAGAGGAAGATGGCCATACAAACAGAAGTAAGGTCATTGGAACTATGAATTCTTAGCTCAGGCAAAGTACCTGTGCATTCGGGAGCCCTAAGAGCTCTATGCTATATTTAGCTATACCACTTGTGCTTCATAATGGAGCATTGATGGGCACACATAACTTTATGGTTTAAAGGTCTAAAGAAATGCAGTTTATGAAGAGTAGCTCAGATTTTTAGGCCTTACAGTAGGCCATCAAAGAGGAAGACCATGATCTTCAAAGAGAGAACGGTTATTTGGGAAAAAGGACATGTTTTTGTCCTAAAACCATGGAATTCTTCAGTTTAACTCGCTAATTAAACTTTGCTACCAACTGAATAGAGCATCAGAATTTGCCACATATTGATACAAATGCCGAGGGACAGAGTGGCTTGTTACACGGATAGGACAAATGGGAAGTCTTTCTCCACTCTATGATCATTTAAACCAGGCTGCCTTATTGTTTTCTACCAGCAGTGGATCGGAAGTAATTTCTAAATGTGACAAATTATTTCTTTCAAAATCCCAAAGACCCAACATATTTTTACCTTTTTCCCAGGACATTTATTCAATGTTTAGAAAATTTTTATTACTTTCATTCTGGAAGAGATGTCATAATGTGCGCCAGACTACTGGATTCCCAGAAACTTCAAGAACAGAAGAATTTTCAACTTTGCTAGTTATTGACAAAATGTGGATTCAATGTATAGTTACTCTGCATCCTATAGAGCTTCTACTGTGTTGGAAATTATAATATTTACCTATCTTGTAGTTGTGGAATGGCATCTCATTGTAAATTTGGTTTGTGTTTTCTCAGTATTAATAAGTTTCAGTGACTTTTTCCAAATATTAATGAGCAATTTGTTTTTTTCTCTTCTGTGAAGTGTCATATTAATCTTGTGCTTTTGTTTGATTATATATTCTATTTATTAAAAAAGTCTTTTTTCTTAGTGTTGCATGTTAATCCTTTAAAGTTATAGGTATGAATACTTTCACCCATCTTCCTGTATGTGACTTGACTTCTGATCAACATAAGATCGTATTTGAATAAATCAATTGTTTCTTTCATCATTTGCACTGAGTCTTGTTGAAGAAATTCTTCCTTACTCGGCAATCATGAAGACAATCCCCCACATTATCTTCTAAATGTTTTATAGATTTGAATTTTATACTTAAGACTTTTTAATCCACCTGGAATTGATTTTTGAGTATGGTATGATGTAGGGTTTCAATTTCATTCTTTCCATATTGTTAACCACTTGTTCCAAAATCATTTATTGAATACTTAGTCTACCTTAGAGTTTGCAGTGCCCTCTTTCACAATTCAAGTTCCCATATGTACAAGAGCCAGGTGATGATTTTGGAATATTCATTTTGTTTCATTGGTCCACCTATTTTTCTATCCTGGAAAAAGACCATACAATCATCACCACTATTTTTTTATGATGACTTTTATTAATAGCCACAGGGGAAGTCTAGCCATTATGTTCTTCAGGAGTTTGACAAATATTTTAGACTTTGCTTTTCTGGGTAAAATTTAGATTTGTTTTTTCATTTCTTTAGTAGTCCTTGCTGTGTTTCCGTGTGAAATTACAATGAATCTAAAGATTGTTTTCACGGAACACACATTTAATAATACTGATACTTCTAATCTAGAAATGGCATATTTCTGCATTTGCAGTTTTTTTAATGACTGTATTTTCCATGATAATTTTGCTATTATTGAGTTATATTTTTTATACATATTTAGCTATATTTTTCTAGGGTTAGGTCATATATATTCTAACAAACACATTTATATATAATGTAGGTAGATAAGCATCTATTTAAACATGCTTTTCAAATGGTATTTTATAGACATATAGAATTGCAAACCTACACAATCCACTTTTAATTACAGATTTTGTATTTAGTAATATGCTAAATAACCTGATTAGCCCCAGCTTTTAAAAGGTTTTTTTCCTTCATAGTTTTTTATATAGTTTTATTGAAAGCAAATAATGAGTATATATTTACTTATCTTTTCAATTATTTATATTTTTTTAATTCTATTACAGTGTACTGGCCAAACTTTGAGCCAAATATAAATATAGGTGGTAATTAATGGAGGCTCACTTTTTTCAAAATCTTAAGAATATGGATTGCACATTTCCCTCGAACATGCTATTATGTAGGGGGTTTATTTTATTTTTCTTTATCTTTTTTTAAGATTTTATTTATTTATTTGACAGACAGAGACATCACAAGTAAGCAGAGAGGCAGGCAGAGAGAGAAGGGGAAGCAGGCTCCCTGCTGAGCAGAGAGCCCAATGTGGGGCTCAATCCCAGGACCCTGAGATCATGACCTGAGACGAAGGGAGAGGCTTAACCTACTAAGCCACCCAGGCACCCCTATGTAGGGGTTTTATAGATAAACTTTATTTGTTTAATCTTCGTTTCTTAATACTTTCTATTATGATACGTTGTTGAATTTTAGCAAAACATTTTAATCCCAGGTCATAAAATTAAAGATAATGTAGTGATTGTAATAGCAAACTTTCTAGTTCCAAAGGATTATTACATACTTGGAGAAAATCCATATGGTTAAAATATACTATCTTTTTATATTGTTATTTTTGTTAAGTAGCTTGTTCAGGATTTTGACGTCTGTGTTTGAGTACATTGAATTTTAAATATTTCTTTCCCATAATGTTTTGATACCAGGAGTGATAGCCTCATAAAGTAATTTGAGAAGAGGCATTGTTTTCCTTTATAAAGTTTGTGTACAAGTGGAGTAAGTGGCTCCTTAAACATTTGATGAACTATGCCTGTAAAGTCTTCTGGCAACTTGATATGTTTTTAGTAGAGTTTTAAACTACTAATTCTATTTGTTTAATTATTATAAATTTGTTCAGATTCTATAATTTTTCTTGAGTTAGTTTGTTAAATTGTAATTTAGTAATTTCTCCATTTTACTTACATTTTTCAAATTTATTGCCCATCACTGTCCATAATATTCACTTTTCTTTTCTTTTTTTTAATATTAACTTTTCTATTTAATTTTAGTAGAATCTATAGTCATATCCCCTTCTTTGTTCATAAAAGTTGTAAGTGTGTCTTCTCTTCTTCCTTTAATCAATTTTTCAGGGGTTTGCCTATATAATTCCTTTTATAAAATAACTGAATTTTCACTTAATTTTTATTACATTTTCCTTTCCACTTTCTGTCAGTATATTTTGCCTTAAGCATTTGAACTTTGTAATTCATATGTTAAGCTAGTTATCTTTATCCTTTCTTCTCTTCAAATTGAGTTTTTAAGGTGATAAAACTCCTTATATAGAAGGTTTCAACTACATCCCATAAGTTGTGATACCTATTGAGATTTTTAGCATTAATTGATAAACTAGTTGCAAAATTTGTTCTCATTTATTTTAAATCAATTACATGTGAAAATATTTTGCTATCATGGTGGGTATGTCTACTTCATTCAACAAACATTTATAGTGCCCACAATGGACTGGGCTCCGGGCTACAACAGTGAACCAACTTTGGAAGACAATAATCCCTTCACTCATGGCATTATTAAAATGAATGGAGATAAAAAATAAAAATACTACAAGAAATAAAATATATCACTGTTAGAAGACGATACCTTTTAAGAGATAAATAAATAGATAAGGTGAGTGGGTCAAGCGTGGTGGCCAAGGAGATAGGTTGTAATTATTGTACTCAGAGCAGACCTTGCTGAGAAGGTGATAAGATATGTGATAATGACAGATCGAGACATTTGCAATAGGAGCAAAAGTCATTTCAATTAGATAATAACAGTGCAAAGGTCCCAAGGTTTGTATATACCAGGCATATTTGAAGAACAATAAAGAAGTCACCATGGCTGAAGTAATAGCCAAGATGGAAAATAATAAAAACTAGGAGGAAAAAAGAGAATGGTTGGCCCAAAATATTGATTTATTTTATTTTATTTATTTTTTTAAATTTATTTTATTATTTATTTTAGTTATTATCAGAGGATGGTACTAGATGACAATAAAGATGAAAACCCAACATGGTACCTAACCAGGATCTCAAAGACAGAATACCTGGGGAATATAGAAAAAATGTCTATTTGCAAGAAATTCCCAGATCTCCAAGTATTAGCAATAAAAAGGTTTTGTTATTGTTGTTTTTTAACAGGTCTGAAAACCTCAACATTTTGAGAGCAGAGCTGGAAACAAAGAATTACCCTTATTTTGTGAGTCTTTTATCTGAAAGTTCATTGTTTTTATATCATCATTGTTAGGACCTGTTTAGCCTAAGTGATTCCATCTTGTCTAAGCAGCCATTTTGTTGTGAACACAAGCTGACCTTGCCCTAAGGGAACAAAGTCAGCCTGGAGGAACTTACTTAGAAAGATAAGCCCAGGACACCAATGGAATGTGGTCTGTTGGCTCCTGATGACAGTCCCCCAGAAGAACAAGGTCGAGTCAGGTCAGGTGGGGGTGTCCAATCAGTAAGGGACACATATGCCACTTCCCTTCACCCCACTGCTCCTGAAGTCAGGTCAGGTGGAGACACCCAACCAGTAAAGAACACATATTAACCCCCCCTGACCCCACTGCTTCTGACCAATAAGGACAAACTCACAGTCGGTTTGTGGTTTTGCCCTATAAAAGATAGCCTGTAAGACTAGGCAGGGTCACTCTCTGCACAGAGACGACCCTGACTGGCCAGTATGATTCTCAATGCTAGGTGCGAAATAAAGCTCTGCTTGACCTTTGCTTTGTATCAGTCTCGTTCCTTTGATCATGGACCCTAACAATCACTTTACATACTTAACATCCTGTCTCATCCACAGGCAATAAATATAAATTATTTTATTAAATTGGCCATTTGTTGAGAATTCTTTGGGAGAATTGAGTTCCTCATTAATTATATGAAGAAAATTCGTACATTTTTCTGAAGAAAAATATTACCTAACACATTATCTGGAATGGATGCAAAATCATCCATAAATATTACATAAGGTAACTCTCACTAATAGTCTAAAAACAACTCAAATGATTAATAGTTCTTAGCTTTAGATTTCTTTTTTAATTGGAATTTAAGTGATTTTTAGAAGCTAACTGACAAAACTGTTTAGAGGGTCACTCAAATAATGTGAAAGGGCTTTATATTACTTATTCCCATGTTATTTTTTAAGTGTTGGCAATATTTTTGTATAAAAAAACATTTTAAAATATGTTTGAATCCGATAACCTCTTTCAGCACTGGTGTTGGAGATGTCTAGACCTTTACCTCTATTACTTACCAGATAATCATAGACTTTGTAGCAAACTTTTTCAGTTTTCATTTTAGATAACTACTGTGGTAATTTTTTTTTAAAAAAAGGCTCCAATTTTGATTTTATATAATTGAAAAAACATTATATAAAGACAGAGGATATTGCATGCACATTTGAATACAGGATTTGACAATAAAGATCTGCAAAACCAATATGAAATCATGACTAGAAAAAAAGAAAGACTGAAAAAAAAAAGAAAGAAAGACTGAACTAAAAATTGAAATGACTAGTCTTTCAAGTGCTCGTTATTTTCCATGATATTTTCCCACAGTTTAGTTTGTATTTAGTTGACTGCTAGGACCAGATTCTTAAGTTTGCTTGCCTTTGGATTTCTATTTAGATTCTACTGAAGGGAAGCAATGGCCAGAGATTGCAAAACAGACTAAAGGAGAGGAAAAATTTGCCCTAATCCCTCTTCATCTACACACCCATGTCCTTTCTCCCCAAACAGTCTTACTTTTTTTTTTTTTTTAAGATTTTATTTATTTATTTGACAGAGAGAGAGAGATCACAAGTAGCCAGAGAGGCAGGCAGAGAGAGAAGGGGAAGCAGGCTCTTCTCTGAGCGGTAGCTCTGGCTGTGGGGCTGGATCCCAGGACCGTGAGATCATGACCTGAGCAGAAGGCAGAGGCTTTAACCCACTGAGCCACCTAGGCACCCAAACAGTTTTACTTTTTGATGTGGCTGTTTTCTTTACCCATGGCTAAGGTTCTCCCCTTGAAGACCCTCTCTAGGTACAGTGGTTGTCAAGTAATAACACCACACCTTCCTCTTGTCCCTATAAACTTGGGGGACTAAGAATTTCCTTGTTGGGGCTAATGTAGAGCATGAAATCAGCTATAATGCATAGCTTGCTAAAATGTAACACAGAGGCCACTGGGAGCAAAGGAAGGTTCAGAGAAGGGCGTGGATCTTTGGATTGCAGAGACTTGCATGACTTGTCTGCTGTTGTAATGCCCCATGGAATTGCCTTCCTTGAACCTTTCTTAGCCCAAACTGACACCCTGTGACCTATGTAATGTGCGCATTATCCCTTAGGTTTAGTTTGCTAGACCATGCAGATTAGCATATCTTATCTTTCCCTTAAACAGATCCTCCTACTTTAAGTAAGAACCCTTAGGGCACCTGGGTGGCTCAGTCCATTAAAAGTCTGCCTTTAACTCTGGTCTTGATCTCAGGGCATCTCCCCTGCATCAGGCTCCCTGCTTGGTGGGGAGTCTGTTTCTCCCTCTTCCTCTGCCACTCCTCCTCCCCACTCCTGCTTGAGCGCTCTCTCTTTCTCACTCTCTCAAATAAATAAAATCTTTTTTTTTTTAAGATTTTATTTATTTATTTATTAGGAAAGAGAGAGAGAACATGAGAAGGGAGAAGGTCAGAGTGAGAAGCGGACTCCCCATGGAGCTGGGAGCCCAATATGGGACTCGATCCCGGGACTCCGGGATCATGACCCGAGCCAAAGGCAGTTGCTCAACCAACTGCGCCGCCCAGGGGCCCTCAAATAAATAAAATCTTAAAGGAAAAAAAAAGATGGGAAAAAAGGAAAGAACCCTTGTCACACATCACTGGCTTGAGAAACAGTGATAAGGATTTGTGATTATGCTAAAGGACCAATAAAAGCGGGAGCAAAGAAGAGCAAAGCATCTTTGTCCCTGAGCATTTACCCCCTTACCTTCTCCTTTTTTTCATAGCAAAGTGTGGAGTAATCTTTTTTGGTGGGTACAGGGATTGCTGGACATTCCCCACATTTCCTGATTCCATCAATTTTGTTTTTCTGAACTCTGCCCACATCTCTGTTAAAAGATCTCCTCTCTTAAACCTTTAAGGGTTCCATCTATTTCCTATCAGTATCTTGACTGATACTTGGATCAGTGATTCCCTAAATATGTCTGCTATTTGAAATACTTCAGAAGCTTTGAAATAACACAGATCTTAAAATATATATTACATCTTACTCCTAGACCAATTAAAACAAACTCTCTAGAACTACGTGTACATAGATATGTTTTTAAAATTTCTCCATCCACTATCAGGATTGAAAAAAAGTTGCTCTGAAGTCTGGAGTATCAAGCAGACACAGATCCTTTGTTTATTAACTCTGAAGAGAAACCTGAAATCAAATGCTTCTTCTTTTCTCACTCATCTTAAAAAGGGGCTGCTTTATTGACACTTTCGAGTAAATATAAATGCACAAATTGATTATCAATAGGTATACAGAGATAAGAATATATAAGGATACATTGGTAAGGTTTGGCCTCATTTATCATGGACTATTATAGGTAACTATTGGAATGATGAAATTCTGCAGATTCTATGCTGCAAAAAGTAGAATAGAAATAACAATGCTTTTGTTATAGCAGGCACTCAAATGTGTTTTTAAAAATGATTGAAATCTAAAAAGCATGTGAGTATTAAAGGTATGAGTCACTATTGAACCCCTTTATTAAATTTATTTACTTGATTACATTCAGAAAGATATCAAAACATAACATACAGATGGTGTTTGGAGATGGATATCATTTTAACAACAAATTTCTCTGGGCCCTCCTCCCTTTAAACGCATAACTTCCAAGCTTAATCATGTACACAGATATTATGTATCTATTAATGCAGTTTTCCATTTATGTTTGTGTTTAACATGTGTTTTTCTATGAAACTTCCCTTTTTTATCTGTCAGCATTGATAGTATGATTTTGTATTATATGCTCCTTGAGGAAAAACCTATGCTTATTTATGTTGCTCTGCATATTGCTTTGCAGTGTATGAAATACTTGAAATGTAAACATTAGTTACTTATCAAGCTTATTTTAACTGAATTATTTCCTGTATAGGAGTGAAATAAATATAATGGTCAATATATTGTGTGTATTATACATATATGTAATGTGTATTGTAGGTATATATAATATATATGTATATATAAGTATATGTGTATATTATATGTATATAATAGCATAATATATCATGATATGTATTAATTAGCATAATATATTATATATAGCATTAATATGTGTTTTTATATAATATAGATTAATAATAATTAGCATTAGCAATAAATATATATATTTTAAGTACACAACCATAAAAACACATCTTACAAAGAAGTATTTTTGAATACTAGTAGTATTCAAAATAGTAATGAACTTACTTACCAATTTTTATTTGCACTATTTTAAACAGTTTCATAAAGGTCTATAGCAATAGTGAATTAGAAGTGCCTTTCAGAGAGTCTAGTATGCTCTAATGCCTGAAGTTTCATATTATAGTCAATGTTCTAAGAATCAAAAAGAAAATTCATCCTCTAAAAAACATTCAGAAAAAAACAGCATGTGTGTGGGATTGAAGGAGCAGAGCAGGGCTGGTTCCTTTTGCTTACACCCGCCTTCTTGTGTGTGGCCCCCCGCAGGACCTGCCTCTGGGAGGGTCTGAGTGTGGCTCAGCCCTCCCTTGAGCTAATTAGCCCAGACGGCCTATGGGTTGGGTTTGGGTTAGTCAATAGGAACACAGAACCCCTGCCCGGGAAAGAATATAAACCCCGCCTTTTGCCCGCCAAACTTGTGCGCCAATTCTGGCCAGGGTGATAGGCTAGATCAAACAGTTACTAAGCAACATTCTGTGTTACAATTTCATTGGCCACTGACCCCTCTAAAACTGTTGTGCTTTTTGAAACTTGCTCTCTTTCTCTACACCACGCCGCTGTGTCGGTGAGTGTGTGAGAGAGCTCAAGCTAGCTTGAATAAAGGGCTCTTTTGCTTTT
>CM052800.1:24510610-24567538 GCA_028533885.1 Nasua narica | reverse complement strand
GGAAAATTTCTGTTCTAAGTCACTCATGGGTTCTTTCTGCTTTTATAAAACCCTCTTTAATATTTCCTGGAGTGCCGGCTTGGTGGTCACATATTCTTTTAATCTTTGCTGGTATTGGAAGCTATTTATCTCTCCATCCATTTTGAATGTCAGCCTTGCTGGATAAAGTATTCTTGGCTGCATGTTCTTGTCATTTAGTGCCCTGAATATATCTTCCCAGCCCTTTCTGGCTTGCCAGGTTTCTGTTGACAGGCCTGACGTTATTCTGATGGGCTTTCCTCTGTATGTAAGGAATCTCTTTCCCCTAGCTGCCCTCAGTACCTCCTGTCTAAAATTATAATTCACACATTTTAATATTATGTGTATTGGTGTTTTTCTAGATTCATTTATCCTGGCAGGTGTCCTTTCTGCCTCTAGGACATGAACACTTGTTCCATTCCCCAGATTGGGCAAATTCTCATGTAGAATTTGGTCAGCTATATCTTCTAGTCTTCTGTCCTTCTCTACCCACTCTGGGATGCCAATGATTCTGACGTTGCAACGTTTCATGGCATCACTTATTTCCCTAAGTCTGTTCTCATGATTCTTGAGCAGTTTGTTCCAACTCTCCTCCTGACCTTTCATCTCAACCATTTTATCCTCTAGATCACTAATTCTATCCTCTGTCTCCATAACTCTAGCTGTTAGACTATTTAGATTGGATTGGATCTCATTAATAGCACTTCTTACATCTGCTATATTGGATCTCATTACTGCCCTTAGCGATTCTATAATGTTTTTCTCCATCCTAGCCTTGCCTGGATAATTGTCACCTTGAATTCCCTTTCTGACATACTGTTTATGTCCATGTCCAATAGTTCTGAGGGAGAAGGTGTAGTCTCAAGGTTTTTCTTCTGTTGGGTGTTCCTCCTCCTAGTCATTTTGATGAGAAGTGAATGAGAGGATGTATATAGCTGGATATATTGCCCCTGATCCAGGCAGGGTGCGCCCTGGAGGGTTTTGGAGCAATTGGGATTCACCACCAAAAAGAAAGAATAAGGATAAAAAAAAGATAGAGAGAAGGAGAAAAAGAGGAAATCCCAGCCAGAATGGGCCCCAAAACCAAGGTTTATAAGGTATGCAAACAAGCACAAATAAACATATAGACCAATATGAATAAATGACAAGAAGTAAAAGAACCTAGCAGAATGAACCCCAAGAATAAGATTTATGTAATACCAGAACAAAAGCAGATACGTAGAAACACTGACAGATGGATAAGATGGGAGGGTGGTTATAACTCCTCACAGGCGAGGAAGGTTATTTCTGGTCCTCCTGGGTTTATAGTTGTATTAAACCTCTCCTTGTAATGTTAAGTAGTTAAAAAAAATAAAAGAAAAAAGAAATGTGAAAGCAAGTGAATACTAAAATAAAATTAAAGAATAGAGAGAATAAAAAAGAGAAAAAAAAAACTTGTATCTATGAAATATACAGGTTTGAGGGTATTACCAGGAGCTTAATATATTGATTTCCCCTGTCGTTGGGGGTTTAAAATTTTATGGGGACCCTGTGGTTATAGTCCTTCTGTTTTTTGGCTGGCTTCTGAGGGAGGGGCCTGCTGCGTTGTTTTCCAGTCAGTCTTGCTTGGGTTGAGTCACCCTGCCCCCCAGTCAAGGGACTGAGCTCTGTGGAAACCGGTTTCTCAGTCTTTTGCTCTCTGAAGGTTTTTGGCCTTTTGTAGCTTTTTCACCTTTTCAGAGAGTCCAAGCAATGAATCTGCCCAGAAGCACTCAGACCTCCGAGTTGCAGGAAGTCCGAGTCTCTGCTCCCCTCTGTGTGGTTCAGAACACACACTCCCCTCTGTGAAATTTCTGCTCACAGTGCAACCTGTCGGAGGTGGCGCGCGACCGTAGTTGCCTTTCTGCGGCTCCCGAGCGTGGAACGGGGAGGCTTGCAGCGGGCGCCCTGGAGGTTAGGCCACTTGCCAGCATTCTCTCTGCGGCTGGCCGGCGGGGATCGCTCAGGCTCTGCAGCCAACCGGGAATGTGGCGGTCGTGGGCACACACAGAGAAAAGCTGTGGCTTATGGACCACGGCAGACTCTCTAAAGCGCTTGCAGGTGCGCGCCCGGCCCACAGATTGTTGCAGAGAGCGCAAAACTGCAGGTTCAGAAACCGCAGACTGGATCCCCCCACCAGTCTCACTTAGGGGCGCTCCTTCCTGGGCAGGTGTGTCCAAGCCGGTACCTGCGACCACCCCCTTCCACTAGTTACTCCTCAGAACTTTTTGCCCTTTTTAAGTGTTTTTAACAGACTCTGTGTTAATGCTGGTCCCCCGCCACTGGGCACTTTCCTTTGGGGTATTACTGTCTTTGGTTAGCTTCTGGTGGCTCCCTCACCCTTTTGTTTATCCTCCGATATCAGTTTGAGTGTTCCCACTTTGCTTTTACCTCTCCACTGCTGTCTTCTGCTCTCTGAGAGATCCCGGAGTGAGAAATCTTGCTCCTTGGGGTGATTTCATGGGTGTTCAGCATGTTCTGGTAGATTTCCAGCTCACTTTTGGGGACCGGTTGCTGCAGGATCTCCTACTTCTCCGCCATCTTGCCCCCCTTCCCAAGAATGGATTTTTAAGAATAAATTTTGTCAAAGGAGTGAATATTGAAAAGATAGTTCTTCACAAAAGTAAAAAAATGAATCCTGGGGCGCCTGGTTGGCTCAGTGGGTTAAAACCTCTGTCTTTGGCTCAGGTCATGATCTCAGAGTCCTGGGATCTAGCACCACATCGGGCTCTCTGCTCAGTGGGGAGTGTGCTTGCCCCTCTCTCTCTGCCTGCCTCTCTGCCTACTTGTGATCTCTCTCCTTTCTGTCAAATAAATAAATAAAAAATCTTAAAAAAAAAAAAAAAAAAGATGAATCCTGGCAGGGCTAAAGGGGAGGGCTTGCATTAAACAATAGATATAGGGACACTTGGATGGTTTGGTTTGTTAAGCCTCTATCTTTGGCTCAGGTCATGATTCCAAGGTCCTGGAATCCAGTCCCACATGGAACTCCTTGCTCAGCAGAGAGTCTGCTTCTCCCTCTGCCTGCCACTCCCCCTACTTGTGTTTTCTCTCTCCCCCCTCTCTCTCTCCCTCTCTGACATATAAATAAATAAATAGATAAAATCTTAAAAAACCCCAATAGATATAAATGGTAGTTAAGAAACTTTAAATGCAAACCTACTTTTAGTACTTACAGAATATATTTGATAGATTCACCTGAGATTATAAAACTGGTGAATTTCCCTCTGGGCTTATCCTTGAACAACAAAAAAGGAGTGAATTTCCATTTCTGCAGAGACACTACAAAATCTTGTTATTTCCTTTTATTTTTCATATCATAGTAAATTATTCTTTCATCTTAACTGTATAATATCTTTGTGATTGTCATTAGTTCTTTTTTCAAGCATGCCTCTCCACACATAAGTAATTGAGTCTAAATATTTAGAGCCAGTTTGCACATTTAAGCTCTGTCAAAATACCTCTAGGAGTTAGTAAAGAAATTGCATCTGCTCTAAATTAGTGAGAAAATAGTACTACCTTACTACTATCTATGGCTAGCTCACAGAGATAGAGGTATAACTGTTTCTAAGGAAATAAGAGCATTCAGAGCACACAATACTGACACGGGGTATAACATATTGGATGACATTTGCTAGTTTCTATTGGTTTTCTTGTTAAGAGCTATAAAGTCAGTTAGGGTTTGGCAAATGATATTTGTCTCACACTGGGAAAATGTATATTCCTTCACACTATTGTTCCTCATGTAGTGCTTATATCATTTAGATGGAAATTGCTGCAAAATATCCTACATTACCTAGTACATCTGGCCCTTCTTTTTATTGTTGTTGTTATTCTTATTCCTGCTTCTGTTCTTGTTATTTGGGGGAAAGGATGACTGTTGATTGCTTATTTATTTAATTATGTTAATACATTTTGAAATATGATTTTTAGGAAACTCATCAGAAATGAAATTGGAATAATACAAATATTAAGGATCTTATATTTTAGTAATTATATGAAAAGCTTGCACTATTATATTGTAAATGTTTGAATACTTAATTATGTGCAAGACTATCAATGGATTATTTAAGTGTATAGTCATCAGCCATAGATAAGGCACTATGCAAACATTTTTTTAAAATAATATTTATGTAAAATGGAATGAGAATTATTTCAATTATAGCATTTAAAAATAAAATCCACTGTGCATAATGTATTAGGATGTTTTAAAACTTTATAAAACAAATTAGCATCTTGGATACTTATTGAAGAAGGAAACACCCAAAGACAAAATATGTCTACTTTTACAGGAACAGATAAATCTCTTTCATCTTCATGAAATTTCTTTAATTTCTCATAAACAATCTGGCATCCTTTAACTACCACTTTTTTTGTTTAGTTTCATATCTCACCTTTGGGGTGTTGACACCTTATTTTGAGTCAGCAGATATTCCCTTGATTTTCTCTCCCCATTCAAGAGTTCCATCTTCCTCCTTGTAACGTAAAGACCCAGCTCATTCTTCACCTGTCATATGTTATTCCTTGCCCTCTACATCTCCCTATCTCTGAGTTTCAGTGCCCTAATTGTTTCCTGCCTATCATGCTGTCCTAAATTTTTAACAGCTTATTTTAATGTACTGCTTCTTTGGATCTGAACCCTTTTGTCCTTCATCCATTTTTTCATTTGAATGTGTAGCTGCATGGACAAATTTATTTTGGGATCAAAAATTGAAAAGAACATGGAATGTTTACAAGGACACAAGAAAATGTAAGATAATGTACCTTTCCTCTACTTTTACTCTCAACATGTTTCCAATTTTACTATTTAAATGAAATGCACTAAATTTATACAGCTTTCAAATAAAATACAGTATGTTTAGAAATATTTAGAATATTAAAGGAAAGTCTGAAATACAAAGGAAAAAGGATGCGCTTTTTAATTATTTTATTGATCAGGAAGCCACAGTGTCAAAAAATTAATTCACTGTGTGTGTTTTCCATTATTTCTCAAGGCAACCTTTAGCCAACTGAATTTAAAAGGTATGAAGACCACTTTAAGGAGTTCAAAAGTATGCTTGTTAAAACAAAACAAAGAAAAGAAAAAGACAAACAAAAAACCAGACTCTTAATGTAGAGAACCAACTGATGGTTCTAGAGGGCAAATAGGAGGGGGGATGGGTGAAATAGGTGAAAGGAATTAAGAGTACACTTATCTTCATGAGCACTGAGTAAGGTACAGATTGTTGAGTCACTAAATTGTACACTTGAAACTAATATAGCAATGTATGCTAATTATACTGGAATTAAGAGTATGTTTTTCAGAAGATATTTATATAGATATTAACATCTAATACGATATTTATTATTATATAGGTATTAACACAGTGATAAGGGAACTTCTGACGGAGTAGTAAATAATGAGTCAATTTAAATTGTATATTTTTAGACGTGACTCAAGGTAGTGGTTATTTGATCCCAAATAGGAAACTTGTCTTCCTAGTCAAGGAAAATGAGTTACAAATTTACAAGAGAAATTTACCAGAAAAACTAAGACTTTAGGGCCTCCTGAATGAAGAACGTGTTCTTTGCAATTAAGTATGTGGCTGGATGATTCATCAGTTTTGTATAACACCCAGTGCTCATCACTGTGAACAGTACATCTGAAACTAATGATGTACTATATGTTGGCTAATTGAATTTAAATTTTTTAAAAAAGTATGTGATCAGACTTTATTCCCCTATCTCTGTGATTTACATCCAAGAAAATAAACAAACAGTAAAGTCAATGTGTATGTTTTGTTTGGTTCCATATTAAATTTTAATGTCAGAGTTGATATTTTTTTAGTGGTGATTTACTCAATGAAGTCATTAGGAATATCCTGACATGATATATTCCAGACCATGTGTGTATAAATTTTATCTGTAGAGAGCCAGATGGTATATATTTTGGCTTTGCAGGCTATACCATTTCTACTGCAACTACTCAACCAAGTCATCATGGAACTAGTGCAGCCATACACAATACCTAAACTCATGAACATGCCTGTGTTCTAATTTTATTTATGGACACTCAGATTTCAATTTCATATCATTTCCATGTGTTACAAAATATTATTCTCCTTTTTAAAAAATTCTGCATTAAAAAATGTAAAAATGGGGGTACCTGGGTGGCTCAGAGGGTTAAAGCCTCTGCCTTTGGCTGAGGTCATGATCTCAGGGTCCTGGGATCAAGCCCTGCATAGGGCTCTCTGCTCAGCAGGGACCCTGCCCACCACCCGCCCCACCTGCCTCTCTGATACTTGTGATCTCTCTCTGTCAAATAAATAAATAAAATCTTTAAAAAAATGTAAAAATAATTCTTAGATCATGAACTATAGAAAAGTAGTTCATGGATCAAATCAATGTTCTTCCTTGAGTGAAAGACAGGAAGAACGTTGATGAACATTGGAGTATGGTTGGAAAACTCAGTGGAGTTTTCCATTAACAAATGTAATCTTTAAAAAACATAAAAACTTCAAAACTGATTTTATTCTTCAGAAGTGTGCTGGGATATGGATAAGGGAGACTCGCTGAGCATGCATGATGTGCCAGACACTCTTTAGATACATTGCAAGCATGTGAACAAATATGGTACCCACATATTTGTGGAAGCTGGAAGGTGGAAATTTAGAATTATAAGGCTAATAAGAAGGAGCTGACTAACTTAGCCAGAAACACTCAACTATAAGGTGGCTGCACCGAGGATTATAATCCAAGTCTGTTGGACTCAGAGGCTTAGGTTCAATCCACTTACTATTCTCCAATAAAGTTAATGTTAAGTAAAGAAAATGTATGTGGTTTGATTCTCAAGTAATATACAATTGTGCTTCAAAAAAGTCTGAGATTGATCAGTGGTGACAGCATTTCAGATAACATTATACAGAAAGGCTCCTGAGAATGTCCCCTGAAAAGCAAATACAAGCTTAGTGAAAAGTCTGAAAGGACAAGCTTAGCCAAATCTACTCAATAAAATCTGACTTGCCCTTTTATGTTGAAGCATCTAAAGACCACAGGGTGGTCTGAGTTCGAAACTGCTGCTTACCCCAAATGAAAAGCATTCTTTGGGAATGGAGGAATCCTTTGCATTTCTACAAGGTCTTGTTTATGAATGCAGAGAACTGCTGCTCTAGGAAACCGGCAAAAACTTACATTTCTTTAGTTTTGCTGGCTCTGCAAAACAGTGCACACAGCTGTACTCAAACCCATTAGCTCAACCTTTCAGAAAATTCTCTCACAGAAATTGCTTAGAGGTACATAGGCTGACAGTTGCTGTGTGTTTTGAGAGCTTTACCTGTCAGAAGCCTGCTCAGCATTCTTTTGCTTAATTGGTCTGTAGAGACTGGTCATTTTAGAGAGAGAAGTTCCACACTTCAGAGAGAATGACATCTACCTCAGCCCATAATCAGCTAATTTAAAGAATGGGAATACCACCAGCTCCAGGGGCTGCTTACCTTCCACTCTATGTTGAGATGGGGTGAGGGAGCTGCAGAAAGCATATCAAGCAATGTAAAATTAAGGGGAAATTGGGAATAGAGAAAAACAGTGTTCAAAATACATGAAGCCTATTCCTTCAAAATCCAGCCATACAGTCACCTCTAAGCACATCAACATTTTAAAGTTTAAAACTGAATATCTGATTTTGATTAAAGACTACCAAATTGTGGTATTTCACATTTAATTATAGCACTGTCCATCACACAGGGTGATTTTCCTAAGATCAATGGTTTTTAGTTGGGGAAAATGATCAAAAGGACAGAGCAAATTGGACTTCAAATCAAACAGATGTGCAGATAATGCTCTAGGGAGTAGAGAAGGGAAATGGATGCTCACTTTTAAGCAGTTTGCTAAGGAGGGAGCTTTGCCCCATGTTAGAAGATTTGGCCATGTTGCATACAGATCTTGAGTCTGTCCTTGTTGTGACATCTTCTAACATTGCAACTTTGGGCAACTTACTTAACCTCTCTGCACTCCAATTTCTATAATCTAAACATCAAACTTGAATGAATTGTCTTTTATGACAAAATACAGTTAAAAATCCTCACCTCCAATCTTATCTGTGTACTTTTTAAATCAAGACTTTTATTTGTGATGAACTTGATAAAAGTACATCTACAAGAGTTAATAGACATAGATCAAACTACAGCTAGTTGGTGAATACGAAGGAGGAAAAAAAGCCTAACAAATTACATTAAATAGTATGGTCTTAATGATTTAAAATATAATATTGATATTACTACTTTGAATTTAACAGTAAAAGATAGTCTTTAAAGCATGCTGGTGGTAAATCAGGAAGAATATGTTAAGATGATGGATAATCAACCATAATTTCTCTTAAAAATTATACAATGTTCCTATTATTCACTATGTGATTATAAAAGAGTCTATAAATTATTACATAATTTTATAGTGAAGAGTCTTTTTGAAAAATAAAACCAATAAAAATGATAAATTTTCACAAAGGAAAAATATCAATGAGAACTGTATAAGATAAATGGCTGATTTTTCTAATTCTCACTTTAGAAAATATTATGAAGGCAAATAAAATACCAAAAAGATACTCAGAGAGATAAGTCCTTATCATTCGAGCTAGGACCATTAAAAATTGAAGAAACCAGATAATATTTATAAAACATAGAACATAAAAGAGAATAATGGTGGACATCATTTCAGATGAATCATATGGCAACAGCTATGCAATATAATATGGTAAATATGAAATGGAAAAATCAGGACATACTCTATTAATATAGACATGTGAGTATTAAAAAAGGAGACTATTTGGAATATTGCTTTATTGACATACAAATTTAATTATATTTCATGATGTTTATAATAAGAATGGTTGAGAATTAGAAAACAATATTTTATAGTTTGATATAAATTAATAGGAAGAATATATTTATAGTTTTTTAAGTGATGCAAAATGGCTTGACATTATTACATACAAAATAATTTAACAACCCTATAAAACAATGATTTTAAGAGAAAAGTTTTTATATTTATTTAGTGATCTTTAAATTGCTAGTGGAATATTTCAGTAGTCTCTAATATTTAGATAAACCTATGGCAAAAATGTTAGTCCTATCAAAGCAAAAATCATTGAGGACAAAATTAAAAAAGCAAGGAAGACTTTATTCAAGCTATTGTAATGTGGTGGGGGGGAATCATAGCCCATTTTTGTGTGCTAATAGGTCTTAACCAAAGAAAAAGTAAACTTTCTTATGATTGTTTCACAACTTGGATCACAGCACCCACCGAAGTTAGGCTCCTACCCTCCTGCACAAACTGGGAGAAAGGGTGCCATCTTCCTTGATTACATTTCAGATGGATGGCTCACAAGTCCTTGAGAAAGACAGTTCCGGGTTGTAAAACTGCCAAGAGGCTTTTCAAAAGTTTTAAATCTCAAATGGACAGAGAATTTTGCAACTACAAGTTTTCTAAAGCAAACGCACCAAGAAAAGGGAGGTCAAAGGCTGGGAGACAAGAAGAAGGCGCTCTAAAGTTTAGTCAAGTTGACCAGAACGTTAAGGCCCTGTTAGTGAGTCTAGATACTAGGAAATTGTTAATGTTTTCTTCAGGAACCTCTTACTGGTCTACAGATAGGTACATCTTCAGGAAATTAATAGCAAACTTTGACGACACATTGGAAAGTGTCAGCAGCAAAGGCTAGACCAAGCGGGGCCAGTATGGTGACTGGCTCCAGAAATCAGTTTTGTTAGAAGAGACATCAATGACTCAATAAATCAGACACAGAAGCTAAGAAGGCAAAGATTAGGGATATAAAAATAAATAAATAAAAATAAAAGCCATTTAGATATAGTAGATGAAGCAGAGGCAGAGAAATGTGGAACTGGAAGATCTGAAAGTTACATGTAGAAGCACTCAATAATCGGTACATATCCTTGGATCAATTTTTACACTTAAATAATAGTAGCTATTACTAAAATCTTTGGGAGAACTCCATGAGCCACACTCATATGTGGTTTCTCAAACCTTGAAAAATAATTTATATACAGACAGAAGTATGCAATCTTATAATGGCTGAAATGCCACTACTTTTGCTAAGTCAGGGCATTCAAAAGTCTTGTTACCCCCAAAATCTTAGTGAGTATGAAGGCTAGCTTGAGAGAAGGTGCCTTGGGCCAAATAATACTAATAACCAAAAGGTTTATCCAATGATGAATTAATTTCCCAAAATGATTGCATATCAGAATGGCATTGGGGATTTGTAGAGACACAAAATTCAGTTCTGTTTAAGATTCTTGAACTAGAATGTTTTTGTGTGAGGTCCGGAGATATATATATATATATATATCTCCCCACAAAAGTGAACTAAATCACACGCTGCAATCCAGAACTTAGGAACCAATGAGGGAGGCCATTTAACTCCTATGGTTCATGGCAAGAGAACTGCGTAAGATTGACTGGCTGCTAGAGATAGATGATGCTTATGTCCAAATCAAATTCTGTGAAGACACTGAGGATTCTGACATTAAGTTATCTCAGTTTTAGGATCTCCATGTCCCTATCTTTAAACAGTCATTATGTGATGATCATTAAGTGAACATCAGAAGTCCTTGAGAAGACACACAAAACATTATTATAGTCACTGTTCTATCCTTTACCTTAGATAATCTCCAATCATCTGACCTCTCTTGTCAGATCTTTAATCCTTTATGCCCAATGCCAATTGACCTTATAATAATAAATTAAACCAAAAGCAGCTTAATGAACTGCAAAACACAACAAGGTCAATCTATAAGTTGCAGAAGGAACAATAATAACAGTGTGAGCTCTGTTAGTCTTCACAAATAGACTTACATGTAGGAAAAGGCAATGTAATGGAAAGTAGATTGAAGAAAGTGCAGGAAACCAGCTAGACCATGGGTTATTTTCTTCTTAATATGGAAAATAATAAATATATCACAAGTAAGTGGTTTACTGAAAAAAATTAAATTTAATAATTTTATGTTTTATGTTTTATCAATTATTCTATAGCTAACCTAAGAATCTTCTAGAACCCTGAAAACAAATGTAGTCTATATTTATGCTAATAAAACTATAGTCTGTTAACCAGGCTCAGTCTATAATGAGAAACCGAGTGTAACTATTTTGAATTTTCTAGAAATGTGGAAGTATTGTTTTATCCCTATTGAAGCTAAAAATGAAAACCTGGTTTTTTTTTTTAATTTTATGCTTATGATGTTACATTTTCATAGTATTTTATAGAAGCATTATACCATGGTGGTTTAGAGACAAAACAAAAATAAAAATAAAACAAAACTGTTCAACAGACATATTTAAAAAAAATACTACTCTAAAGAAATATAAATAAAGTGCTAGGGAAATTCTAGCTTAAATATAAGAGAAACAAGTTTATTTCCTTCATGTCTCTTCAGAACCTTTAAAATTAAAATATGCAGTGTGAGTCTTTAAATGAAAGTTGAACAACAAAAAATGAGTATGCATCATTTCTGATGGTCGAGTACTATTCCATTGTATATAGGGACCACATCTGCTTTATTTATTCATCTGTTGAAGGGCATATTGGCTCTTTCCACAGTTTGGCTATTGTGGATATTCGTGCTATGAACGTTGGGGTGCATATACCCTTCTTTTCACTACATCTGTATCTTTGGGTGAAATAACCAGTAGTGCAATTGCCAGGTCATAGGGTAGCTCTATTTTTAATTTTTTGAGGAACCTCCACACTATTTTCCAAAGTGGCTACACCAACTTGCATTCCTACCAACAGTGTAAGAGGGTTCCCCTTTCTCCATATTCTCTCCAACATTTGTTTCTTGCTTTGCTAATTTTTGCCATTCTAACTGGTATAAGGTGGAATATCAATGTGGTTTTGATTTGAATTTCTCTGATGGATAATGAAGATGAACATTTTTCATGTTTCTGTTAGCCATCTGTATGTCTTCTTTGGAGAAGTGTCTGTTCATGTCTTCTGCCTATTTTTTGACTTGATTATCTGGATCTGGAGGAGATTATGCTGAGTGAAATAAGTCAAGCATAGAATGTCAGTTATCATAGGGTTTCACTTACTTGTGGAACATAAGAAATGGCATGGAGAACATAAGGAGAAGGAAGGGAAAAATGAAATAGGGGGGAATTGGAGGGAATTTGAGGAGGAGATGAACCATGATAGACTGTGGACCTCGAGAAACAAACAGAGATTTAAAGGGAGGGGGATTGGAAGATGGGTTGGCCTGGTGATGGGTATTAAGGAGGGGCTGTATTGCATGGAGCACTGGGTGTTGTACGTAAACAATGAATCACAGAACACTACATGAAAAACTAATGATGTACTGTATGGTGACTAACATAACATAATAAAAACTAATTAAGAAAAAAAAGAAAGTTGAACAGCTTTTCCCAATGTATGTGATCACATATTTTTATTATTTATTTATATATTTATTTATTGGCACCACATTTTATGATCTCATGAGGCTAGGATTTCTCAGAACATATGGGAAATACTTTTACAAAATTAATTAATAGATGCACAGAAAATGTCTTTTTAATTAGTATATAAACGTGAAGTACAGAATCCCAGGAATCCCCTGTGAGTTTCATTTTGTAGAGAAACAATTAGATACTAGAAAAAAATTCTATTCAGTTAACTAAATAATAAGTAAGATACGAAAATAAATAAGAGAGAAAACTGAATTTGATTACCCTGTACCTTTATATTCAATGAATATAGACGTCTTGAAGACTTGCTATGTGTTATTTTCTACCCTTATGCCACATCTATTCAAGCAGCAGCATTTGGAGCAATAAAGTAAAAAAACGTATTTATAGCTTCCCTAAAGGAAATTCAGTTGCTAATAAAAAATATTCCTGTTTTTACTTTGGAAATAGTTTTATGTGCAAAATATTTGAAAATGTAGTTTCTTAGTCTTTTATAACTTTGAAGAGTCCTAGTAGATGATAAACTGTATTTTTTCATGAAGAGACTAGAAACAAATTGACTTCAATATATTTCATACATTTAATAGGATAGAAACAAAGACAATACATTATGTAAGAGAGAGCTGAGCAGTACTATAGCCTATTGAATAAGGATATTTTCAGTGCTGCTTGAAGAGCCTGAAGGTACTTTTCATCTTAGAACAATTTTCTGATGCTCTAGCTTATTTATTTCATTCATCTGCCTTTTAACTCCTAGTGAACCACATCACTCTGTTTCTACTTCATGGCTCTAGCTCTTCAGAGAGCTTTCTATAAACCATGCCAGTGTCTTACTGAATGTCAAATTCCTAAAATGATGGCTTTCAATAAACAAGATGTTTGTTGTAAACTCTGTATGTACACAGTAGTTTTCAGTGTATCTAAAAGTGTGCATGACAAACTCTCTAATCATGAGATTTTACACATCTAATATGAGGGAAAAAGTAAACAAAAATGAAAACAATGAAATGACTATCAATGTCAAGGTAATACATTTATGCATTACAAATGAACATTGTCATTGAGTTTGTCACATCCAAAGATTTAGCCGACCCTGAGGATTACATAACTTTGGGAAGGAGTCAGGGAAGAAGGATTTGAAATGCAAATTAAAAGATGAACAGAACTGAGAGAAAGTATTCTAAGCAGTGAGGATATGTGATCAGGAATGAAGTTTAAAAATGCACAGCATATTCAAGGCATAGCAAGCATGCCAACATGGCTAGTACAGTGAATGGAATTTTTTTAACTAACAATTAACTATGGGATTTATTGTAAGTAACCATACATATTAAACTAAGGTGATGTGATGTTAAATTATCAGCAATTTCATGTACTGAAGGTTTTTTCTCTTTTTAAGACTTCTTTTTTTTTTTTTTTAAAGAGAAAGAGTGCGCAAGGGCACATGGTTGGGGGAGAGGAAGAGGTAGAGAGAGAATCTCAAGCAGACTCCTCATTGAGTAAGAAGCCTAGTGTGGGGCTCCATCCCATGACCCTGAGATCACGACCTGTGCTGAAATCAAGAGTCAGATGCTCAACCAACTGAGCCAGCCAGGTGCCTCTAAAGATTTCTTAAATAACAAGTTCAAAGCAGATTTTTTAGGGAATTTAATCTGATGAATCTGGTAAGGTTGAAGAAAAGTAGTTAAGAAACCATAGAATAATTTATTTATAAAGATCAGAGATATTAGTTAACAAAGAGACTAAACTATATTCTCATCCATGGGAAGAAAACAGAAAGTTTATCATGGGAGACTCTGGAACTGTTGCTGCTAAGGCCAACTAAAAATGATAATGGGATAGGGGACAGGAGTCTCCATGAAGAACAGAGTTAAATTCATTTCCAAGGCATTAAGTCCATCCAAATAATGAACCCTTTAAAGGAACTTTTAAAAAATATGAGGATGTTCATTGGTCAATATTTAGCTATACAGACAAAGATATGAAGATGGAACAATACCTTAGAAAGGTGAACTTGTGTGTATGTGGGTGTGGATTGAGATGTCATAATAAAAATTTAATATTCAGGAGTCAACCGCAAACATATTATGCTTGAAAATATGACAATGCCTGCTATATCTGAGTGAATACCATATAACTTTATTCTGTAAAGGAGGTAGAAAAAAGTGCAAGTAATAGGAGCTCTAGAATGTTATCATGCAAAAACCAGTGAAAACTTAAATCAAAATTGAGTCAAGCTGTAATATACAGAAGTAACGATAGTGCAAGAATAGGAAAAGAATCCATGTGTCCAAAGCAAACAAACCCTTAATAACTGAAAGCAAATAATTTTCTGCCTTGTGTTAATATTGGGTCTGGTAACACTTCCTCATCTTTGTGTTAAACAATTCTTGAATGAAGTATAATTTCTTGTTCTTTACCAAGCAATACAGAGAATAAGCAAAAATAACTCAGATGCTTACTGCAGGAAATATCAGTTCCTAGAAAATAAGATGCCAAAACAACTGAACAGCTTACTTATCATGACTCATTTCAAGTTTCTCATCTTGCTGTGCCCATCAATCCAAAACAATTACATCATAATAGTAATCATGCTACTTGCCCATCTTATAAGCCTCACCTCAAAGCACTCAACTCAATCCCAAAAAACCTAACTACACCATACCCCAATTTTTTTTTCTAAGAAGAACTTAGGTATTATTCTCCATTGCTACAGTAAGCATGATAAACTGTATTATGTTTCATAAACAGAATTTTCTGGTGATCTTTTTCAGAATAAACAACTGATACTTCTGATGAATAAGTAGGAAGAGGAAGGAATTTATTCTTAAATCAACAAATATTTACACTGGGCCTATTAGATGTCAGGATAGATAGAGTGTGACAAGACAAAGTTGTTCTTTCATGGACAGACATTGGAACTAGAAATTACTTATAAAATAGTAAGTAAGTAGATTAATAATAGTGCTTTTAAATGCCAGGATAATAATAAAATAGTGTATTTAGGTAGAATTACTTGTTGGAACTAATTAAATTGGTAATACAGGAAGGCTTCTTCAGAAAGATTATACCTGAGGGGCAGCTGGATGGTTCAGTTGGTTAAGTGGCATCCTTTGGCTCAGGTAATGATCTTAGGGTCCTGGGATTGAGCCCTGTGTCAAGCTCCCTTTTTGGTGGGGACTCTTCTTCTCCCTCTCCTGCTTCCCCTGCCTGGGCTCTGTCTCTCTCACTCTCTCTCTTTTTTGACACCAAAATTTAATTAGGGAACAAAGGAAATATAGAGGACACTGATTCCATTGACAAGATGTATTTGGCATTCACAATGTGTGGTAGCTGTAGGGTGATTGAATACTTCTGTTGAAGATACTAGTAAACATATTCTGGAACACTCTTTTCAGTTTGCTTTTTTCTTACACTGAAAACTGACTATTTATGGCAACTCCTGCCTTAGGGGCTGTGTGGAACAGTTGTGTTCATTGATTAAAGAAACTAAAGACACATCAAGACAGAGTGAAACAAAAATAAGGGCTTTCAAAGGCATCTAATGATGAGATTTCTTTAGGGCACACACAGTATCTTAAGCTTCTAAGCTTCACATAAAACATCTTTAAATAATCTCAACCTCATTTAATTTTTAGAAGATACTATCACTCTTTGTAGCTTGCAATGAAAAAATGGATGTTTTCCAAGCCTGAATTGAACAAAGAGACTATCCTGGTAAGAATAAAGCAAAGATTGAATTTAGTTTTATAACTACATATAAACACGGCTAACTGCAGGCCTTTGTTTTATTTAACACTGTAGCTAAATGAATTACCTCATTATTAGAGAATACTGGATAAAAATTTCTGATCTCAAGAAACCTTGCTTCAAAACTAAGGCCTCCAACCCACTCTAGTGCCTTATCCAAATCACAAACTTGAATTAAAAATTACATCATCAATATTATAGATGAACTATGACCATTTTAGTGCACAATATTGCAACTGATTTAATTTAATTTTATATATATTATTATATTATATATATATTATATATATATTATTTTATATATTGGTTCATTACTTCTTAGATAATAAGCTGAATCCAGAGAGATTAGTAACTCATACAATGTGTATCAGTTAGATGATAGCAGGTAGCAGAAAAAATAGAAAAATAATTTTCTCTTGAAATCAGTATTAGAAGACAATAATTGGGAGGACAGTTACTTAAAAGCACTAAGCAAAGAAATATCATCAAGTGTGATTTAGCAATATCATATGGTGCACCTGGGTGGCTCAGTCGGTTAAGTGTCAGCCTTCAGCTCAGGTCATGATCCCAGGGTCCTGGGATTGAGCTCAACATCAGGTTCCCTGATCAGCAGGGATCTTGCTTCTCCCTCTCCTCCCACTCGTCCTTTTTCTCTCCCTATCTCTATCTCTCTTTCTGAAATAAATAAATAAATTCTTTTAAAAAAGAAATATTACACAAAATAATGACATTTGTAAGAAAATGCAAATAATGCTTTCTATAGTGTGGATGTTTTGTGGAATGGTCATACTTCTGATAATATACATGGCTTATACGATTGCAGTTGTAGTAGTTTGGGTTATCCAGAAAGTGTAATAGGTAGGAAGTTTAATGGAGTACATAGTGGAAGAGGAGGAAGGAAGCAAGGAGTTTCAAGCAGGGAGAGAAGTTTCAAGATGGACTCCAAAGACTTAGTCAACTGATGTTAAATAGCCCTCCAGAGTAGCCCCACATTGAGGTAAAATGCCCAGATAGTTTGTATCCTTGTTCCTATCTACTGGCCAACCCTGAGGTATGTCCTTGTGAAAGAGGCAGATCTGTGTGCCAAAGCATCCTTAAAGAGGTTGAATGCTAGCTGTCTGCTGCAGCCCAGGCAGCAATATAGGCCTCGAGTCCATCACTGAATAGAAATCTCCTGGCCCACAAGTCAATCTCTTCTGCCATTTAGATCTACTTCATTGTTCAGAGAAAAACTCCTCTAGGATTTTGGGAAAAACTCAGAAAAAGAAAGGTTGAAGAATGAACTGCAAGTCTCAACTTCACAGCTGACATCTGGACTACAGCTTATATTTATTATTCCTTTTTCCACTATCCATTCTGGATTCCCCTCACCATCTGTGAACACCTTTATTAGTCTTAGCTACCTGTGGGAATGACATTAAGATAATCTGCAAGGTGTCCAAGCCTCTTGACACATGGTCTTATGGTTGCTTCATTTAAACATTTAGCATCACAGTGAGATAAGGGAATATCAAGAGTAACCCAAGAGGATTGCTTTGTTTTGGCACATACTTTCCTGCCGTCTGTCATGTAAGAGCAGTAGTCACTTCCTCCTGCCACACTAACTGCTCTTCATGTTTTCTGTTCTCTCCATATGAGGCACCTACCATGACTAGGTGGCAACTAGAGCTGACCATTATGTGGAATTCCAGCTAGGTTCTTATGCATAGGCTTTCTTCCTTTGAGAACTTCATGGTTCTTTATGGAATCCTTTTTTATCCCATATATATCTAACACTTTGCCATGCCCCTTAATACACAAAGTAGGTGATGAAGCACAGCACCAAAGCTCTGCCCTTTTTTGGAAAGTATTCTTTCATATATGTCTTTCAGAGCCATGTCTGAGTGAGGATGCAGTGCAGCTGTTTTCCATTTTCAGTTTACATAGATTTTGGGTTAATTTTCTTTTTTTAAAGAGGGGGAGAGGGCAAGAGGGAGAAGGAGACAGAGAATCCTAAGCAGACTCCTGGCTCAGCATGGAGTCCAACACAGGACTGGATCTCAGGACCCTGAGATCATGACTTCAGCTGAAATCAAGAGTCAGAGGATTAATTGACTAAGTCACCTAGGCACACACTGAGCTAATGTTTTTAATGGCTTTTTCTTTCTCTGTTAGTTTGTCATAAGTGATTTTCTATAAGGCCATGAGTGTGAGCTAAAGAAGAGGAGATAGTACAATATGGTGAATGATAATGGGTTCAAAGTAACTTACTTATGCAGACTGCTTTTGCTCTCTGGTCTTATTTGTGCTATCCTAGATGTTCTGATTGCATCCTATAATGGACTACTGCTTGCCTTGCTCAACCTTAATGATTTGATGAATAGAAATAATTTAGTTCATAATTAGAATTCCAAAATCATGGTCACTTGAACCCCTATGTTTGTGTATTTCATTTATACTAATGCCCAGGACATACCATCGTTGCTTTTTAAAAGATGGTAGGACATTACTCGAGATCTTTGGGGTCCTGCATCATTATTCTGTCACTAGGGCTTGTCATAAATATCACATATCTTTTTCCACCACTGATACATCTACACTCACATATTTAGGCAGATCACAAGTCCCAAGTGGCAAGGATGCTTGCATCACAGACTGGACCTCCTCAGAGCCCTCTCTTGTTATATATCCTAATCAAAACCTACAGTCTTAATGTCACTCAAAACATGGACCTGAGCCATATTCCTAGATGTAAAATATATTACCTTTATAATGTGAAAAGTCCTACAAGGAAGTTATATACACTTCTTTATAGTCGTGGACAAAGATACTATAGTTTGTCTTTTATTTTAAATTATTTTTTAAAATTTTATTTAATTTTTTCAGGATCCCAAGACTCATTGTTCATGAACCACACCTGGTGCTCCATGAAATAGGTGCCCTCCTCAATACCCACCACCAGGCTCCCTTCCCTCCAAAACCCTCAGTTTGTTTCTCAGAGTCCACAGTCTCTCATACTTCATCTCCCCCTCCTATTTCTCCCAATTCACCCTTCCTTTCCTTCTCCCAATGTCCTCCATGTTTTTCCTTATGCTCCACACATAAGTGAAACCATATGATAATTGACTCTCTCTGCTTGACTTATTTCACTCAGCACAATCTCTTCCAGTCCTGTCCATGTTTTTTTTTTTTTTTAAGATTTTATTTATTTATTTGACAGAGAGATAGAGAGATCACAAGTAGGCAGAGAGGCAGGCAGAGAGGGGAAGCAGGCTCCCAGCAAGCAGAAATCCCAATGCAGGGCTTGATCCCAAGACCCTGAGATCATGACCTGAGCTGAAGTCAGAGGCTTAACCTACTGAGCCACCCAGGCACCCTCCAGTTCTGTCCATGTTGATACAAAAGTTGGGTATTCATCCTTTCTGATAGATGCACAATATTCCATTGTGTATATGGACCATATCTTCTTTATCCATTCATCTGTTGAAGGGCATCTTGGCTCTTTCCATAGTTTGGCGATTGTGGCTATTGCTGCTATGAACGTTGGGGTACATGTGGCCCTTCTTTGTACTACATCTGCATCTTTGGGGTAAATACCCAGTAGTACAATTGAGGGGTGATAGGGTAGATCTATTTTTAATTTCTTCAGGAATCTGTACACTGTTTTCCAAAGTGGCTGCACCAACTTACATTCCCACCAGCAGTGGAAGAAGATTCCCCTTTCTCCACATCTATGGAATGGGTGAAGATATTCACAGATGACACTACAGACAAAGGTCTTATATCTAAGATCTATAAAGATCTCCTCAAACTCAACATTCAAAAAACAGATAATCACATCAAAAAACAGGCAGAAGACATGAACAGACATTTCTCCAAAGAAGACATACAAATGGCTAACAGACACATGAAAAAATGTTCATCATCAGGACCTCCTGGGTGGCTCAGTGGGTTAAAGCCTCTGCCTTCAGCTCAGGTCATGATCTCAGGGTCCTGGGATCGAGCCCCACATCGGGCTTTCTGCTCAGCAGGAAGCCTGCTTCCCCCTCTCTCTCTGCCTGCCTCTCTGCCTACTTGTGATCTCTCTCCCTCTGTCAAATGAATAAATAAAAAATCTTTAAAAAAAATGTTCATCATCATTAACTATCAGGGAGATTCAAATCAAAACCACATTGAGATACCACCTTACACCAGTTAGAATGGTCAAAATCAATAGGACAGTAAACAACAAATGTTGGAGAGGATTTTTTTTTAAGATTTTATTTATTTATTTGATAGAGAGAAAGAGATCACAAGTAGGTTAGAGGCAGGCAGAGGAAGATGGGGAAGCAGGCTCCCCGCTGAGCAGAGAGCCCGATGTGGGGCTTGATCCCAGGACCCTGAGATCATGACCTGAGCCGAAGGCAGAGGCTTAACCCACTGAGCCACCCAGGTGCCCCTTGTCTTTTATTTTAGACCTCATGTGCCAAAATGCCCCTACCCACAGAACTCCTGAGGAAGTGGATGAAGTGGTAAGGTGATATGATGATTTTCATATGGTTCACCCTCTACTCTTTAGAGTGGATGTATCAATCAAGTCTTTTAGCATGCTAGGTATTTCTTGCTCATGTAACCAAATTAGCATGATGTCATTAAGGTAATGGGTCATTTTAATGTTCTGCAAGATGTCTAGATTGTCTCAATCTCCTTGGTCAATATTATTTGTAACTGAAGAGTTAATATACTCTTTTGTGATAGGCTTTAAATATATATTATTGTCTATTCCATGTGAATGCAAACTGTGGACTCTATGATAAGCATAGAAAAGAATGCATTCACAAAGTCAATGTCCATATGCCAAGGCCTAGAGAGTATAAAAGTATGCTCTAGCAGTTATCACATCTGGATGGTGAATGAAAGTGGTGCTAAGTTAAGTTTGCAGAAGGTTACAGTCAACCAGGATTGGAAGTTTTATTGGAAAAACCAACCTGGTGAATTAATTGGAGAAACCAGGCCTTTCATTCTCTATATACTTTATGAATGTATTCAGCTTTACAATCTTCCCACTGTGCCACCATGACATGATTTTTGTTTTCTTATTTACTATCTTGACTGCTGAAAGGAGCTGTCACAGAGGCTGTCACTCAGCTTTAATCCCATAATCACCTTTATGCAACAATAAAGTGATCTAATTTGTAGTTTGGGAGTTGTGCCAAATCATGGATGGGATTATCTCAATTATATATTTGGTATATTAGTGTCTTATTATTACACACCACAAACTTAGTGCTTATATAACACATGTTTATGATTTCATGGTATAATATATATTTATTATTTCATAATTTTCATGGGTTAATATTTTGGGAAAAACTTTGTGCAGGGGTCTCACAAGGATGCAGTCAAGATGTAACTCATACTGCATTCACATCTGGGGGCTTGACTGGGAAATAAACCACTTCCAAGCTCCTGAGGATATTAGCAAAATTCATCTCCTTGTGGTTTAGGACTTATGTTCCTGCTTTCTTCCTGGTTATTGTCCAGGACTAATATCAGCACCTACTGGAGACTCATAGCTCCTGGCTATGTAGCCCTCTTCATAGACCTTTTTATAGCATTATAGCTTGCTTCTTCAAAGTTAGCAAGAGTCTCTCTCTCTCTTCAATTTGATGAAATAGGAGTGATATTCCTTAATCTTTGCTGTAGAGCATAAGCTAATTGAAAGAGTGACAGTCCATCATTTGTGTAGTAGCTTTTTAGAAAGGAGCAAGTCAGAATTTTCATCTGCACACAGGGGGATAATTTCATTAGAATGTAACTCATTAGGTCACCTTAATTTGATCAGCTAAGTTTGAGACCAGGTAAATTCCCCTTGCTCTGAACACCTACTTCCCTTCCCATTTCTAGAAAACTTTTGTATATAACCTATCATTTTCAAGTCTTCCCATTTTATCAGATTTATTTACACTTTCCTTTTGTTCTCAAACTCACAGCCATAGTTCATCCTTCACTCTCTTTGTGGACTATTGAAAAATTTTCCAACTGGCACCAGCCATCTCTACTTATTCCAATAGATTCTCTATGGGTCTTAGGACAATGTTCTTAAAATGAAACTTAACATACACTAAAGCATCACATAAAATGCAAAAAAAAAAAAATTCCCATTTATAACAAAATAAATTTCATACTCCCATATGGCATTTGTTATGCTTCATAATCTATATATAATCAAGTCAAGTTTATCATCAGCTTTTCTCTTAAACAAATTCTCTGCTAATTATCATCTTATGCAAATTCTAATATGTCATACCTTTCCTTCATTTTGCTTCTTTCATAAAGCCATCTCTGACTTTTACAATGGCTTTTCCTTTGAGTTACTATACCATTTGTTAACATCACTCAAGGCATCATGCACCTGTTGCTGCATCTCTGTTTTCTTATCTGAAAAAATAAGGGAAACGAGATGAACAAATGTAACAATTTATGTAAATTGCCAAGTATAGCTCCTATCATATATTACATATAGCTTTCTTATCTTTTTTTTAAAGTCTCATATACTCTTGCCAATGGCAGAAAAGGAAATTATATGAATTACCAAAAGGTAAGGTATATAGAATATGAAATGATAAAACAGAGAAAATAAAGGAAAAGAGAAATATAATTGTTGATTTCTGTGTCAACTAAAGTAAGTTTTTCTTACTCTTATGGTTTGAGCACACATTTTTTTATACTGACAAGACCAATAGATGTTTATTGCTTAAGGATGGATATAGCTCTTTTATATTTAAAACTACTTGGCATTTGCAACATGATGATGAATTAATATGAGATATTATGATCATTGCATAAAATATGTTTTAGAAGTACAATTGATTGCAATAAGTCAAATGTAGTATATGGATCAATATGAATGCTAAGAATGAAATCATCTATAATATATATCAGATTCTTTTTAAGGATCCTTAGGTGATAATTTGTGGGAGGTAGCATCATCAGAAATTTAACAGTAGCCATTTATGTTAAAAGAAAGGATTTATGATATCTCATTATTCATGAAATGAGATAAATTGGAATTATCCATCTCTACTGTCTAAAAGAGTTTGGTTTCTTGTAATTTATTTTACAGAGTATTCTGTAGGAAATAGAGTTGGCTAGCTTACATTTTATTATTAGATTCACATCATTTTTATTCCATAAGGATCAGCTGCCAAAAACGTAATATTATGAAAAATAGACTTGGAATCTATTAAGAAAACCTTTTATTTTAATATTTCCGACTTTTTGTAATTAAAATAAAATTTAAAATATCAATTCAGAAAACACAGTTCTGCATTATTTTCTTTATTGTCAGGTCATTAAAGTATTAAACTGAAACAGTGATCACTATATAAAAATGGCTAAATGCGACTCATTGATCTTTTCTAATGACCATAATTTGTACAGGATTTTGATTTAATAATACCAAATATCAACATCATAAAGTTTTACTCATCCACTCACCAATCAAAGCAGGCATTTCTGAACACCTGTAATGTGCTTAAAATAGTGTTAGGAACAATGAACAAAAATTAATGACCTTTGATTCTTTATTTGAAGGGATTTTAATCTAGTGGGCTAGAAAAATAAAAGAAAACTATACACAGGTATAGACATATACCATACACACATACATACTGCAGATGTGCTATAGCAAAGATATGAATATTATGCTATGCATTGAGAACTCCTCTTGTTCTTCTAACACAAGGTGGCATCTTCCAGAGAGAAATTAGAAATTATCATTCTGAGCATTAGTAATTTGATGTTCAAAGACACAAAAATGTTAAGACATAACAGATTCTAGGAGTTGCAAAATATTCCAAATGGTTGGAGCAAAGACTTGCTTTGGGCAAAAATGAAGGAAACAGTGACAAGAAGTTCTGGAATAATCAGTGGTTAGAAAAGATTTTGATGACCCTCATTGTCATGGTGTTACTTGTGAATTATTATCATCTGTAATTGGAGTTAATGTTAGGAAACTCATGAGAGTGTTCTGAGAATGAAATCAAGACAACTGTGTTTGATTTCTAGTGGAAAGTTGGTTATATACCACGAATAGTTGTATAGTGTATTCTTGCACAATTCACATAGTTATAAACCAAAGGTTTTTTCAGTCAAAAACAATAGAATCATCATTTTAGGAAAATGCAGACAAATCACTAGTGATGAAAGATGGGCATGGGAGTTAGTTAGGGAAGCAAGTGTAAACCATTACCAATAGAGAACACAAAATAAATACAAAGCAACTACAGTGTAGAAAGGTATAATAATCAAGAGAGACAGGAATAATTGATAAGAACATAGAAAACAAATTAATCCTTGGGGATGAGTGAGTGGCAATGCTGTAGCTTTTTTACTCCAAGTTTTTAAGTTCTTATTAGTTAACATTCAGTGTAATATTAGTTTCAGGTGTAGAATCTGTGATTCATCCCTTCAACAACTAGTGCTCATCACAAATGCCTTCCTTAATCCTCATCACCTATTTTTTTTTAAGATTTTATTTATTTCACAGAGAGAGATCACAAGTAGGCAGAAAGAGAGAAAGAGAGAGAGAGGGAGGGAAGCAGGCTCCCCGCCGAGCAGAGAGCTCGATGTGGGGCTCGATCCAAGGACCCTGGGATCATGACCCGAGCCGACAGCAGAGGCTTTACCAACTGAGCCACCCAGGCGCCCCCTCATCACCTATTTTTTTAAGGATTTTATTTATTTATGAGAGACAGGGAGATAGAGAGGCAGGCAGAGAAAGAGGTAGAGGGAGAAGCAGGCTCCCTAAAGAGCCAGGAGCCCTATGTGGGACTCGATACCAGATCAGGATCTGAGCTGAAGGCAGATGCCCAACCATCTGAACCAGCTGGGCACCCAATCCTCATCACCTATTTTCCCCATCCTGCCACCTACTACCCTCCAGTAACACTTATTCTCTATAATTACAAGTCTGTTTTCTGATTAATGGCAATGTTTTTTAATGATATTTCTATAGCAACAGCAATGATATTACTTTATTAATACTTTAAAATCATTCATTAAAATACTTAAATGCTTTATTATAATAAGAATAATACTACTTATATTGCTCTTGGTTGAATATAGTATGTAATATAACCCTTGTGGAAATCCTGTGAAAGAAGGCCTATTATCAGCTCCATTCTTCAAATATAAAAATTAGTGTTTAATGAGCTAGTAAATGATGGAACTACATTTTAACCCACACAGTGTGTCAAATTTTCAGAGCCTAAATTCTTAACTCCTACTTTACTGCCTGTGCATTAAATCCCATTCAAAAATTTTTTTCATGATGAGCATAAAATTCAAAGGCTAAAAAATTTAAATCCTAATTAATTTCTATTTGTTGTTCACTAATCAAAAAACATTATTGTTATTGAATCAGATCATATTTCTACAGTTTAATTTTTTTAGACACAAAAATGTCATGAACTTAAAGGGATTTTTATGTTTGTGGTCTATCTATTGATAGTTCCTTTTATTGTGGCTTAATTTTTTTTTAAAGATTTTATTTATTTATTTGATAGAGAGAGATCACAAGTAGGCAGAGAGGCAGACAGAAAGAGAGAGAGGAGGAAGCAGGCTCCCCGCCAAGCAGAGAGCCTGATGCGGAACTTGATTCCAGGACCCCGAGATCACGACCTGAGCCAAAGGCAGAGGTTTTAACCCACTGAGCCACCCAGGCGCCCCTTAATGTTGTTTTCTTATGGACTTCTTGGATTGGTTTATGTTTTCAATCTCGTTGTTCTAGATCATATCATTTTTCTACTTTTTAAGATTAGAGAGACTGCAAATAACTTTTATCTTTCAGAAGGTGACTGTCTAATGAGTATTACCCTGACACTTTCCCAGTATAGCATCTTGGAGAACTTGACAACTTTGGAAGCAGTTCCATGCCATGCCAGACATGATCCTCTTGGCTTAGAAATTCTAGTCTCAGGTATGATTAGGTACAAGAGGGCAAAAATTCTCCACTTCACAAATTGCATTTTGGTGAGTTAATTAAAGAACAAGATGCTAAAAAGTGACATGACACATGACACACTACTTTTATGACTATGTCAAATTAGAGAAATATAGACCATTAATGTGTGATATATAGAAATATATTCTTAGGAATATTTTACCTTGAGTTTTCTTTGATTCATAGAGCATGGCATTTACATTACCTCTGATCGATCAGGATATATTTTTGTAGCATATTAACGGAATGGAACACTAATGTACACTGAAAACATAGTAGAAATACCAGAGAGGGATGGCTACATGAAACAATTTCACACATTTTATAAGATACAGATTACTATTTCTTGACCCAACAGAAAGAGTAGTTTATGAAGTGGTTTCTAATGGTTTGCATCTGTGATATATTTACTCAGAATGTCTTTTACTCTCATTGTATAGATTCTTGTGTACCACCTCCCATCGCCATATAAACACCACTTTCCCTGAAGCCTCCAGATTCTCAAGATAGGTATAGAGAAGAAACTTTAAAAATGGAACTTATGGCAGAGCATATGGCAAAATTCTTCTTAAGATAATGCATAGTAATATTGATAATTGGCATGTACTCATCATCATTTAATAGCTTTTGATGTGAACATATCCTCATGATGACCTGCTCTCTCTTTCTTCCTCCTTAGGATTTGGAGTCAATGAGTCCCAACCAATAGTAATAGTTGAAGGAACTGGCAGTTTTGATGGCCTTTCCTGGAGGCTGAGAACAAGGTAAGATGGAACCTGAAGTTGAACAAAGAATGGGAGAAGGAAAACGAAGAGCAAAGTAGATGGTGATCTCAAGGACAGAAGAAGAGAGGTAGCACGTAAACAGAGTGGATCTCAAAGATGAAAGCAGAATCAACCTCTTTCCCTCTCCTCTCTCTTTCTCTATTTCATTCTTCTTTCCTAAGACAAAGTACAGAATTATGTCTCAGATAACACAAATTGTATCTGTGTTTGTATTCCACTTTCACTACTTCTTAGTGACTTGAGTAAGTGCATAACCTCTCTTTGCCTCAAAAAATGGGTACAATGATAATATATCATATTCATAAAATTGCTGCTATGACTCAATGAGTTAAAATTAGTAAAATATTTATAATAACACCTGAAAGTTAAAAGCATTGTAAAAATTAAGATTACATACATTATTTTGTGTAGTTTTTCCATTTGCTTGTCCAGCTTCTAATTTTTAGCTTCCCTTACATATTTTGAATTTCAAAGTATTTGTGACAAGTTCTCTCTGATTTGCTGCCTGGACAGTCATCTCAGGTAACAAGTAATGCTGCTTCAGGCCTGATAATTTTAAGGCAATCAACCAATAGGATACTGGATTTCCTGGGATCATAAATCATGCAACTATGAGCAACCCTAGAAAATTCTTCTTATGTTGTTATTCTGAAGTCCCCAGAACCCGGCAGTATTCTCTCCCAAAACTTTGCCTTTATATTTAAAACTTGTGTCATTAGAAGCACTTTTTGAAATACAGAGGGTGCCCATTTAAATTTATGTCCTGCTGGAGTACTGCTGAGAGTAAAAGAGCTTATTATGAATAATTACACTAGCACAACCGGGGCCAATAACTGTACTGAGTTAGTCAAGATGTACAGTATGGTCACCGTAGGGTTAAATTTCTCTCTCCAGAAGTCCCTGTTAAAACACAAATATGATGCCTATAAAGGCAACTTAATTAGCTCACTTGTTTGCATCACTCCTCAGATTGACTCATCAGTGAACAGAACCTGGGAAGAATAGAATGGAGTGGAAAGCCTTGATTAAAAATAAAATGGTGACTTCCTGAGGAGATAAATTCAGTTAAGGTGTTTATGTGAGAGGTTCTGAATGAAATAAAGTCTGCAGTGAGGAGTCTTGAGATGAGAGAGGAGCTAAGGGAATAATTTTGAAATAAGAGAGTCTGAAATCCACACTTCACAAGTTAGACTAGAGCAGAACCAGGGTTTGGATCGCAGCTCTCTGACCAAGATCCGCCTGTGAGTCCAGGACTCACCTTCAGTTCAGTTCCAGATTTATGCCTCTCAGACTTGGTGTTTGAATAAGTTCTTTTCTAAGTGGGTTAACTAATTTGTATTTTATGCAACACATTTTAGGTCAAGTCTGAGGAACTCAAATTGCTTTCCTCATTTAAACTGCCTTCAGGCATGTACTCATACGTATTTCCGATAAACTTACACTTCCCATAGTCTTATTTAAAGATCAAAAAAAATTTTTTTAAAGAACTTGGTTTAAAATAATGATGAAGTAAAAAGAGAGAGAGAAAGAGAGAGTTGTTCCATATATTTTACTTGAAACTGAAATTAGACAATATGAATACTAATCAGCCCAAATTAGGAAAATATGAAGTAAGATAATACAAGTGAGAAAAAGAGTAGGAGTGGTGACAGATTTTGTATATTTCTTGGACTATTGGCCTTGCACTTCCTCAGAATTCTGAAAGAAAAGTGTATTAGACTAGTTAAGCAGGCAAGGAAGACTATTCAGGATTATTACAATCAAGGAGAGAGATTGAATTCAATGCCTCGGTTTTTCAAAGGTAAGGTGAGATAATGGAAGAGTACTGGAGGGTATTAGGTGGGACGTGAGTCCACATGTTTAGGCCATCTGTGTTTGTTAATTGACCTTTACTGAAGTTGGGCTCCCACCCTCCCAGAGTTTGGTGGATAGGGACCCTGTCTTTCTTTATGATTACATTTCAGAGTGATGGGTCCTAGGTCCTTGAGAAAGACATTTCTGGATTACAGATTTACATCTCAAAGGGGCAGAGAAAAAATTATAATTGAAAATTTTCTAAAGCAATTTCTCTAAGAAAAGCAAAACCTGCCTAAAATTTAGTAAAGACCTGGGGAATTGTAAGCCACATTGGTCAGACCTGCCTGAAGTGTGATTAAATAATAAACTAAACATTTATAAGTCTGCATCGCCCTATCTTTCTTCTCTAAATGGACCAGAAAAAATACGCTGAGAGGGGTCAACAAATGTAAATGATCATATAATCACACTCAGTTCTAGAACTATTAACATTTTATATTATTTTAACTCTCTCCGTATTTTGTGACCATCTCTGAAAATAGCTTTCCTTTCTATGATCCCAAATCATCTTTCACACACCTTGCCTGTATCAACTTCAGTGGTACCCTTTATTCTTTAGTACCAGGTGGTTGTGTTTTTGAATGGATGTGAAATACAAAGACAAACTGAAGTGAACCTCTCATGATAACATTGTCGAGAAAACACACCAAACACATATTTCACTGACACAAACTTAAGCTTTCATATATTTTCAAATAAATAACTTATAATTAAAAAATAGGTCCCTACACAAAGGGACCCTAACATAGATATCATCGCAAAGGGATTTCAAAGATAAATTAGTCTGTTGTTCCATATGTGAGTTAAGATTTGACTCTAAATTAAACCCTGATTTTATTTTCATATTTAAATTTGAGATGATAATATTAGATCAGAGCCACATATTATCAAATTGAAAAAAAATTAGGTATGCTGATCCTAATTTTGTATTTTATATTAATCAAATGATGTCCCAGTTTCACTTATGACTATAAATAGTCATCTTTAATAAAAGTACCTTGAAATACCTTTCACTTGAAATTTGCAAAGCATCAGGTGTGAGGTCTGACATTTTTATTTTTATACAAAGAGATTACTTATTTTGTTTCCAGCACTAATATAGGCCAGTAGGTGATATTAAATAATGATAAGTCTCTATCTTATACTGTTATTTTCTTGTAAGATTTTAATTGTGCCTGGAAAATAAGACTAATATTTACTTATTCAAAACTTACTGAGTATTGAACTTCAGAGTTAGACTTCATGGTAGATGAAGAAGAGAGTCAAATATGAGATGCTTCTGTCTAAATGGATCTCTGTGATAAAAGGAATATTAGATCTCTTCTTAAGTGATACATACAATTTAGAACCAATTACTTACTGAGTTTCTAATGCATATATCAGACATTGTGCTAGGAGTTGGAGATATGAATGTGAATGTGATCCCTACTTGCAGGAAATCTTCATTTCGCAACACAGAATTCCACATAATCCAATAAAACTTGTAATAGACATATAGGAAAACATGATCTTTGCATAAAGAGTAAGGGTATCTACCTCAGGTTAAGGGTAGAAAAGTGTGAGAAAAATTTTCCTGATGGAATAAATTTCTCAACCAAATTCTAAAAGATGTTGACAATTTTTCTAGTTGGTCGGGAAAAAAAAAAAAAACAACACAAGGAAAGGAAGTAAAGATTGAAATAGCATAGCTTTGGAGCAACTTGAGTCCAGGGTAAAAATCTGCCTTTGTTCACTGCTAAATAGTTGACATGTTTCATAATGCTGTTTACACAACAGATACTCAATTAATGTGTGATGAATGAAATCCTGCATGGATGGATGAATAAATAAAGTGAAAGCATCTGCAGAAAACTTGAAGACATGTTTTGATACTAACTTATACTTTGTGAGGTAGGTTCTGGCAGGGATGAAACTGAAGAGGAAGATAAAAGCATGCTACTGACATCCCTATGTGCCAAATTAAGGAGTGAATTTAGGTTAGGATCTGCTGGAAAAGGAGGAGCCAATATTGAAGAGGGATATCTGAATGTTTTTAGGTGATTAAGTTTCAGTTACATCCATAAAATGGTGAAAATCTTCAACGTTACTAATACCGTTAAGTTTCTAGCAAAAAGGGATAAGAGTATCAGTGGTCAACAAATCAGGATTGACTGAATCATGACAGCCAGGCAGTGAGACTAAGATAGTAGTAGTAGATAGAAGTAGAGATGGTGCTTTCCTTTCCTGAGTGACGTGGGATAATAGAAGATGAGTTTGGGACTGACCTCAAATATCTCCTACGTGGTTCAATTCCTTAATGTTCAAGAACTAATATTACTCAAGTTACAGAGAATGTTAAGTGCCAGAGTAAGGAACTTTGACTCAAATACCTTTGAATAGGAAATATAAGGTCAGACTTTCCAGGGTATTAAACAATGATTAGACAAAATAAGGGATGACATTATTCTAACACAATAGTTAAGCTTACTTGGCATTTACTACATGACATCCTTTCAATTATCTTACCCATATCAATTCATTTCATCCTTGCCACAACTCTGGGTAATAAGTATTATTATTTCTTCCATTTTACTGATGAGAGAATTTAGTACACAGCTGATGAGCAACTAGCTCAAGGTTATATAGGCAGTAAATCTTAGAGATGGGATTCAAACACATGGCATGTGCTTGAAAATGCCGTACCTTTGAATACTACCCCTTGTTGCATGTGTAAGAAACTTTAATCGACCTTTGTTTTTGTTAACAAAGATTAAAATATTAAAATTAAAAAAGTTTCACTGACTTCCATTAAAGCCAAAAAAAATTCCCTAAAACTGAACGCTGAAACATGTATTTCCATTTATTGTGCAAGCCTTATACCATGGAAGACACTTTTATTATAATTGTTTTTAACATCTAGAGCTACATTCCAATTCATGCCTGCACAAAATCCTTGTTTGCTTTATTTTTAAAATGAGTAAATAACAAATGATATAAGCCCCTAATATTATGGCTGCTAATGGAGGATTTCCCAATCATAATAGAAGGCTCTTTACTAATGCACACTCTCACATACAATATGGGATGCCCTGTGCTTTAGGAATTTACTCTCCTCTGTCACATATAGCAGTTGCTTGGGGTTCTGACAGTATATTATTACCAGCATATCTGCAATAGCTGTAAGCATAAAGTGCATCTTGCTTCGCAATAAATTTTCCACACTCTGTGAGGAAGTCAGCAGTATAGTTGAACTCAGACTGGTGGGGGAAAAAAAAAATTGACTTTGTCAAGGGTGACTGTGACAGGCAGTGAAACTGGAGTAAAGCTACAGCTCATAGTACATGACATTTTCTAAAACAAAGAAAACCAAAAAAGTTGCAGTATTTAAAGACAGCACTGGAAATGACAGCTGGCATGCACTGCAACCCCAGAGAATGCTTTTTGCTTTCCATTCTTCCTCTCCCACTTCTCTTTCTAGAACTATTCTCTTTTTTAGCCTGGTACTTAACTCATCAGTTTATGCCTGAGCACCATATCATAAAACCCACACAAAACACACATATACATATTTAAATTTATTTATTTACTTATTTATAAAGATTTTATTTATTTGACAGAGAGAGATCAGGAAGTAGGCAGAGAGGCAGGAAGAGAGAGAGAAGGAAGCAGGCTCCCCGCTGAGCATAGAGCCCAATGTGGGACTCCATCCCAAGACCCTGAGGTCATGACCTGAGCCCAAGGCAGAAGCTTTAACCCACTGAGCCACCCAGGCACCCCTATAAATAGAATTTTATTTCTGAATATATAGCATAACAATCCACCGAGGAAAGGATTGTACTTTTCAGAGAATGGTGCTGGATTAAGTGGATATTCACATGGAAACAAAAAATAGCCACATATTATGTCATACATAGATAATAATTTTAATGGATCATAAATCTCAAAAGTTTAAACTGTATAGTTTTTAGAGGAAAACACAGATGACTATTTCCATGGCTTGGGGATAGCAAAAGATTTTTTTAGGACTTAGAAGGCAAAATTTGTGAAAAAAAAAAGATAAATTAGAGTTATATTTTATTTTATTTTTTTAAAGATTTTATTTATTTTTTTGACAGCAAGAGATCACAAGTAGGCAGTGAGAGAGGGGGAAGCAGGCTCCCTGCTGAGCAGAGAGCCTGATGTGGGGCTCCATCCTAGAACCCTGAGATCATGACCTGAGCTTAATCCCCTGAGCCACCAAGGCGTCCCTATAGTTAAGATTTTTTTTTTAAAGATTTATTTTATTTAATTGAGACAGAGAGAGAGAGAGAATGAGAGGGGAGAGGTCAGAGGGAGAAGCAAGCTCCCCTCAGAGCAGGGAGTCCGATGTGGGACTCGATCGTGGGACTCCGGCATCATGACCTGAGCTGAAGGCAGTCGCCCAACCAACTGAGCCACCCAGGCGCCCTATAGTTAAGATTTTTAAATAAAATATCCATTTCTCCTTCAGAAGTTGCTATGCTTGTTTTGTTTGTTTCATTTGACCTCTAATTTTGGTATATTTGCCGCTTCTCTATTTATGATTAATAAATAGCAAATTATAGATCTTTAATTTAAAGCTTTTGTTCAGTGTTTAAGCACTTCCTAAGTCATGCTTCATGTTTTCCTTTCTGATTTATTAACAAAGAGAAGATCAACTTTTTGAAACTGGAAAAAATTCTATCTGTATCATCCACTGACCTTCATTGTACTAAATGGGAAGAATGAGAAAATAATGAAACAAAGTCAGTTTGTTTTTTCTTTTGTATTGTTTTGTTTTTTAGTAGAATAGCTTCTGCTAGTCTGTTTTCATTTGAGAAAAATGTATTGGCTTTTTTTAGGAGTAGTAAAATGCAGGTCAATACTTGAAACGTCTATCTTTACAAGGAAATGTATTAGAAAGAAGTTTGAATTGTTCTTTCTCTTCAGGTATATATTTGAAAGCTTTTAAATTCTATTTCATTTTTTTGTGTCCCAGTTATAAGACAAAAATATTATGAATACCTTTTAAAAATATGTTATATACATGGTACTTAATGCTGCACAACATTAATTTATATTCCTTCTCCACCTATGCACGAATGAGTATTACATGCCCTCACACCCTTGCAATAGTATGGCCACACATTTTCCTCTGGGCACTGAAGTCTGCCTACAAGTAACAGTCTTCTCTCTTCCCCTTTACAGTGGTCATGGTAGCACACCTTGATAACAAGTGACCACAAGGTTAAAACCGTCCAGAATGCTGTGCCATAAAATGGAAGTCAGCTGTCCCAAAGAGTCACTGAAACGACGTGAATAGCAGGAGCAAGAAATAAATTTTGGTTGTAAAACCACTGGGATCTGGTGTTTCTTGTTCCCAAAGCCTAAAATAGCCTATTCTGAGATAAAAGTAAACCATTTCAAACTCAATTAAATATTGCATACAAACCTAAAGTATAGCAGTTATATTTCTAAAGGTAGTTGTCTATGACTGCTATAAACAAATGAGCTTGCTAAAATACTGTATAGTCATAATTCTTAAACTCTTTAAGATACAACCAGTAATAATTAAGATAATGTATTCTTATTTAAGAGGAAAGAATGGAACTACAGAAACTACAGAATAAGATTATAGTAATTTGATAATTAATGAACTAAAACACATATACACATATGTGTACACATGTATACACACTTTGTTGCCCCTAGTACCTAAACAAAGGATGGCAACAACTTCAGTAAGTGATATGTGTGTGTATGTGTGTGTGTGTGTTAGAGAGAGAGAGGTAAAGGGGGGGGTAAAATGAGGCAATATTAACACCATGGAAAGGCTCCTAATCATATTCTTATACCTGGAAGCCACATTGGTATGTAGAAAAAAAATTCTTATCAGTACACTCCAGTCCGGGGATGCCTGGGCGGCTCAGTCTGTTAAGCTGCTGCCTTCCGCTCAGGTCATGATCCCGGGGTCCTGGGATTGAGTCCTACATAGGGCTCCTTGCTCAGCAGGGAGCCTCCTCCTCTCTCTGCCTCTGCCTGCCGCTCTGCCTGCTTGTGCTCTGTCTCTCTCTCTCTCTGACAAATAAATGAATAAAATATTTTTAAAAAATAGACTCCAGTCTGAAAATCAACAGTCCTCATGGATATTCTCAGGTAGTTGAAGAAATAGCTATGAACAAGAAACTAGTGAAACATGGAAAGTGAGTAGCTAGGACTCATCAATCTTGTAAGTCAAAGCTCCAGTGCTATGGACTGAGATATGTTTCAAATCCAAAGTCATGAAATGTATATTGGAATGAGAGACAGTCCTAACTAAATAAATATGTCCTTGAGCTAAATTATGTAACAAATCATCAAAATCAAAAACAAATCACTGATAAGGTACTGAAGAGTGAACTCTAGTAACCATAGATAACTCTTTTTTTTTTTTTAAAGATTTCATTTACTTATTTGACAGAGAGAGAGAGAGAGAGAGAGATCATAAGTAGGCAGAGAGGCAGGCAGAGAGATAGGGGGAAGCAGGCTCCCTGCTGAGCAGAGAGCCCAGTGCGGGGCTCAATCCCAGAACCCTGAGATCATGACCTGAGCCAAAGGCAGAGGCTTTAACCCACTGAGCCACCCAGGCGCCACACATAGAGGGCTCTTCTTGCATGACAAAATTGAAAATGAAGCTCTAAACAGCGGAATATATGATTGTTAAGATTTTACCAAACAATAACAACAAAAAGATTTTACCAAACATAAAAAATGTGACACTCAGAGGGAAAAAAATAATATATGAAAAAGAAAGAAAGAAAAATGTAAAATAGACACTTGATTTCTTCAGGTTTCTTTGCAGAAACCCAGTTACAAAAGATAACAGAAGAGTCAACAAAATTACAAAGACTGGAAAAAGTCAAAGAAAGTTATGTCTTAAAAGTTAACATTCAAATAAAAATACAGATACTCTCAAATTTGAAAACTCTTGGGAAAAAAAAATCTATGAGCTCTTTAAACAAAAACAAAAAGCAATACTTACCAATTAATCTAGTCAAATATGAGAGAACTAAATATTTTTAAAAAACTTCCCTGAGCAATCAGGGAAGCAGAAATTCTATGAGTTAACCATAGGGTACTTTTTAAAATAGGAATTCGACGATGCGAAACTGTGAATAATGGAGATGTAAAGGCATCGAAGGAAAGTGAACAAATCCACAAAATTGGAGAAAATATTTGTGAATCATATATGTGTGTATATATATATATCAAAGGACTTGTAATCAGAATTTGTAAAAAAAACTCATGACTCGACAACAAAAAAGTCAAATAGCTCGTTTTTAAAATTAGGAAATTATTAGCCATCTGTATGTCTTATTTGGAAAAATGTCTATTCATGTCTTCTGTTCATTTCTTAACTGGGTTATTTGTTTTTTACGATGTTGAGTTTAATAAGTTCTTTATAGGTTTTGTATATTAACCCTCTTTATCAGATACATCATTTGCAAATATCTTCTCCCATTCCATAAATTGCCTTTTAGTTTTGTTGATTGTTTCCCTCCCTGTGCAGAAGCTTTTAAGCTTGATGAAGTTCTAATAGTTTACTTTTGCTTTTGTTTCCCTTGCTTCAAGAGTCCATATCTAGAAAAATGTTGCTACAGTTGATGTCAAAGAGCTTATTGACTGTGTTCTTCCCTAGGATTTGATGGTTACCCATCTGACATTTCAGCCTTTCATCCATTTTGAGTTTATTTTTGCGTATGGTGTGAGAAAGTGGCCCAGGTTCATTCTTTTGCAGGTTGTTGTTCAGTTTTCCCAACACTATTTGTAGAAGACTGTGTTTACCATTAAGTATTCTTTTCTGCTTTGTCAAAGATGAATTGACCATATATTTGTGGGTTCATTTCTGGGTTTTCTATTCTGTTCCATGGAAATGCCTGTTTTGTGCCAGTATTGTACTGTCTACATTTTGTAACATAACTTGAAGTCTGGAATTGTGATGCCTCCAGCTTTGCTTTGCTTTTTCAAGATGTTCAACATCACTCATTATCAGGGAAATCAAAGCACAATTAAAATGAGATATTAGCTCATGCCTGTCAGAATGGCTAAAATTAACAACACAACAAACAACAGATGTTGGCAAGGATGTACAAGAAGGGGAAGCCTCCTTCCTTGTTGGCAGGAATGCAAAGTGGTGCAACCACTCTGGAAAATAGTATAGAGGTTTCTCAAAAAGTTAAAAATAGAACTACCCTAAGGTCCTGCAAAATTGTGCTACTATTTATCCAAAAGATACAAAAATATTGCTTCAAAGGGATACTTGCACCCTGATGTTTATAGCAGCATTATCAACAGTAGCCAAATTATGGAAAGAGCCCAAATACCCATCAACTAATTAAATGGATAAAGAAGATGCAATATTCCTACACAATATATATTTCAATATATATAGGAATATTACTCATCCATAAAAGAGAATGAAATATTTCCATTTACAGTGACGTGGAATGAGCCAGAGAGTATTACACTAAGTGAAATAAGTCATTCAGAAATGGTTTCACTCATATGTAGAATTTAAGAAATAAAGCAGATGAATATGGGTGGGGAAGGGGAAGAAAGGCAAACCAGAAAACAGACTCTTAACTATAGAGAACAAACTAAGGGTTACTGGAAGGGAGGTGGTGAGGGGAGGGTTAAATGGATGATAGGTACTAAGGAGGGCATCTCTTGTGATGAGCACTGGGTGTTGTATATTAGTGATGAATCACTAAATTCTCCTGAAACTAATATTACATTGTTTGTTAGCTAACTGGAATTTAGGTTGAAAAAGAAAAAAAAATCAGAAATTATTTAAATAGAATTTTTATCCAAAAAAGACATACATAACCAATAAGCACATGAATAGATACTCAACCTCATTAGCCATTAGTTAAGTACAAATCTAAACCGCAATGAAAGACCACTTCACACTCACTAAGAAGGCTATAATTAAAAATATAATTAGGGGTACCTAGGTGGCTCAGTGGGTTAAAGCCTCTGCCTTTAGTTCAGGCCATGATCCCAGGGTCTTGGGATTGAGCCCCGCATCGGGCTCTTTGCTCAGCAGGGAGCCTGCTTCTGCACCCTCCTCTGCCTGCCTCTCTGCCTACTTGTGATCGCTCTCTCTGTCAAATAAGTAAATAAAATCTTTAAAAATATATATGTATTATATTTATATTAATTATATATATAATTATTAGATTATATTTATTTATATTTATATATATTATAATTATATTTATTTGTATTTATAATAAATTATAAATCAGAGAGAGAGAGCACACAAGTAGGGTGAGCAGCAGGCAGAGGGAGAAGCAGGCTCCCTACTGAGCAAGAAGCCCAATGCAGGACTCTATCCCCGGACCCTGGGATCACGACCTGAGCCAAAGGCAGACACTTAACTGACTGAGCCACCATTTAAAAGTCCTTGAACTTATAAGTTCTTGATGGGAGTTTAAAATGGGGCAGCCACCATGCAAAAGAGTTTGACATTTCCTCAAAATACTAAACGTGGAGTTACTATATATGTCCCAACAATTCAATTACTATGTGCATACCAAGAGAAGTCAAAATATATGTCTACACAAAAATTTGAACAAGAATATTTATAACTGCATTACCTTTAATGGACAAAATGTGGAAGTAACCTAAATGTCTATTAATTAATGAATGGATAAGCAAACTTTTATATATACATATAAGGAAATATTATTTAGTACAAAGAACAAAATATCTTATGTGCTACCTCATGGACTAACCTTTAAAACATTCTGTTATGTGAAAGAAGCTAATCACAAATGATCACACACTGTGTTATGCCATTTGTGTGAAATTTCCAGAATAGGCAGATGCATAGAGACAGAAATTAATGTTTGCCTTAAGCTGGTGGTACATGGGAAGAGAAGTTAGAGAGGAGAATGAGAATAACTGATAAAATGTAAACAATTTCTTTTGAAGATTATGCTGATCATACAAATCTATAATATGCTAAAAACCATTGATCTGTAGGCACACCTTAACTGTATAAATTTTGTGGTATGCAAACCATATCTCAATAAAGCTAAAAAATATCATTATGTTAGGGTTATTAAAAATAAAAAATGGCTTGTTTTTATGGCTTTTTACTGATATAGCCCTTTCTCCCCTCAGCATGTGTGTGTGTATATATGTGTGTGTGTATATATATATATATATATATATATACACTTATATAAAATAGAATTTTGCACTTAACTGACTTAATTACCTATACCTTAGTTCCTCCTCTTATTACTATCTCTTATAAAATTTGTATTTATGGTCTTTCAGCCTTATTAGGTGAAATACTTCCATCCAATTTTTTTTATGTTTGTATATAATTACATTTATTTTTTTTCTCTAGCTAAAAATAATAAGGAAATAGGAAGACATAAAAAAAAAACATATCCAGTCACTACTGGGTTATTACAACCTGCTCTAAAATTCTGTTGTAACTCCTCTGACTATTTGAAGAACAGTTCATGGTCAAGGCCTGTAGGTAGCAAATTTCAGATGTGCATTGTAATATTACTCAAGTAAAGCTGATATTAGAATATGTAAGTTAGTACTGAAAGTTAAGACAAGATGTTTATAACAAAATTTCACATACAATGTTGTATAGCTGACAGAAATAGAGGGTAATATTTAGAGAAATTTTATTTAACAAGTTATGACTTATGAAGAAATTCTAATTAGTAATTTTAAAATGTTGATACTATTTTCCATTATACGAGCAGTATAGGAAAATCTGAAATTACATTTATTTCTTATATAACTGATTCTTAAAGTTAAGATGGTAACATAGTACAAACTATAAGACTTTATGAAAACTTGGAATAAAATACCACAATAGTATCTCCGTCTGCATACATAAACATTTCTAACGTCAACGGAGTTGACACTTTCATATTTGGTAAATTTTTCATAACTCTTAAGTTTACCAACATAAATAAAATGGAATAGTTAACCTAGTATCCTCTAACTATTGCTTTTTTTTAACTATTTATTTTCTTGACCTCACTTTCCCTCCCTTTCCTCAGTTAATCAGCCTCCACTCTATATTTATTCAGTTTGAATGGACTAGCATTTAGAACTTAAATATAATTTATAACCTTTCCGGAGTAACCATCTTACAATCATGTGGTGGCAATTAATCTGCAGATTATTAATGACCCTGGATGCATATAACCTTAATTAAAAATGTTCTTTGGCATAGAGAAATGAGAGAGTAATAAGAAATAGTAGAATTTCAATGAAGTTTTAAAAGTGACTATTTTGAAAAAAAATTAATATTTTGAATTATTTGCAATGGTTCCTTCATTAAAATAAGGGAAAGCATCTTTTGAAAAGTAATATTTTAATATGTATATGTATAATATATATACATTTATGCATATATATACCATACATATACATATAAGCACATAGATATGTCCATTTGCATTTGCATACAGCAAAAAGTTACATAGTTACATTATAGTTTTTTAATGTTGTGGATGAATAAATGTATGTATGAAATTAAGTAGGCTTTTCTAATTGAGGAAGGCTGCTATCTTTGGATTCCTGACCTAGCATTTAATGGAAAATTGAAAAATAAGAAAATAAAAATAGATAGACCCAATGGTTACCTCCGCCCTCCCCAAAAAAAGTATAATCCTAAGAGCTATTCCTTGAAATAAACTGTGTGACTCGGTTTAATAAAATTTATTTACAATTGTGCTCAGTGTCTACAGTTTTGAACAAAGCCTAAGATTTTTTGAGGAGTCAAGTGAACCAGTGTTGGTCAAGTACTTGTAATGGTCGCAAATCAGTCCTAGGTTTTTTATTTATGAAGAAGTGAAACAATCTTTTTTCTTTTTCTTTTTTTTTAAAGATTTTATTTATTTATTTGACAGAGAGGCTAGAGATCACAAGTAGGCAGAGAAGCAGGCAGAGAGAGAGGGGGAAACAGGCTCCCTGCTGAGCAGAGAACCCAATGTGGGGCTGGATCCCAGGACCCTGAGATCATGACCTGAGCTGAAGGCAGAGGCTTTACCCCACTGAGCCACCCAGGTGCCCTGAAACAATCTTTTTTCTTAAAAAATCCTTATAACTTTACTGTAAGATACCCAACACACATACACAAGTGAATGAAGTAGGAGAGAACATTCTAAACAGATCTGGTTTCCCAAGAGGTTGATTTTCTTCCTATAATCCAAGTTATGAATTGTGTAACATGAAAGAGTGTTTTCCTTCAGTTATCTATACACAGTAGGGAAGGTAATAAAAAGAAATTGATTTTTAAAAATCCAACAGAAATACTGATTAAATTTAAGTGGGCATTTTCTAGAAACTAAGATACAAAGGCATATTTAAGACTCTGCTAATCCAATTTTGAGCATGGTAATATTTAAATATTTACCTTATAGTTTAGTCAGGGCCAAATTTTTCTTTCCTGAAGCAGTGCCCTAGACAACAATTTCAGGATCCAAAACAAAAATAAAGACAACAGAATTTTCCTTAGTCAATCTCATACTTTATGAGTGGATAATAAATATTTTGCATTTTAAGGAACAGTGGATATAGCTTTAGATATGACACCTATGATGTTATCAAACAGAATTAAGCAGTTCTTTTTAATGCCTACTCTACTCACATATATTCATTACGATAATTATAAGCAGAATAAATTGTGATATTGTAATCTGTAACTTTTACCTCTGTAAGATCAGCATTTCACCAGAATCTTCAAATCAAACTTAATTTGGTTTACACTGTCCATTTCTAAGAGACCACGTGGAATAAATGAAGAAAGTACCCTTATTTTCAAATCACCTATTCCTATGCAAATGTTTATGAAGTCGGCTGGATTATCACAAGAAACAAAAAGACACTGAATTTCCAATCTGTTGGCATGCTTAAGATCTCTTCTTTCCCTTATCAGAAGAGCTGAAGACAAAATTTCATTTACTTCCCAAATTTTGTAGATGTTTTTATTCTGTGGCTTGCATAGTAGTTACAGAAACAAACAGGTACTCACTTTTTTTTTTTTAAACCTGAATTACCAGTTCTGTCATCAGATTACTTTTCTTTATCATTGGTCTTCACTCACATGCTTAGAATGTGATTTTTCTCTTTCTGATCTTCATATAACTTTCTAAGTATAAGTTTGTGTGTGTGTGTGTTTTTCTCTTTTATATCCTAACATGTCAATCCTTTCATGGTAATCTATTTTCCTCTTCCTACTTTTCTGTTTCCCATTACATCCTAGGCCAGGGTTCCAAAGAGAACAGATTTCCCCCCAAATGTTGGCATTTTTAGAAAATTTAGTAAATCAATTTTAATTAAGGACCCCAGTTAAAAAAAAAAAGGAACAGCCTCCCCTTGTGTAGTTTATCAATTAAAACTGAAGATGCATTAGTCTTGACTTATAATAAAAGAATATTCTTCTATAGAAAAGCTTCTTTATATATTCATTAATTTGTTTTTAAAATTATGTTTAAAAAAAAGAATATTTTTAAATCTCCCCCTGTGTTAGACACAGTTGAATAAAAACAGAATATGGCCTGTGGGGCTTTTTCCCTTTCAAAGAGATGTGAAGGAGAAACCTTTTAATAGGTGTCTCACGAAATTTGGCTCAGTAAGCCTGAGGTTTCTCAAGAGCCTGCAGTGTTAAGAGAAAGTAGAATACTTATGGAGAAAAGAAGGAGAGAGGGAAGAAAGAGTAAAACGGGAGCTTACATGCCTGTCAGCTCTCATAAAGGAAATAACAGTCTGGCTATATGTGTGTGATCAGACAGCAAAATTTACTATGGGCCTTTAATTTAGTTATTTTTTTTAATATAGCTATTTTTAGTTGAGTTATTTTGCATCATAATTCATCCACAAAAGTTAAAATAAATTTTAAAATATGCATACTGTCTCCTTCATTATTAGAGTAGAATAGAGGACTTCCCTTCCTCACTCCCTCCCCTGTACAATTACTATGTTAAATTGTCCAAATGTATCACCACCCTTGGGGAAGATCCATTTTTATGGAACAATCTTTATCTTGACCCACTCAGTAAAAATTGAATTTTACTATGTTACCATTCACATTTTATGGGCACAAGAACTAAAGAGCAATTACGTCAAGCAGCTTACAGCAACTGCTGGAAGTATGACTAGAAATCGGGTCCCCTTACCATGATTTATAAATTGAAATTATAAAAAGAGAATATGTGGCATAAATGTTTATAATATACTACAGCTACATAAAATAGGCTAATTTGTCATGGATGAACTGCTTATCATGCTATAGAACCACAAGGAAACCATAAGGCCTCATGGAGTAAAGCTATATATTCATAGTTTCTGTCATAGCACAGCCTTGAGGCTGAATCAAGGGGAAGTGCTGCTTAAAAAAGTTTTAGTGGTGCTTATAGGAAAATCTAATATTTATGAGACAGAAGTGATTTTTCTATTTTTAAAAATATATTCCTAATGCCTAGACCAGTGTTTCCTCCATAGTTTGCACTCAATACATTCTAGCTAAATAAATAAATACATTATCAACCCATTCTCTTTTGTTCTTGCTAGAGTAATGAACAACAAAGTAGAAAGTATGACCCATAGTGCTCCCTTTTCAGCAGTATCTCCATACCCCTGCCCTGGGGTGCTTCCCTCAACACACTACCTCTCATCTAGCCCGGAATTGTGCTAGAATGTTAACTTTGACAGCCAGACACAAACTAAGGAAGGAATCAGAATTGCCTACTTTCTTTTATCCCCTTTCCAGCCCACCACACACTACTCAACTCCTGGAGGAATCTTCAAAAGAGCACAGTAGCTATCATGCAGTATTTTTTTTTTTTTAATAAAAATCTAAACATGGCTGTGTTGGAGGAGATAATTGAAAGGACGTGACCAGCAGTTGACCCTCAAGCTACACCTGGACAATAGTCCCTTCGCCCCTTCCCCTGTGCTTGGAACATGTGCTATACTTATCTTCCCTGCACTAGGAGAACACAGCCCAAGGACACAATCTTGAGAGAGCAACATGTTTCTGAGACCATCTGGACAGTGAAGATGACTGAGTCCAGTTAAGGCTTCTATCTAAACATTTAAGATTTTGGCGAATGCATGTGGAAATCTATTGGTCTTGCAATTGCCCAAGGCAAACTTTATATGTAAGTCCCTTTACTTCTTAAAACCTGTCGCCTACCAATCTAGCATTACATGCCTATTTTTTTGGTCATTGCCATATTTGTATAGGCCAGTTTGCAAACTGACACACTGGTACATTGATTAAGAAGAAAGAATGAAAAAGAAAAAAATAATAATAATAACGATAACTAGTATTCATAACATGATGCATTATAATAAACTCAGATTATATAATTGTTCCATAATAAAAACAAATAATAAAAAACACAAAAATAAGCACATTTCTTTGTGAGAAGATTGTTTTATCCCAAAATAGTGGTAACAGCAATAAAAATACAGCAAAAATCTTTCAGAACAAAATAGAGTTCACGTAAGTTATTTAATTTATGACTCAATATGCAACAATCTATTTTAAAATCATTCTCTTTTCTAATGTTATTATTGTTCTGTAGTTTGCATTTCTTTTTACAATATTTTAATATTACTTTCAACAAAATATGATTCATTAACTATAATAATAAGTCTAGAATTACACTTATTTTTTGGGAAAAATAACTTCTAATGGTCATTATATTAATACTCGAGGTGTATTGTCTTTCAGAGGACTAACAAACAATGTGAGAGTTTTTTCTCTCTGAAGGCATAACCTATGTGCCCTCGTCCAAAGAATCACACACTGATGCAATTAAATGAAGCATTTGTTGCCTAAGTGAAACATATACCATTGCTCTGTGAACTTCATGAAACAAGTGTCCCAGTTTCATCAGCTTAAGGAATTCTTCGTTCAATACCTTTTGCCAGTCTTACCATGATGCAGTTTTGCTATCTGCATTATTTTGATACTGTAATGAAATCAGTCTCTTGGGTGGTGAAGTTCATTAAAAGTGTATAAGTTTTTATTCAGAAGGTTATAATTTCAGCATGTTTCTCAACACTAGATCTCTGTTAAACTAATCTAAAAAAGAAAAAGGCACAGTCTAAGGATTCCATTTAGATAGGGGAAAAAATGAATACAATAAGGATTGAGAATTGTTCACAAATTTTTGACTCCATCAAAGGAAAGCAGATGGAAAACTGGGGAGATGAAAATGGGAAATTAAAATGAACAGGTATGCAATTGCTTGAGAGTGATATTGAAGTTGGTGAAAATAGCATGAAACACAAAGTTAAGTTACTAATGAAAATAAGCAGGACTCAACTTCCCAGTCTCTGCATCTTCCTCTGATTTGCTCATCTCTTGGTACCACCCTAATTTGCAGAATTAAGTCTTTGCTTAGTTTCTAAGCCAAGAAGAAACAGGGGAATGACGCTTACCTGACCCCAGTCAAATTACATTGTGGGGTTTATCTCTACACAGTATTGCTGCTAATAGACCTTCAAGCTCTGCACTGGGTTACTTTTGCAGGTTCCCTGGCCATTGATACACAGATTTTTCTTACGTAGTTGGTCTTCTGTTTTGGTTAATGGGGGCGTGCTAGTTTCCCAGTGAAAGGGGGCTTGTGAACATTCATCGCTTCATTTATTTCGTAATTTATTAAGAAATTATTAATGAGCAACTCCTATGTGGTAGGCTCTGTTCTAGGTGCTGGCAGATAGTGCTGAACAAGACCCTTCAGAAGAGTCGGAGGGCCGCTGTCAGCAAACAGGCATTTGTATGTAGTGTGAGAATAGGGACAGCAGGGCTAAGCATGAAAACCAACGAGAGCAACAACAGTAACAACAGCAAACCAGATATCTAATCCATTCAGGGCATCTGATGTGTGAGCTGAGACCTGGTGTAGGAGGAATTTTTCAGGAAAAAAAGGAGAAATGAATTTGGGGGCTTTCTGGTCATACTTGCAGTCTATACAGTAACCCATAAGGAAATCATTTTATTCCTGAATTTTTTGCTCATTCAAAGTGGCTGTGGAATTTGACAAGAAGGCAAGTGAGACAAGAGATCAGTGGGGGGAAAGAAAGATAATGCGGATCAATCATTAGGAATATCAAAGAAAAATAAGTCTGGAGTAAGAAAAGTGAGGCTTCATTCCAAAAGACTGTTGAAATAGGAAGAACACTCTGATCTTGGCATTCACAGTGATCTCAAACAAAACAAAACAAAACAACAGAAAGAGAATTCATTAATAGGGAAGGATAAGCAGGGTTGGCAGGGACTTTGAGGGGAAACCAGACAGGTGAGGAAGGGCCAGCAGACACTCTCACTGGGGCAGTTCCACAGGAAATGTTTCTGTGCTCATCCAGTTCTTGGAGTGAGCACCTTCTGCAGCTTAGTGCCTGCCTACAAGCCAAAGTTTGGGGGTGAGCCCAAATTCTGAGGCCTATGGGGAGGACAGAGGCCTGACTAAAGCTTAGTCAAGCCAAGTCAGTGGGTAATGGATCATTGTGAACTTGGACAAGACTCAAGCAACTTGCCTGCTCAGTATTTGCCAGGCAGTTCCCCTTGGGACCAAGTCCTATTCTCCCACTTTGCATTAGGGAACTCTCCAATTTGGAAGAGACTGATTCCTCAGGCCTGTCACACCACTATCCACAGGACTATCATCAACTTGATGCTGAACTCTGCAATAATTGGTTTGACAAGTTTGTGTGCCCTTGTAACACACTGCTCTGGAAACTGATACCTCCGATGGCAGCCTGCCTTCCATATACCAGCTGGAGAGATGTCAGCTTCCTCCAGCTGTAGGCCAGGCTTCACTGCGAAATTACCAGCCTGACTTGAGTCATGTCAAGGAATTTTATGCTCAGATCAGTTTCTTATGCTTCTCTGTAGATCTCTGTATTTCCAAATTACTGTATTCTGAGCAGTTTAGGGAGACTCTAGCAAGTCTTACTAGATGCCAATATTATTTCAGGATTCGTATTTATAACAGCAGAAATCACTGAATACATTAAAATATGATGATTGCACATATTAATAGGCATTTTGCATATTGGTCTGGATTACAACTGAAAAATAGATCCAGAAAAATCTAGTCCAGATTTCTTTACATTATCTTCAAAATCTTAATTATTTAAATCTTAATTATACAGATTAGATATGTTATTTTTGTTTGTTTTTTTGTATGTACATTGGCATCACATTTTTGACAAACCTCAAGCTATACTCCAGTACAAGATATTCAAATTTTGATATTAAAAAACATAACTTGAAATTTTATTTTTTTTATTAACATATAATGTATTATTTGTTTCAGGGGTACACATCTGTGATTCATCAGTCTTACACAATTCACAGCATTCGCCATAGCACATACCCTCCCCGATATCCATCACCAAGCCATTCCATCCCTCCCTCCCCCTCCCCAGAAACCCTCAGTTTGTATCCTGAGATTAAGAGTCTCTTATGGTTGAAATTTTATTTTTATTTTTTTTAAGAAATAGCATTTTACAAAAGTCAGGTCTAATTAATTTAATTAATTAAAGTCTAATTCATTTTTTATAATTTTTGCAAGATTCATTCTGTGTCAAAAATGACAGAATAATAGGCCATATTTTAAAAAATTCAGTTTTACTACTGTACACTATGGCTAAACTAGGCCAACAAAATACTGACTAGCAGAGGGAAACTGCTTTAATGATCAAGTAAGAAAGAGTTGTAATTAGGTCTGAAAAACTTTTACATTATTAATTTGCTTAGCAGACAACTTTTTCCAAAGGGGAAAAAAAAATCTCTTCTCAGTCTTTCGCACTTCTTATCCCTACAGTGAGGACTTCCAGATATTCTCCCAATTCAGTTAAGCCTGATACACTGACATATTAGACAAATGAAGATGTGCAATCTAAATGTCAATTTGTTGCAATTATGATTAAGAATAGCTGGTATTTTTCTTGCCTTTTTATTTGAATCTTGCTCAGGGTAAAAAAAATAAAACTGAGTTTATCTTTTTTTTTACTCAAAGATTGTGAAGTACTGGTTACAGAACAGCCAGAGAGAAGAGTCACTTGAGGCCAGAAGGCAGGACAGAGGCATTATTTCTTAGGGCAAAGACAAAGAGGAGGTCAGTTGTCAAGGGCAAGGTTAGGGCGGGGGACTGATCCATAGCGGAGAAGCAAGATCCCCAGACAGAAGGAGGCGCAGGAAGTAGTTAACTGCTACAGAAATCTCTACCATAGCTGCTGTGTTCTTTTAAAACCTCACCTACAGCATAGAATGATACAAAGAATGAAGAAACATGACTGAAGGTATTATTACAATTATTTCAATTGTAACATAGAAGGAGCTCCTTTCTGTGTGATCCTTTATAAAGTCATTACTCAGTAGAAATTAAAAGCAAGCCACATATTCCTGGTGGCCACATTTTTCTAAAATTAAATAGAATAAATTTATCTTAAGAATGTGTTTTATTTAATCCAACGTATCCAAAAATGTTATTTTTTCAGCATGTAATAAAAATTATTAATGACATCCTATTCTTTTTTGATGTTGTTTTTATAATGTCTTTTTTTATTGTTATGTTAGTCACCATACAGTACATCATTACTTTTTGATGTATTGTTCCATGATTCATTGTTTGCGTATAACACACAGTGCTCCATGCAATATGTGTCCTTCTTATAATAAGTCTTTCAAAGGCTGTTGAGGGGGGCCTGTGTGGTTCAGTGGGTTAAGTGTCCGCCTTTGGCTCAAGTCATGATCCCAGGGTCCTGGTATTGAACCCTGCATCAGGATCTCTGCTGAGTGGGGAGTCTGTTTCTCCCTCTTACTCTCCCTCTGTTCTCTCCCTAGTAATTAAATAAAGTCTTAAAAAAAAAGAAGTTGTTGGTATTTGATACTTTGGAGGCCATCTCAATTTGGAATAGTCATATCTTCTTTGCTTTCAGTAAGCCACATGACCACAAAGAGAAATTATGGAAAGGTTTCCCTCCCCATAGCTATACTCTACCTTGTGGGTCATTTCTGGGATACTATTCAGTCAACTGCTAAGAGACATAGCCAAGGTGGGACTGAAATTTGGTAAGACTTTACTAATTAGCAAGTTAATCAGCTGACCCAAAATTCTCTGGAGTGCTCTACATTGTTTGATGACTCTCTTTTTTTGTTTTTTGGGCTTTTTTGTGTGCATTTTTTATTTAAATTAAAGAAACACCTCACTGTATTTGCAAGGAAGTACCTTCCTAAAACTTAATTTTATTTTGCTCCCTGTAGATTAATTACCCACATTCTCTCAATTTTTTTTCTCATTTAATTTTCTGCTAAAATATTCCAAAAAGATTCGAATGCTATCTTTGCAGTGGTTAATTATTTTGCATGAGGAAAAGCACCTGTTCATGTGATTTTTTTTTTCTTTGAGGATGGTAGGATTATTGAAATTGCTGAAACAATATGAATAATTCCATAAATTATGAGTTCTTCAGTTCTACTGTAAGGATTTTATAATATTAAGGAAGACTATAGTTTAGCACTATCAAATATTCAGAAATGACGGAAGTAAAACCAGTCACTCTCCAAAGTGGTAATTAGTAAACGCTTATTTTGCACACACCAAAAAGCCAGTTTGCAGACTTGGAGCTCTCAAACTGAAACAGGGAATGAGGTTCGGAGTATATTGTTACAAAGTAACTTATATAGTGGGGATAGCAGTGACTGGTTATTCTTCACGGTTATTGGTTCTAACATTAGAATTTTCTTAAATGATAGGAAATTGCCCAGGGGTTATATTGACCTGGGGAAACAGTTTCAGCTTTGTTTATGATTTCAAGAGGCCTAAACAAGAAAGGACCCAGCTCGAATTAGTCTTGCAAAATGAGCTAAATTAACCTTGTTTGTATGAGTAAACTTTTGTTTTGTCGGTTCAGGGAATTCTCAGAGCAGTTCTCCATTTGATTTTGATTTTAAGAGGATGTTACAGAACCTGTATCACCTTAAGAAATTTTGTATCTGTTTTAAAAGTTTGTCTTCAGAGATAGGCATTGGTAAGTAGCTCAGATGATATGCGGCAAGGAGTCCTTGAACTGGATGGTCCATTTGCAGCTGCTTCTTTGCTGGTTGTTTAAAGCTGTAGCAAATAAAGTGTTATTGAAACATCTTTCTCACTGGTCAGGTATCTAGTTTCAGTTCAGAGTCAAAGTAGAGAATCAATCTGCCCAAAGATGTTAATGATATCCTTCTTATTACCACTGTAAGAGAACAAGAATTTGCCAGAGAGAATGCAGCTGCAAAAAAAAAAAAAAAAGCATAACAGATACTTATTTAGATACCTATTTTTTCCCCTCCAATAAATATTGTTTTCAATCTACCTGAAAAAATTATAGTAGCTGGTTGAGAGATAGAGAGATTGATTCCTGAGTATCAGAACGGGATTCTGAATCAAATTCTCTTGAGATGGTGCTCTGTAATTTGCATTTTAAATAAGATTCCCAATTGATTCTTACGAGCTTTAAGTTTGAAAACCTCTAGTTAAAGACACAATTCCGGGGCATCATTCAGCCATTTTTTGCAGGTCCAGAGAGGGGATTTAATTTAAGTAGGCAGCTGTAATTCGCGGAACACATTTGAGTTAACAAAAACTGATAATTGATTCTGTACTTACAGTACTTGAAGCAGTACTGGGTGTAATCAAAGACTAAAGAACTGAATGGAAACATCATGGCACAGGGGTGTGTGGGGCTTCCTGGAAGAAGTTCCAAACCTTAAGGCAAATGTTTTGGTCAATATATAATTATTTTATGATATTATTTTATTTCCCCCTATCCTTCATCCCCTAAAATTATTAGTAACCAGAAAAAACATCTTAATATACAAATGGAAAATTGTTGTTGCTTTGTCAGTACATGCTCATGTGAGACAACAGTTCGTCTCCTCAGGGAGTGCAGTATGGGATGCTTGGAAAGTTAAAATAATTCCATATAAAGTCCTTTGGCGATAACTGCTGTCTATGGAATTAAAAAAAAAAAAAACTTTTCTAGGATGACTGGGTGGTGTAATCGGTTAAGTATCTGATTCTTGTTTCATCTCAGTTTGTGATCTCAGGGTCATGATCTCAGGGTCATGTGATCCAGCCCTATGTCAGGCTCCACACTCTGAATGGAGTCTGCTTAAGATTCTCTTTCCCTCTTTCATTCTTCCTCTCACACTCATGCTCTTTCTCTCTATATAAAGAAATAAATCTTTAAAAACAAATAAAACAAACTTTTTGAACTTTGACATGTATTTCATACAGTCAGGTCCTAATCTATCTTCCTAGATTTTCTCCGTATTCTTCTTCTCATAAGCCATTGCCAGTCCTTAGCATGCCTTGTTTTCATCACTTAAAATCATCTTCTTCTTCAAAAATATAGGTTATATATTTAACAATAGTGTAGATGCACAAATTTTAAAGTATCAAATAATTCTACAAAGACTTAATGGGAAAAAAAGTAATCTTCTGTGATCCTCCCCCATTTTCTGCTTACCAGAAACAACCACTTTGAACAATTTTAGCTTTATTATTTTGCTTATATATCTACTTCAGAATAATACGATTATTTTTTTTTTTTCACTTTTATACCTGGGAAAACAATGATTTAACAATCCTTCACAACCCTTACCTCACTGCCATCATTATTGAATATGCTTCTGCTCATTCACTTCCAGAAAAATAGTATCATGATTAGAGACATATTCTCTATATTATTACTGTAGCAACAGAGACTATGTACTGCACTGGAATGACATTTCTTTACTTCCACAAATAACACTAAGTAATACCTCAGTATAAACAACATATTCAAAACCATCAAGAATTATCATTTTTATGATCTCATCAGTATTTCTGGAACCTTCTGATCTACTAACAGGTTGTTCCCTAGGTTTGTTGTACAATCCTTATGCTCATAACTTTCTTTACCATTAACCTGGGGATTTCTTCTGCTGGTCTCTTATATTTCCTCCTCTAATTCTATATATGGTTTGTTTTTATATTTTCTCATTTAGTTGCACATTAACCTGGGGATTTCTTCTGCTGGTTTCTTATATTTCCTCCTCTAATTCTATGTAACCTATATGGTTTGTTTTTAATTTTCTCATTTAGTTGCACATATTCTCCTATAACTTCCTGAAAATAGAAAATGTTATTATATCTTACATGTCTAAAAATGTCTTCTTTTGTCCCTGTTTCACTGACAGCTTAAGTGGATATAACATTTAGGTTGAACATAATTTCCTTTTTGAATTTTGAATTCATTGTTTTCTTTCAATTTCTCACTTAGTTCCTATTATCAACACGATTTCCCCAATCTTGGGTTTCTATACTGTTCCCAATCAAAATGCCTTTAATTTATCCACTCTAAAAAGGTAAGTTTTCAGTCTGCTTCAAAATGGGGAGGATCAGTTTTGTAGTGGAGGAGAAGAGGGCAGAAAATTAAGAGTATGGAGATTCCCCAAAAAATTGAAAATAAAAATATCATATGATCCAGTAATTCCACTAGTGTATATTTACTCAAAGAAAATGAGAACACTAATTTCAAAAGATATATGCACCCCTTTGTTCATTACAGCATTACTTATAACAGCCAAGATATGGAAGCAACCTAAATTTTCACTGACAGATGAATGGATAAAGAAGATATGGTGTATATATAATGGGATATTGCTCAGCCATAAAAAAAGAATGAAGTCTTACCAATTACAGCAACATGGATGGACCTAGAAGATATTATGCTAAGTGAAATAAGTCAGACAAAGACAAATACCATAAGATTACACTTATACATGGAATCTTAAAAAAAAATGAAAAACAAAAAAACAAAAACAGACCTATAAACACAGCAAATCTCTTGTATCCTCTGAACCTTAAATAATTCAGAGAATACAAAAAAAAGTGTACCATTAGTTACTTTCAAACTTCTCTGTTGCAATCTACTAGATGACAGAGTTTCTACAAGTGGAGTGAAGTTGGTGATGTGAAGGTAGATTGATGGTCACCACGCAAAACGTGAAGGAGATTTGCCATCTGATTTTTTTTTTTTACATTAAAAGTAATTTAAATCTAGCATTCTGCCTGATGATTTTCTGGGATTCCCTTTATATACAGTATAACTCCAGTCATGCACAAAGCAAAGTTCACAAGTACTATGGAAACTTGTTCCTCAAGAAATTAGTATGAAATTCCCAAGGGTCTGTTTATATCTTGGCACACATTCTACATTCCTGGGAGCAGTGCATCTAAAATGACTTTTTTTTAAAACATTTTATTTATTTGTCAGAATGAGAGAGAGAGAGCACAAGCAGGGAGAATGGCAGGCAGAGTGAAAAGTAGGCTCTTCATTGAGTAAGGAGTTCAGTGCAGGACTCAATCCCAGGACCCTGGGACCATGACCTGGGCCAAAGGCAGACACTTAACTTACTGAGCCATGAAGGCATCCCTAAGATGATTTCTAAATAGCAACAAAACATTCTTATTCAAAATGCATATACATATGCATATGCATATGTACATATATATATATTAATTACTGTTTCTGGGTAGATATTTCCTTTAATCGATTTATTATTATGAGCACTATACTTCACATGACATATTTTTGGAAATTTCATATTTCCTTTTGTTTTTGCCAATATTATTAGAGGAGACAATAACAATAACTAATAATTATTTTAATTATTAGTTATAAATAATAATTTATATTATTGCCACTAATAATTACAAGAATTATTAGTTATAAAAACTGTAATATCATATCATAAAATAAAGCACAGAAATGCTAAAGTACCCTCATGTTACTCACTTTTGTGCATATTTAACATCACAGCAAACTGCCATATAAAGAGTAACCATGTATGTAGCTTATGGTAGATATATGGAAACAATAGATAATAGAATACCTCAGAGCAAGACTCCAAGTTATGCTGATAGCATTTAAATCCTACACCCACCACACAGTAGCTGCCTGATTTAGACCCATTGTTTAATGCTCTGTTCCTCAGTTCCCTCATCTGTAAAATGAAAGTAATAGGACAAGTCGGATAGACTGTGGTAAAGATTAATCCAAGCTCATGCTTGAAGCAGTGCTTGGTAGATAGTAAATTGCAATACATTTATTATGTATCATATAAGCTTGGATAAGTTGTGTAGACATCTGTCTTTTAGAATGTGATACTAGCTTCTATGTTAATATAATAACATCAGCACTTAATCTTGAAGAGATCATAATTTATAAACCAAAGAATACTCATTAATTTCTTGAAGAACTAATACTTGAATTCAAGGTCTTTGTTTTTATAAAGCAGCTTTCAATCACACCTAAGAGGATGTGATGCAACAATTGTTTAGAGGGCTTTGGAAAACTATCTGTGGGGTGTCTGGGTGGCTTAGTTGGTTAAACGTCTGCCTTCCGCTTAGGTCATGATCTGGGGTTCCACATCAGGCTCCCTGCTAGGCAGGTAGTTCTGCTTCTCCTTCTCCCTCTTCCTGCCACTACTCCTGCTTGTGCTTTCTCTCTCTCTCTCTGTCGAAGAAATAAAATAGTAAAAAAAGGAAAACGAAAAAAACTATTTGTGATAAAGTAAATAAATCCAGTAAGACATGAGGCAAAAAAAAATATTGAGTGATATCTTTTAATGTTATGAATGGAAATCTATATACTATAGATTATAGATATAGATATCTATAATTTGATATACATAAATCAATAATCAGGGATATATTACAATATAATAAAACTTATATATGAATTTATATATTTAAAATATATAAATAGAAAGGAATGTGAGAAAAGGATGTTATGTATTCTTTGATCTTCTCCATTCATTGTAATTTCTAACTCAGTAAAAGTCAGAAAAATACTTGCATGGCTTTATACAGCTCAATAAATATATATGTATAGCTTTTGAGATCTGATTTTTAAAATTTTAGAATCTAGGTCATATGCCTGTAGCTCTCATCAATGTTACATCTAGTGATTGAGGGAAAACAGGTTTAATTACAGGAGGATGAAGACATAGAATAATGGAATGTTAGAACTTACAGCAATGTTAGAGATCATTTAATACATATGCTGCATTTTACAGATAACAAAACCATGTCCAGAAAAGTTGATGGACATACCAAGGGTCATATTAAAATTTTAATGGAAATTCTGAAGCACATACGCGGTTAACTTGCATAATATTAAAAAATTGGTAGCAGGACTGGTTTCTTATTATTTACTATTCTGCATTTCTAGAAATATCAAAGAAATGGAAATTTTCTCTACAGACTGATACCTTTGGTTAAGGTTGATTATGAGATAACTGAAAACTTTAGTAGGCACCCTGAGAAGTTCTCAGCAGCCACACAGCCAAGCTCCGTAGTGAACTGGATCATCTCAGTAAGCAGCTGGGTTTAATATCAACTCATGTATGATGACTTCACATTCTTTCAGCTTAATGCCAAATTAGTGGTACCATTAACATGGCATCCTTTCAGAATCTGACCACATTTATGACTTAGGTTCTCTCTCTATCTTCTTTAACACCCCTCTTCCTACTGTTTCTGCTACCATTGTCCTCTCTCTCTCCTTTTTCTTTAAATTCAGCTGAATAAGGAACTGGAAGTTCTACCACTATGGAATGAACTTTTTGTGCAGAATTCTCATGCCTGCCCCTTTACTTATACCCTGAGGAATATTGAATGCGGGACAGCTTCAGTTGTGGCCTGAGTGCAAACAACTGTGGTATAAATAATAGTTTACATCCATAAACATCCACTGCTTCTTCCCACAGAAAAGGTTATAAGTGTGGGAGAAGTTTTCAGAGACTGTGAGAGACAACCTACATCTCAAGGAAAATCTGACTCAGTATATTACTCACTTTCTTTTCCAAATATAACCCCCTTACTATCACTAATAATCTGAGCCACTTTACAAAACTATCTTTTTTTGTTAACATGGAAGCAATATTCAGAATATGGGACCCAAGATAACATTGTTCAAATCACTTGGCTTCTCAAAGTTTCATTACTCCTTTGAAAATAAGGAAAATAACACCTATCAGGTAAGATTACTGTTATTGTCAACTGAGATAATATAGGGGATATTTAGGAGCGCCTGTGTGGCTCAGTCAGTTAAGCATCCAACTCTTGGTTTCTGCTCAGGTGTGATCTTGGAGTTGTGATCTCAGGGTGGTGAGATCAAGCCCTGTGTGGGACTTCACACTGAGCATGGAATCTGCTTGGGATTCTTTTCCTAGCCCTCTGCCCCTCCCCCGCATCTCCGACTTGCACATGTGCGTGCTGTCTCTCTCTCGAAAAAAAAAAAAAAGGAAATATTTAGCACATAAATGGTAAGAACTCAACAAATGTTAATTATGATTTGATTTCATTTTCCATGATGTTCCTTTCATTTTATATACCCTATATCCAAATAAATAAGTGAAAGAATTCTTGTCTCTGAAAAATATTTTTTATAATCAGCTTGAAATTAAGTAATGAAGCAAAATTTAGATAGGTAATATAATGTAATATCTTAGAGCATTAGGTTTTAGTAAGAAACATCTATGGGATCAAGTCCTGGATCCTCCGCTTGTAATTTGTCTGACAAATGCCCCTTTTTCTACGATTGTGCTATGATAAGAGGGGTTCATAGGATTCATTCAGTGATTATTAAACTATTATACTTAAGAGACGTTTATATACAAAACACATAAAACATGGTAAATGGTTATCCAAAGCACCGAAGAGTGAAGAGTTCCTAAAGACTGGATGTTATGTGTCTTTTAACCCGGGTTTGGGATAAAGCACGGATAAGCAAACTGCAGCTTGTGTGCCAAATCCACCTAGGCTGAGTCTGTTTTTGTAATAAGGAACTATTGGAACATGGTCTGTTCATTTACATATTCTCTGTGGCTGCTTCCTCCATACAATGGCTGACTTGGGAACTGTAACAGGGACCGCATGGCCCACAAACACTAAAATGTTGATGTTTACAGAAAATTTTTACAAACTCTGGAATAAAAGAAGGTGTGATACACTAGATTTAGCTCATGTTAAGAGTAAGATA
>CM052800.1:24449967-24510510 GCA_028533885.1 Nasua narica | reverse complement strand
CGCCTGGGTGGCGCAGTTGGTTGGGCAACTGCCTTCGGCTCAGGTCATGATCCCGGAGTCCCGGGATCGAGTCCCACATCGGGCTCCCAGCTCCATGGGGAGTCCGCGTCTCACTCTGACCTTCTCACTTCTCATGCTCTCTCTCACTCTCTCTCTTTCCTAATAAATAAATAAATAAAATCTTTAAAAAAAAAAAAGAGTAAGGTACATAAAAAAACACCAAGGGAAAAGTTGTTTACAGTAATATGGAACAAACAAAGTGAAGTTGAATGGGGACTGAAATAAGTCATTATTTCTGACAATGGGTTAATTGTAATTTCGCATTTGTAGTAATAAGGTATATTTCACAGTTGAAGTAAAAAGGTATATTATTAAAAAATAAGGCAAGTAAATTCAGAACTTAAAACTATGGATTCTAAAACCATACTGCCTTGGCTCTGAAGGAGCAGAGCAGGGCTGGTTTGTTTTGTTTACACTCGCCTTCTTGTGTGTGCCCACCCCCCCCCCAGGACCTGCCTCTGGGAGGGTCTGAGTGTGGCTTAGCCCTCCCTTGAGCTAATTAGCCCAGACGGCCTATGGGTTGGATTTGGGTTAGCCAATAGGAACATGGAACCCCTGCCTGGGAAAGAATATAAACCCCGCCTTTTCCCACCAAACTTGTGCGCCAATTCTGGCCAGGGTGATAGGCTAGTTCAAACAGTTACTAAGCAACTTTCTGTGTGTTACAAACTCATTGGCCACTGACCCCTCTAAAACCGTTGCGCTTTTTGAAACTCTCTCTCTTTCTCTACACCACGCCAGTGTGTCGGTGAGTGTGTGAGCGAGCTCAAGCTAGCTTGAATAAAGGGCTCTTTTGCTTTTGCATCGGACTCGGCTCCCTGGTGGTATTTGGGGATCTCAAAATCTGGGCATAACAGTTCAGTCCTGATTATAATTTACCCTGAAACCTTGGTCAAATTAATTAACATCCTGTGTCTGAAGTTCCTCATTTGTAAAATTGGAATACTAAGATTTCTCATATAAGATGTTTGTGAGAATTGAGTTTGTATATGTAAAACAAAAACTTCTGGCAAACTTGATATCCCAGACATTTCTAGCTTTATTTATATCAGCACTTTAATGATAGGGATAACAAAACTATTAATAGTGATATTTTAAGAGGGTTCCCCATTCTCCACATCCTCTCCAACATTTGTTGTTTACTGTCTTGTTGATTTTGGTCATTCTAACTGGTGTAAAGTGGTATCTCAGTGTGGTTTTGATTTGACTCTCCCTGATGGCTAAGGATGATGAACATTTTTTCATGTGTCTGTTAGCCATTTGTCTTCTTTGTCTTATTTGGAGAAGTGTCTGTTCATGTCTTCTGCCCATTTTTTGATGTGATTATCTGTTTTGTGAGGGTTGAGTTTGAGGAGTTCTTTATAGATATTAGATATCAGACCTTTGTCTGTAGTATCATTTGTGATATGGGATCTTTTTCCATTCCGTGGGCTGCCTATTATTTTGCTGACTGTTTCTTTTGCTGTGCAGAAGCTTTTTATCTTGATGAAGTCCCAAAAATTCATTTTCGCTTTTGTTTCCTTTGACTTTGGAGATATGTCCTGAAAGAAGTTGCTGTGGCTGATGTCAAAGAGGTCACTGCCTATGTTCCCCTCTACGGTTTTGATAGATAACTGCCTCACGTTGAGGTCTTTTATACATTTCGAGTTTATCTTCCTGTATGGTGTAAGAGAATGGTCAAGTTTCATTCTTCTACATATAGGAGTCCAATTTTCCCAGCACCATTTATTGAAGAGACTGCCTTTTTTCTACATATTTTTGTCCTGTTTTGCCAAAGATTATTTGACCATAGAGTTGAGATCCATATCTGGGCTCTCTATTCTTTCACACTGTTGGTGGGAATGCATGTTTGTGCAGCCGCTTTGGAAAACAATATGGAGATTCCTCAAGAAATTAAAAATAGAGCTACCCAATGACCCTGCAATTTCACTACTGGGTTATTTACCCCAAAGAAGCAGATGCAATACAAAGAAAGGTCACATGTACCCCAATGTTCATAGCAGCCATGACCACAATCGCCGAACTGTGGAAAGAACCAAGATGCCCTTCAACAGATGAGTGGACAAAGAAGATATGGCCCATATACACAATGGAATATTATGCCTCCATCAGAAAGGATGAATACCCAACTTTTGTATCACCATGGATGGGACTGGAAGAGAATATGAGGAGTGAAATAAGTCAAGTGGAGAGAGTCAATTATCTTATGGTCTCACTTACATGTGGAGCATAAGGAAAATCATGGAGAGCATTGTGAGAAGGAAAGGAAGGGTGAATGAGGGGAATCGAGGGGAAGATGAACCATGAGAGACTGTGGACTCTGAGCAACAAACTGAGGGTTTTGGAGGGGAAAAGGTGGGGCGTTGCACGAGCCTGGTGGTGGGTATTGAGGAGGGCACATATTGCATGGAGCACTGGGTGTGGTGTATGAACAATTAATTTTGTAACACTGAAAAAATAAAATAAAAGTATTTGGGGAAAAATAGTGATATTTTAAAAGACATTTACATAATAATAAATTCTAACTTAAGAGATTCAGTGCTAATAAAGCTTTTCAGCAGAACAGGAACCGAGTGGATTGGAGAGCTTCAGTCCTGAGACTGGGTCATTTTTTTTCTTCTAAGTTAATACACTATTTATTTATTTATTTAGGTCGCTAGAACAGGAACACAAGCAGGGGGAGTGGGAGAGGGAAAGCAGGCTTCCTGCCAGGCAGGGAGCCCAATGCGAGACTCAATCCCAGGACCATGGGATCATGACCTGAGCCGAAGGCACATGCTTAACCATCTGAGCCACCCAGGTGCCCCCATACAGCACTTTAAATAATACTCAATTAACACTCTTCTTATGATATGCACCTTAAAAAAAGAAAGAAATGAGGAAAAGAAAATTCCTGATAATATCTATTTTGTTTTCTTTTTTTTTCTTTTTTTTTTTATAATTTTTTTAAAAGATTTTATTTATTTGTTTGAGAGAGAGAATGAGAGAGAGAAAGAATGAGAGGGGAGAGGTCAGAGGAAGAAGCAGACTCCCTGCCAAGCAGGGAGCCTGATGTGGGACTCGATCCTGGGACTCCAGGATCATGACCTGAGCTGAAGGCAGTTGCTTAACCAACTGAGCCACCCAGGCGCCCCTATTTTGTTTTCTTAAGAACTTATGAGAAACATCTGGGGTGAAACATTTTCCCAAAACTTCAGTTTGAGGGATACCTGGGTGGCTCAGTGGGTTAACCGTGCCTTTGGATTGGGTCATGATCTCAGGGTCCTGGCATCAATCCCTGGGTCAGGCTACCTGATCAGCAAGGAGTCTGCTTCTCCCTGTCCCATTGCCCTGTCCCCTGGCTTGTGCGGTCTCTCTCTCTCTCTCTCTCTCAAATAAATAAATAATCTTAAAAAGCAAAAGTTCAAGTTGAAATTGTAACCGAAGTAAAAAACAAAAGGGGAAAAAAAGCAAAAGTTTACAAAATAAATTTTTTAAATCCGGAATAGAAGAAATAATAGAGAAATGCCATTCTTTTTATGCTTGAAGTTAAATGTTCTTAAACACCTTTTACCTAAAAACTGACCAAAATTGTATCCTATAAGTAAAATATTTTTAAAATTAATTTCAATGGTGGAATGATAGAATTTTAAGAAAGTATGGCCATAAAGTATTTAATGCATTAATTTGACATTTAAAATCATTTTTTGAACACCTACCATGTGGTACTAATGATATTAAGATAAAGAATCCATCATTTACAATGAACTACTATAGAATGAATGATTAAATGACATGTAAAGAGACACTTCTGAGTGAAATGTTGAAAGTCAAAAGAAACAGTTCATAATCCTACCATATAACTGAGAGCAGTAAGCTGAATAAGATACAAAGTCATGGTTTTTCATACTTAACCAATAACGAAGCTGAAGATGTAAAAATATTAACAATAAAGCATTAAAAACATTAAAAATAAAATAAAACCTAAATGAAAACAAATCCAGAGTGTGGCCTTCACTTACTAGGAGAGAAAACAACCACAGCTGCTTTCATTCCTGGCTAGGTGGTGGAAGGAGAAGAAATCCAACAGGTAATGAAGAAACCAACCAAGCCGTCCACAAACTTTAGCAGCTTTGTGCTGGCAGATGTGATGGTTCAGAAACCTAAGAGGCACAGAGAGACTGCACATGCCCCTGCAGCCATCCCCTCCCAGCCTTCCCCCTTGCCTCCCGGCTGGGCCTGGCCTTCTAAGGTGTGGGAACAGTGTGCAGTGTGCAGAAGGTCCAATCAGGGGAGAGATTGCTGAGGTGGCATGATTTTCTCAAGTGGAAGACAGTGGCCTACTGTGCCCCTACTTAGGGGCAACAAGAAGAGAAAAGAGAAATACCTCTAATGGATCCATTAAAGTGCAAGACAGCTGCTGCAAAATGCTGACCGAAGGCCTTCTCAAGCCGATGGCCTTTATTAAGGTCCAGGCAATGTTCACTGCAGGCTAGGCATAGGGCAGGAGGGATGAGACAAAATCTTTGGAGGAATTCTGGTCTTTTATTTCGAGATGGCAGCTGCTGAAGACTGGTGCAAGGCAGAAAAGCTGAAAGACATTCCTACAAGGCATCTGGGTCTTCACTGAGTCCAAACAGAAAAGCTGTGAGAAATTTCATTTTATTCCCACTGTTCCTCCCACCTTTGGATTTTAGTCAAATATTTTGAAGGTGGAATTGGGACTTCATCAGCAGAGTTTGGGTCATGGGTATGAAAAAAGATTCTGGATATTCCCTTGTGATTTACAGCCATGATGTCAGCTTGTAGAGTTGCTGAGAAATTCTCTTTTCTCTCTTGCTCTACTCCCAGATTGTGGTGCTTCAGATATCTCTCCTTCCTGTTATCCTGACCAGCCCACAGCAGCCATTCTCCTGACCTAGATAAAAGTGTCAAGTGTTTCAGAGGGACTTGTGTAATGTGTATTCTAGGCATTTACTGGACAGAAATGTCAACAAAACTGGTTATAGCATCTTTATTCATAACACACTGAAACTGTAAACATCTAAACGCCCATCCACAGCAGAATAGGATAAACAAATCATGGCATATTCATACCATGAAATATGACTCAGCAATAAAAAAAAAAAGAAGCAAACTGATAACATACACCACCACATGCGTAAACTGCAAAAACTTCTTGTTGAACAGAAACCAGAGACAAAGAATACATCATACAATAGATAGCATTTATGTTAACTGCAAGAAAAAGGGAAACTAAACTATGATAGAAATCAAAATAGTTATCATGCTGATGGTGAGGGGTCAAAGGCTGAGTGGGAAAGACATGAGGAAAAATTTTGGAATGAGGGGAAAATTTCTATATTGCTTTAATGGAATTTACCTGTGTGTGTGCCATTGTCAAAATACATCAAACTGAACATTTATGATCTCTGCATTTTATAATATATTGTGACTCCCAACAGTACCTTAAAGCTGACATCATTAAATACAATAACTGTGGGGTGCCTGGGTGGCTCAGTGGGTTAAAGCCTCTGCCTTCAGCTCAGGTCATGATCTCAGGGTCCTGGGATCAGTCCCTGTATTGGGCTCTCTGCTCGGCAAGGAACCTGCTTCCCCCTCTCTCTCTGCCTGCCTCTGCCTACTTGTAATCTCTCTCTCTCTCTTTCTCTCTCTCTCAAATAAATAAATAAAATCTCTAAAAACAAACAAACAAAAACAATATCTGTGAAAACAAACATCCTGATTTGAAGGTATCAGGCTTTGATGATAGGAGGAATAGTTCCTAAGAATCAGAGGTCTTTCAAAGTAATATGGCATAGAGTTCATAATGCCCAAATTGTTTGACAAGGCTTAAAGATCTAACTCCCAGGCAATGTAGATCAATGAGGAATTAAATTAGGCATGAGGAGGATTAGGCATTAGAGGAGGATTGATGTAAAGGGAAAACATACAGACAAGCAGAGAAAGCATTAATAGATGGCCTAGAATATGCTAAGAATGCACTAGAGTATGGTAGAAGCTCAGGTTATATATTTGGGCATATATTCACAACTCACATCTCTTATTCTCAAGTCATTCATGAGAACAGATTCCGACCGGATCCCAGAAAGACTGAGCAGATGGAGTTTTACTATAAGATATTAATAAGCTTTCAAAATGTTTGAGATGGCTAAGAAACAGACCTTAGGCTGAGCTTTTAGCAATGACTTCCAAAGACCACAACACACATCTGGGCCCCTATGGGAGCCACTGCTTTTGCAACAATCAGGAAAGTGCCTGTCCAATCAGAAAACTCCTGCAACAATGACCAGATCCAGGACCTGCTATCTCTGTTTTTCCTCTGAAGCAGCTAAGGTTTCTGAGAAATGAAATTGATTCAACAAATCAATTCACATCTAGATACTTCAAGGGGATCTGGAAAACTGTTTTTGTTTTGTTTTAACATTTTAGCCTTTGCAATATAAGAAAGCACACAATAAGCAGTTTGAAATAAATGATGAGCAGACCCACCCAAATATATCATCACTCACAACTTTTTATACTTAAACTTTCAGATAGTAACACCAAAACCACAAAAATTCTCCTTTATAATACAATATGCTCATCCTCCCGTAAAAACAAGGAACAAAATTTTCAAGTACTGCATATTTTTTTTTCTGGGTGATGTTTACTCCTCTTTGACTACAATCTTTGTCGACACTGTGTAATCTATGAAATAAGTGATCATTCTCATTGCCATCAGCATCTTCTGTAAAAGAGTAGGAAAGGAGGAGAGAGAAAGATAAATAGTATTTATAAATATATAGAAATAAAACTGGAAAAAATTAACTAGATAGACCAATCCTTATTTTTACAACTGAGCACTAGTTCATAGTCAAAGTGTATAACTTGACCATCAAAGATGGTGATAATATGGAGCATGGAATTCAGTAACTCTTAAAATTAAATTTTGCATTGTATTTTGAAATTTTGATTTTATGACTCTAAGAAATAGTATGTAATTTTAGAGCTCTCATGGAAGCTCTTTGGTTCTTTGACAATGAATTGAACTGAAATTAAAATTCCTAAGCTTTTCATATCTTTCTGTACATGCTCTATTGTACTAAAGAAATTCCAACAATCTTTGTAGTCACTGTCATTGCCGCACATTAAAGTACAACAGCCAATGGACTTCCAAGGGGTTTGATGCAGCTGTTATTTTATTACAATCAACCACAAGTGATATCTTGACTGTTACATTGTTGCATGTCACAGATTACTAGTATCTTGTTTCCTTTTGGTGACAGTCTCCCCTAAATCCTCAAGCCCAAGAGTATGAATAAAACAGTTCCCAAATTCTCTCTTTTCAAGTCTATCAACCATGATCACTCTACCGCTTCATCAGTTAGAGTCCAAGAGACAAATACCACATACTAAGTTGAACAGGGAAAGTGTATACACTCTCTTAGGGAATTAGCTACTATAGGGAAAAGAGAACTCTAAATAATCCAAGCATAGCATAGGTTGGGAGTAGTCACATAGTTTAGGACGGAGTCAGAGTATCTGGAAGACTTCCCTTCCTTCCCGGAAATGAGACCCAGACCTCCTTTCAGAAGGTTTAACTATGGCTTGCCAAAGTATGGAGAAGTTCTTTTAGATGCCACACAGTGGAACTAGTTTGGAAGGTTCTCTTTAGGGAGGTGCCATGTATTTTGGGCAGCTTTACACAGCTCACTACCACATACTACTGGCTACTCGGCACTCTTGGAGCATGCCTGGAAAAGGACACTGAAACCAAGAAGATAAGACACTTTCATCCAGTGTCACTCCAGCACCCTTTATTGAGACTTCAAGATCATGTCACCTAACAAAAATAAATGTTTAGAGATTCAAGTCGATTATTAAGAGACCAGACAATGAAAGATGTACTTGGAGCTGAAAGGCAATAGATTGACAGTTGGATGCTTAGTAGAAAATTACATGTTGGATATGCACCAAGAATGTCAGCCATGGTTGGGAAGAATAACTGCCTTTTCAAAGCACTAATGTTTGCATCAGGCAAGTATTTGATATTATGAATATAGAGCTTTTTGTGTCATTAATGACAGACAAATACAAACAGAATAGAAATCCTTATATCTCCTGATTTCGTTCGTAAAATAAAAGTTCACCAATGCAATCCTCCAAATTTAAATGCAAGAATTTTTTTTAAAGATTTTATTTATTTCTTTGACAGAGAGAGAGAGATCACAAGTAGGCAGAGAGAGAAGGGGAAGCAGGTTCCCCGCTGAGCAGAAAGCCTGATGTGGGGCTCGATCCCAGGACCCTGAGATCAAGACCTGAGCTGAAGGCAGAGGCTTTAACCCACTGAGCCACCCAGGCACCCCTAAATGCAAGAATTTTTATTTTGGAGATTCTTTAATAACAAAGTAGCAATAGAAGATAAAAGGCAAGAAATTTACAGTGCTGTCATTATTTTTTCTCCTTATATATAATAAGTGGATTTGATTCTTTTTTTAATATGGAATATAACCAGATGCTTCCTACCTTTTCTTGGAAAATTCTGGAGAAATTGAATATTCTTAAATGAAAATATTGGGACTGTAGAATTAATAATTTAGAATTAATAACAAATGATAAAGTTTTTAGTTCCCCTTATTAAAGAAGCATAAATGAAGTCTGGGAAAATAAGGATGAGTTTGAATTATCATGTTCTAAATATTTGAATATGGGTAGATACCTTGTGCCCTCAGTTCAACATAACTTTTTTTTTCAACATAACTTGAACTGTTTCAAAAATATTATTTTCTCAGTATTGAGTTAAATAATAAATATTATGAGGAATCTATCTATGGTTGATGTGGAAATACATTAATTCCCTTCATATACCCTGTAGGTTTCCATTCATTTGAAAGAGTATCTAACATTGCTTCTGGGATCTGTATAATCTTTCAGTGGATGATAATAATCATTAACATTTACTGAGCAAATATTGTGTGCCAGGCACTGTTATTAGTTTTCCACATATTAATGCATTTGATATTCACAAGAAGTCAGTGAGATTAAAAAAAAAAATTATTATCATTTCTGTTTTATATATAAGGAAACTTGCCAAAATCTGACTTCCAAAAGTCAATTAGCTAGATAATAGGAGAAAAATTCCATTAAATCTTGTTCCAAAAATTGATATTTCTACCCCACTCTCTTTGTAATAAAAAATTACTGAAAACATGAAGAACTTGGAAATGTACATCTATTTCGATTACAAATTCATTCTTCATAATTCTAAAGGATAAAATCAAAGACCCTTTAAAGCCTTCAACACCACAAATTTAGAAGGATAAAGTTTTGCAATCTACAGTAGTATACTTTAGGCATGTGCAAATAATCTGCTTTTGTCTACTGGCACGTATTTTCGAGAATAAAATTTTTGCATGTAATAACAGGAGAAATCTGTGATTAGCATTGATCAATTCTCTAATTTCAAATTCTTGATTTAGCCTTTGCTGAATCTGTTAAATTCCTTTCATTCCTTGCATGAGGAAGAACATTTTCCAGTCTGAGTCATTTAAAGTGGGATTCCATTCACCAATGTTGGAATTTCAGGAAAGAAATTAAAAAAAAAAAAAGCTGCTTATTTCCCTTTGGATTTTGAAACAGATTGAAAATACATTTCCCCACCACTAGTGAAATTATATAAAATAACAAAATGTATTCATCTTAAAGATAAATTTACTCTAAATGAGAATACTCAGAGATGCTAAACTGAGCATGGTCTTTTATTCCCAGAAACTCACCACAGTGATGATTCACTTCTCTTCTTCCTGTGAATAACTAAGGGATTGGAGTAAATATGGAAGAGTTCCCACAGTATTTCACCTCATAGAGTGCACATTTCCTTCCCTCAATAGAAGCATGATGGTCAGGCTATAGACATAGGATGGCAAGAGGAAAAGCCAAGTTTCCTTATATCTAAGAGAGTCGGATTTTGATGTGAGTCTATAGGAAATTGTCTTTTTAATGACATGCAATACTCAGGATTGGCAATGTCCAATTCGAAGAAAGTAGATAATTGCTGTTTTCAAAAAAATATCATTGGTCAGTGGGGAAAAGAGACATCTTAGCGCAAACTGAACCTAATTATTATTGTGCCCAGAATAACAGCAATATCTAATCCAAGAATGAGATCTGTATACCCTCTACCCAAAGGATAAACCTACTCACGTGGCCGTTTAGTTGGAGACTATTCAAGTAAGCACATCTCTACTATCAGTGTGCCTAGATTCTCTGCCCTTGGGATCTGATAGCCAGAATCTTGGGGAATAAGTATTTCGTCTGACTTCAGAACAAATAAAAGAGTTGGCTTGAGAACATTGGGAATGAATGGAAATTTCTCTTAGAATTTACTCAAATAGATGTGAACTTTGGAATGTCACTAAATTCAGGATATACTCCATCTATCTATACTATTGAAATCCAAACCTATCTCCTAGCATTCATAAGAGAACATGACTGCACATATCAGCAACAATTTTCCGGTGCAGAGAGGACCATTACAGAAAGGAGTGAAGAAGTCATACTTATGATGTTTTGAAGATAGATGACACAGGTTTTGCTCATTATTTCACTGTTTAGATTGTCTATTGGATTTTTTTTCTGTGTGTGAGGGGGTAAAATATCAAGAATGATGATTGGTCATGGAAGTTAAGTTTTTTACTGTTTCTTTGCAATGGAATGTGTTACATTAGCTGAGGCAATTTCTTAATCAAATTACAAGACTTTGGTGTGGAAAAATACTGTTCTCCTTCTTCACATTGACTTTTAATTAATCCTGTGTCTATAACACTATATTGCACAAGTAAAGAGGGTATTTTTAATATAGAAATTGGGAAATTTCAGGAAGAATTTATAAAGTAGAAATTGATTTTCAGTGGCACCTGGGTGGCTCAGTGGGTTAAAGTCTCTGCCTTTGGCTCAGATCATGATCTCAGAGTCCTGGGATGGAGCCCAGCATAGGGCTCTCTGCTCAGCAGGGAGCCTGCTTCTCTCTCTCTGCATGCCTCTCTGCCTACTTGTGATCTCTCTCTGTCTGTGTCAAATAAATAAATAAAATCTTAAAAAAAAAAGAAATTGATTTTCAGTATACATAATTTGAAATTTTACTTCCTTCCATCCTCCTTCATGGAAGGTTACTAATTAACTAGTTCCCTTCCAAGAGATCCTTTCCTTGTCATGCTAAATTTTTGACTTGTTTTCTTTGTGCTCAGATGTGCGCCTTTCTTAATCTCTGCAGGAACATGATGATTACAGACATGGAGGAGAGGTTTTTCTGAAGTCTAGTGGTGTATGGGTGGCTCAACTAAACATCTGCTTTCAGCTCAAGTCATGATCTCAGGGATCAAGCCCTGTGTTGAGCTCCCTGTTCAGCAGGAGTATGCTTCTCCCTCTCCCTTTGTCCCTCCCCAACATTCATGCTCTCTCTCTCACTTTTTCTCTCAAATAAATAAAAAGAAAATCTTTAAAAAATAAAGTATTCAGAGTCTAAGGCAATCAGTCTCAATTAATGCCTGGATTCCTTGATAGTGATAGTGTTTAATGTCAAGTCTAGTATAATCATTGCTGAAAAGTTCTAGCATTCTAGATTTTTCTTTAAGTATAGTTATGGTTCTTTCAGGTCATAATTCCTTTTCAATACTGCCCATGTGAGAGTCAAACAAAATATAGATAATATTCTATTACTATTGAAAATACTAAAACAAATACATGTAAATCTCCTAGGGATAAGCAATAATTAGGGTGAGATGGTGGGGAAATGCAGTGTAAGCTCATTGATAAAGGACATATTGCCTTACTTAATAATGCTCATCATTATGACCATATTTTAAATTGCCACATGCTATAGTACTAATAATAAAAAACGAGTAATGAAATCATTATTTTAAAAATAGGATTTGTATTTCAGGATCTCAAACACCTTATTTTGATTGCTTATTGTTCTTTTTAAGAATAAGAGTACTGAAAAGGCTAACAATTATTAACAGATGGTCAGGTACTAAGTGTCATTTCCAAGCTTAGGGGAATTTGATAATCACATATTATTACCCAGAATACTTTGGCCTTTATATTTCACATTGTGGATTCAAATGACTTGTTCTCACTTGATAACTTTTTATTACCCTCAACCACTGTAGAGGAGGATAGAAAGAGGGATGTGATTAATGCTTTAGTCAATGAGCTGTCAAATAGCGAAGAGAAGCACAGTAATTGTAAAGCAAACTGTTATTCCTATCTCAGACTCTCTATTCATTATTTATGTACAATATTGGTATACCATTGGCAATCGTTACTCAAAATTATTAAATTTGGTAAATAGTGAAAGACAATGAAACCAAGCTATGATATAGTTGTGCATGTTGTTTAATACATAACTCATCATATACACATCCCATATTGTGGAGTGGTACAAAGAATAAAAAAAGAGAAGAAACCAGTAAAATATAAATCAGAAAGCTTGATAGCAGCAACTAATTTTAAAAAAATTCAAATTTGGAAGTCAAGGGTTTTTATTTAAAAAAATTGAGCAACCTATTTTTCTGCTGCTAGAAAATGGATGAATGGGAATGTTTCTAAAAAGTCATCACACACACACTCACACACACACAATCATCACACAAAACTAGAGACTTTTTACATGAAAACGAAAAAGAAGTGGCAGATTTATGCATTTCTATATAGTGCCTGTTAAGCTTTCAAGAACACATTTTGGGCAAAAATCTGCTTCCACAATTAAGAATAGAGATAATGCAGGAATAAATTATAACACTTTCAAACCATGAGATTAATAACATTGACCAGCTGACTTAACCCAGTCTCAAAAGGACTGAAAAGAACAGCATCTGCTGGAATACCAGTTAAAGTTTAAGTTCCAGTTAAGAAAATTTTATTTTATTTTATTTTATTTTATTTTATTTTATTTTATTTTATTTTAATTTTTTATTAACATATAATGTATTATTTACCCCAGGGTACATGTTTGTGAATCACAGGCTTACACATTTCACAGCATTTGCCATAGCACATACCCAATGTCCGTATCCTTCCCCCCCCCCACCTCCCAGCAACCCTTAGTTTGTTTCATGAGTTTAGGAATCTCTTATGGTTTGTCTCCTTCCCCATCCCATCTTGTTTCATTTCTCTCCCCATCCCCCCATAAGCCCCTGACCTGCCTCTCAAATTCTTCATATCAGAGTGATCATGTGATAATTGTCTAAAAAAATTTTATTAGATAAGCAAGATATGTCTAGGACCAACCAATATTTTATATGAAGTCACTCATAGATATTCTTTTTTTCCCCAAATAATTTTATTTTATTTTTTCAGTGTTACAAAATTAATTGTTCATGCACCACACCCAGTTCCATGCAATACGTGCCCTCCTCAATACCCACCACCAGGCTCGCCCAACACCCCACCTCCTCCCCTCCAAAACCCTCAGTTTGTTGCTCAGAGTCCACAGTCTCTCATGGTTCATCTTTCCCTCTGATTTCCCCCAATTCACCTTTCCTTTCCTTCTCAACTTGACTTATTTCACTCCTCATAATCTCTTCCAGTCCCGTCCATGTTGATACAAAAGTTGTGTATTCATCCTTTCTGATGGAAGGATAATATTCCATTGTATATATGGACCATATCTTCTTTATCCATTCATCTGCTGAAGGGCATCTTGGTTCTTTCCACAGTTTGGTGATTGTGGCCATGGCTGCTACGAACATTGGGGTACATGTGGCCCTTCTTTGTACTGCATCTGCTTCTTTGTGGTAAATACCCAGCAGTGCAATTGCAGGGTCATAAGGTAGCTCTATTTTTAATTTCTTGAGGAATCTCCACACTGTTTTCCAAAGTGGCTGAACCAACTTGCATTCCCACCAATAGTGGAAGAGGGTTCCCCTTTCTCCACATCCTCTCTAACATTTGTTGTTTACTGTCTTGTTGATTTTGGCCATTCTAACTGGTGTAAGGTGGTATCTTAGTGTGTTTTTGATTTGAATCTCCCTGATGGCTAATGATGATGAAGATTTTTTTCATTGTCTGTTAGCCATTTGTATGTCTTCTTTGGAGAAGTGTCTGTTCATGTCTTCTGCCCATTTTTTGATGTGATTATCTGTTTTGTGAGGATTGAGTTTGAGGAGTTTCCATAGATATTCTAAGTTAATCAAGATACACTGGGTTCATTTTAATGAAACCAAATATTTACCCCCCCCAAAAGTAGAAGAAATGTAAAAGGGGAATCAAGCATATATATGTTTCTAATATATATTTGCCCAAGAAATAAAAAATGTCAAGACTGTAAAGACAAAGGGTGTGATTTTTAAATGCATTTTGCTATTTTGCTTAGTACAAGCTTGTTTAGGTAAATAAGTACATCAGGATCAATTTGTTTAATATATTAAAATAGATTATGAATCCCCAAACCAACTCATTAAAAAAATATTTTATTAATTTATTTTTTCAAAGAGAGAGGGAGAGAGAGAGAGTGTGTGTGCATAAGCATGGGGAGCAGCAGGCAAAGGGAGAAGCAGGCTCCCTACTGAGCGGGGAACCTGATGAGGGACTTGATCCCAGGACCCTGGAATCATGACCTCAGCCAAAGGCAGACACTTAACTGAATGAACCACTGAGATGTCCCCCCCAAAACAATTCAATGAATTATATTTTAAGAGGCATAAATCACTAAATGTACATTTTAATAGTTTTCAAGGAAATTCTCATGTTCATCAAAGTCTAAGACCACTCTGTGTATTATGTAGTCTGTCTTCTGATATTATGTAATTATGATTAAATTCCTACTATTCCTTAGAAATCACTACCACACATAGTTGTCATTTGTATTAGATAATTATTGCTACAATGATAACCACATAACAAAACATTTCAAGTATCAGTGGCTTGTTAAAACAAAACTATGTAGTATGTATTTGCTTATAGGTATACCTGTGACTGGGGCAGATTTGTTTCAAGATACGGATCAACTGAATTTAGTTCCAGTCTTTAGATCGGATTGAAATGTGTTCCATGTGCCCCTTTCTAGGGCCCATACTAAAAGGTCATCAGATCTCTAGTGTATGTTCTGGAGAGCATAGGCACACAAGAATAAATGAGCATGCCCACACACATTGAGGGGCTCTTTTTGTCTCACAAATTGGTTTTGTTATATGTTCCATCAGACATCTGCATCTGTTCTTCTAATAACCTAGAATGATCCACCTCCAGATATTTTCCTGCTGTCTCCTTTTCTCCCCACTTGTCTGTTTTTTTCAAGTTTTTACTTAAATTCTAGTTATTTAACATATAGTGTAATACTGGTTTAATGAGTAGAATTTAGTGATTAATCACTTACATATAACAGCCAGTGATCATCACAAGTGTTCTCCTTAATACCCATCAGCAATTTAGCCCATCCACTGCCCAACTCCCAACCAGCAACCTTCAGTTTAATCTCTATAGTTGGGTCACTTATGATTTGCCTCCCTCTCTTTTTCCCCTTCTCCTATGTTCATCTGTTTTGTTTCTTAAATTCCATATATGAGTGAAATTGTATGGTATTTATCTTTCTCTGACTGACTCATTTTGCTTAGCATAATGCTTTCTAGCTCCATCCACATCATTGTAAATGGCAAGATTTTGTTCCCTTTGATGTCTGAGTAATAGTCCATTGTGCATAAATACCTCTTCTTTACGCATTCATTAAATGACAGACATTTGGGCTGTTTCCATAATACAGTTATTGTTGATAACACTTCTATAAACATCAGGGTGCATGTGCCACTTCAAATCAATATTTTTGTATCCTTTTTTAAAAACTTAATTTTAATTAGTTAACATACAGTGCAAGTTTGGTTTCTTGAATAGAATCCAGTAATTCATCACTTGTATACAACACCCAGTGCTTATCATAACAAGTGCCCTCTATAATACCCATCATATGTCTAGCCCATGATCCACCTCCATCAACCCTCAGTTTGTTCTCTATCATTGAAAGACTATTATGGCTTGTTTCATTCTTTCATTTTTTTTTCTTTTCCCCATTCCCTTATGTTCATGTTTTCTGTCTTAAATTCCACATATGAGTGAAGTCAGATGGTATTTGACTTTCTCTGACTCACTTATTTCACCTAGCATAATACACATATACTCTAGCTCCATCCATGTCATTGCGAATGGCAAGATTTCATTTTTTTGATGGCTGAGTAATACTCCAATTGTGTGTGTGTATGTGTGTGTGTGTGTGTGTGTGTGTATAATCAACAAGACAGTAAACAACAAATGTTGAAGAGGATGTGGAGAAAGGAGAACCCTCTTAAAATATCACTATTAATAGTTTTGTTATCCCTATCATTAAAGTGCTGATATAAATAAAGCTAGAAATGTCTGGGATATCAAGTTTGCCAGAAGTTTTTGTTTTACATATACAAACTCAATTCTCACAAACATCTTATATGAGAAATCTTAGTATTCCAATTTTGCAAATGAGGAACTTCAGACACAGGATGTTAATTAATTTGGCCAAGGTTTCAGGATAAGTTATAATCAGGACTGAACCAAGGCAGTATGGTTATATATATATATTCATGCCACTTTTTCTTTATCCATTCATCAGTTGATAGACATTTGGATTGTCTCCATAGTTTGGCTATTGTTGATAATGATACCATAAATATCAGGATGCATGTACCCCTTGAATCTGTATTTTTGTATCTTTTGGATAAATACCTAGTAGTGAAAGTGCTGGGTCCTAGGGTAATTTTTAACTTTTTAAAAAAAAGATTGTATTTATTTATTTGGCAGAGAGAGAGAGAGAGATCATAAGTAGGCAGAGGGGCAGGCAGAGAGAGAAGGCTCCTCGCTGAGCAGAGAGCCCAATATGGGGCTTGATCCCAGGACCCTGAGATCATGACCTGAGCTGAAGGCAGAGGTTTTAACCCACTGAGACAACCAAGCACCTGGACTATATCATTTATTTCTGACCTAATTTTTATTATTTTCCTTCCTCTGCTGGCTAAAGCTTAAAAGAATTATTTGCTTTTTCTTTCCAGCTCCTTTAGGTGTAATGTTAGGTTGTGTATTTGAGACTTCTCTTGCTTCTTGAGGTAGGCCTATATTACAAAATACTTCCCTTGTAGGACTGCTTTTCTGCATTGCAATGGTTTTGGACTATCATGTTTTCATTTTCATTTCTTCTGTGTATATTTTTATTTTTAAAATATTTTCAATTTCCCATTAATCCATTCATTCTTTAGTAGGATGTTCTGTAACCTCCATGTATTTTAAGGCTTTCCAAATTTTTTCTTGTGGTTGACTTCAAGTTTCATAGTGTTGTGGTCGTAAAATATGCATGGTATGATCTCAATCTTTTTGTACTTATTGAAGGTTAATTTCTGACCCAGCATGTGATCTATTCTTGAGTATGCTCCATGTGCATTCAAAATAATGCATATTCTGTTGCTTTTTGGGTGAAATATTCCTAGGGTATCTCAAATCCATTTGGTCCAGTGTGTCATTCAAAGCCATCATTACCTTGTTAATTTTCTGCTTAGATGATCTATCCATTGTTTTAGGTGGGATGTTAAAGTCCCCTACTATTATTATATTATTATCAACAAGTTTATGTTTATTATTAATTTATCTACATATTCGGGTGCTCCCAAGTTGGGGACATAAATATTTACAATTGTTAGATCTTCTTGATAGATAGAATGCTTATTTATAATATGACGTCCTTCTTCATCTCTTGTTACAGTCTTTTTTTTTTTTAATCTAGTTTGTCTGATAGAAGTATGGCTACTTTGGCTTTCTTTTTGATGTCCATTAGTGTGATAGATGGTTCTCCATCCCCTCATTTTCAATCTTCAGGTGTGCTTAGGTCTAAAATGTGTCTCTTTTAGACAGTGTATAGATAGATCTTGTTTTTTTATCCATTCAGATACCCTATGTTTTTTGGTGGGAGAATTTAGTCTATTTACATTCAGATTGATTAGGAAAGAGCTGAATTTAGTGCCCTTGTGTTACCTGTAGAGTTGGTGTTTCTGGTGATGTTCTCTGGTCCTTTCTAGTCTTTATTGCTTGTGGTCTATTTTTTCTTTTCTCAAAGGGTCCTGTATAAAATTTCTTACAGGGCTGGTTTAGTGGTCACATACTCCTTTAATTTCTGTTTATCTGGGAAATTCTATTCTGACTGACAGCCTTGCTGGAAAAAGAATACTTGGCTGCATATTTTTCCCACTCAGCACATTGAATATTTCCTGCCACTTTTTCCGGTTTGCCACATTTCAGTGGACAGATTTGCTGCAAATCTGATCCATTTTCTCTTGTAGGTAAAGGTATTTTTTTTCCCCTGGTGCTTTCAGGATTCTTTTCTTATCTTTGTACTTTGTGAATTTGGCTATGATATGTCTTGATAATGGTTGGTTTTTGTTGAACTTAATGGGAATTCTCTGTTTCTTGGGTTTAAATGTGTTCTTCCCCCAATTAGGGAAGTTTTCAGCTATAATTTGTTTGAATAAAGGTTCAACCCTTTTTTTCTCTATCTTCATCTTCTGGGATTCCTGTAATACAAATGTTACTATGTTTTAATAAGTCACCGAGTTCCCTAAGTCTATCTTCATGGTCCATTACCTTTCTGGCCCTCTTCTTTCAGCCTTGTTATTTTCCATAATTTTATCCTCTATATCACTGATTAGCTCCTCTACTTCATCCAGCCTAATTTTTATGCCCTCCACTTGGGATTGTATCTTAGTTATAGCATTTTTAATTTCAGCCTGACTAGACTTTAGTTCTTTCATCTCTGCAGTAAGGATTCTCTTGTGTCTTCCGTGCTTTTTTCAAGTCCAGCTGGTATCCTTATAATCATTGTTTTATATTTCAGTTCAGACATCTTACTTACATCTGTAATGATTAAACCCCTGGCTGTGAGTTATACCTCCTGTTCTCTCTTTTGGGGTGAATTTCTCCATCATTTTGTCCAGAGAAGAAAGGAAGAAAGAAAACACACACACACACACACACATACATACAACAAAATAAAAATGAAAACAAAAACTAGAAAAATTAAAAAAAAAAACTAGATCCTGAGTGTTTTGGTCTGCTTGTTAAAATAATCTGTATCTCAAAATTTAAAATAATAATAATCATAATCTAAAATAAAATGAAAGTAAACAAAAGATAAAAATACTCATAAAGTATATATAAAAATTAAAAAACAAGAAAAAGGAAATTAAAAATACAAAGATAAGTGAAAATAATAAAAATATGAAGAATTAAAAGTAAAAAAAGGCACCTAGATCCTATTTTCCCCTACAGCTGAAGCTTTGCAGTGCTCTATGGTCAATAAACTTGGTGTGAGTAAGTTGTTCATGCTGGACTACTGGGGTAGGGGCCTGTTTCATTGATTCTTAGGTAGACTTGCCCTAGGGGAAATACACCTCCCAGGTGCAGAGATGATTGATGTAAAGGTCTCCAGCATCCACTAGTGGCCTTGATGGAAAGGATGAAGTGGCATCACCCTGCTCTCAATCCTGCAGCTGAAAGTTCACAGCCCCCACTCCTCCGTGAGCCTCAGAGAAGAACAATAAATCACCCTATTTGTTTCCATCTGAACCCTGCATTCACCCTGCTTCCTAGCTTTTTTATCTCAGACACAGTTTTAAAACTCCAAATTTTAGGGATTCCTGCTGTGCCAACCCAGACTGTTCCTCCTCCAGAGGAGGGTCTTGCCATGCTTTTACTGTTTACCATCTGTCCTAGGAAAGCAGTCATATGACCACGCAATGGTTTGAAATTTATGGCAACACAGAGCAGAAAGCTGGCACCAACACTGGCTTTTTTCAGCTGGCTTCCAAGTTCCTATGCCTGGGAATAGTATAGTTCTTAGGTGCAACCTATTCTTTTTGGGACCCAGGGGATCCTGAAACCATGGTGTTGCACCTGAGATTTTGCCTTGCTTTGCTACCTGAGCTCCTTTAAGCCAGACACATCCCCCACTGCAGGAGGCCTCTAAAAGTTCAGATTTTGTGCCTTGTTGCTTATAATACTTTGCAGTAGTCTCCAAAAGCAGGCTCCCTGCCACCATATTAATGGTTATATCTCCCCAAGTTCAGCTCTCCACACCTCCTACCTTCCAAAAGGTGGTAACTTTTCTACTTGTAGACTTGCAGTTTTTGATCTCTCAGAGTGATTGATTTGTTGGGTGTTTAGATAATTTGACAACTATCTAGCTGTGTTCAAGGGATCAAACAAGCTTAGAGTTCCCCTAATCCTCTGCCATCTTAACTCCTCTCCTAAATCAGTATTTTTGTATCATTTGGGTAAATATCTAGTAGTACAATTGCTGGATCATAAGGTAGTTCTCTTTTTAACTTTTCGAGGAAACTCTATATTGTTTTCCAGAGCAGCTGCATCAGTTTGCATTCCCACTACCAGTGCATGAGGGTTACCCTTTCTCCTCATCCTTGCTAACATCTGTTGTTTCCCGTGTTGTTAATTTTAGCCATTCTGACAGGTGTGAGATGAGTATCTCATTGTAGTTTTGATTTGTATTTCCCTGATGATGAGTGATATTGGGCACCTTTTCATGTGTCTATTTGCCATTTGTATGTCCTCTGTCTCCCCCAATTCTTAAATTAAACGTCATCTCCTCAGAGATACCTTCCTTGACTATCTCTACTCTTCAATATACTATTACATCCTCCAACTTTATTTTCTTTCTATGATATAATTATCTAAGTTTTTCCAATTCATTGTTTTATTTTAAAGCTAGGATTATTTTGCTGAGGTATAATTTACATAAGTTTAAATGTGCAAATGTCAAGAGTATACACTTAATTTTGAGAAATGTAAAAACACATGTAATAATCACAAAGAACAAGATAAATATTTCCATAGCACCAGAAAATTCTTCGTACCTTTTCTAAGCAACTTAGCCCACTGGAAGCATCTAAGCATCTGATTTCTGTCACCATAGATTTGTTTTATCTATCCTTTAATTGATATAATTAGACTCACACAGTAGGCATTATTGTGTAATTGGCTTTTTCTCAATATAATGCTTTGGATAAAATATTTAAAAGACTGATATTTATTGAACGATTTTAGTTTTTCCCATTGATTTGTAATAACACTATACATAGTTTCAGCTTAGAAAATCAAGACCGAAAAAAAAAGAAAAAAAGAAAAAGAAAAAAAAAGAAAATCAAGACTGTCTTTAATTCTTTTTATAGCACACTATACCCCCCAATTCTGTACTATTGTTTTCATATATCTTATTTCTATGTATATTATATACATCAGAGTGCATTATTATTTTTAAAATATTTAATACTATTTTAAATGAAATTTACTATTACTATTTTTTTCTTGGGATTTCAGCATCTACCTTGATCATTTCTCTTTAACCCTTAAACCAATTTTTCTGTAACTTTTGAAAATTTAACTAGTGCTTCAATTCTTATTTATCAAAAGTGTATATTTATTTCTACTGAAAAATTTTTTTTAAAGATTTTATTTATTTATTTGAGATAGAGACAGTGAGAGATAGCATGAGAGGGGAGAAGATCAGAGGGAGAAGCAGATTCCCCATGGAGCTGGGAGCCCAATGTGGGACTCGATCCCAGGACTCTGGGATCATGACCTTAGCCAAAGGCAGTTGCTTAACCAACTGAGCCACCCAGGCACCTCTACTGAAATCCACTGTTTTAGATAAGGTGAGAGTTATTATTCATAACATTTTCCCTTGAATATATATAAATTTTTTAAAGAAGTTTCTTAGAATATTTTTTCTTTATCTTAATTTTTTTAGCAATTTATTTGTGCTTTGGTGTGATATCTATATCTTTTTTTTTTTTTTGGAATGTGATGAGCCTCTTGTATTTGTGGGTTAATGTATTTATTAATTTGAAAAAAAGGGTAAATGGCCATTATTTCTTCATATTTATTTTGATCCATTCAGAATATTTCCTCTGTTCATTCTTCACAGTGCCTGAAAATAGTTTCTCTGTATATTTTTCTTAATATTACAAACATTTATGTATACGGGGCATATCTGATACCAACTATTCTATCATGGCCAGAAATGGTGTTAATTATATTTTAATGGGTTTATTTTCCTTTTATCCTACCAGGGGAAAGAGTTGATCTATCTTGTTTTTATCTGTTTTCTTGGCATCAACATAAGTGAACGTATTCATTGAAGAAAAAATCAAGCTATTTTTTGAAGACGTTGTTTAATGTTCCTGTCATTGGATGACTCAACATATTATGAATATAGATGTTGGAAAATTTTTCAAAATGCTCTAAATCCCAGGATTGGAATTCAATTAGTATACACAGATACATAAATGTTCTTTAAATATTATTCTCACTTAAATTAGTGTTTCTTTCAAATTGTTTATATAAGAACAATGAATTCAGGGTGCCTGGGTGGCTAAGTGGTTAAGTATGTGCCTTTGGCTCAAGTCATGATCCCATGATCCCTGGGATCATGACTTGAGCCAAAGGCACATACTTGGTATTGAGCCCTGCATCAGGGTCCCTGCTTGGCAGGAAGCCTGCTTCTTCCTCTCCCACCCTCCTGCATATGTTCCCTCTCTCGCTGTGTCTCTCTCTGTCAAATAAATAAATAAATAAATAAATAAATAAATAAATAGAATCTTAAAAAACCCCCACAATTAATTCAATGTAAATTTGCATTAATTTATTTATTCCTTTTTTCTAATTTTTAATAGATATTTTCCAATAATACATTATTGGAAATAAACACAGACATTTATTGTTTACACTACTAATTTTATTATATTCGTTCATATACACAGTAAAATTAACTCCCATGTATTATAAATTTTTTGTTTTATACCATTTATGATTTTAAATTTAAGGCCTTTTTATATGGATTTAGGCTACTTTTTTGTTTACTTTCTAAGTCTTAGAAAAATTATTAATTTATTGCAAATTAAATTAAAAACTATATAACCACGTTTTTTTTTGAATTACCAACTTGAGAAAATGTTACTAAAACTTAAGATAATATAATTACCAAGTTTCACTGCTGAGAAAATAACAATTAAAGCTCTTTTTCTAGATGGGTATTAATAAAGTAAATATACAAAATGCATATTTTAAATTTCTCCATACTACATGCAAAACTGCCAATTTCCTTAACAACGACTATTCCCTTCATTATTAAAATTTTGAAGCATTTCAAATTTTCCCATGTTTGTTTTGATGTATTTGTTCATTCTCAAGTTTCAAGTAACTTTACATTTGTATTATTGAAAACAAATAAATATTAAGTGATTCAGAAAGGATGAGAGAAGAAAGAGAAAAATACCATTTTTCTCATGGATCTTATTCATCTATAGTATGCATTTTCTCTTATATTTTGGCAAGTTTTGATATCAGAATCAGAGTTAAACTAACTTGATAAGTAGAAAAGCTGTCTTTCTTTTCTGTTCCAAAACTGTTCAAAACACAGAAAAATATCTCCTCTTGATGGTTTGAAAATACTCATTTGCCTGTAAATGGTCTATATTGTTATCTTTTAAGTATTTCTATAATGGTGTAAAAATATCTTCTAGTGTTTATTCTGAATAGTCAACACAACTCAACCGTGACTTACTTGTACACAATAGGTGCTCAGTAATAAATTAATGTAATAAATTAGGAGTCTAATCAATAGTTATCTCAGTAAAATCCATTAACTCATTATTCTTATCTTTATTATAGAGCCAGAAACACATTCTTAGCATTTTGTCTTATTAATACACCTATGTCAATCATTTTTTAAAATATATTCTGTAATTCAGATTTTTCATCATTTTAACACTATAGGAGTTCCCATTTTTCTTCCCCTACTCACAGCTTTCTTGGAAACATTACTGAGCCTTTACAGTAAATAAATGTTGTAATATCTATTTTGGACTTTCAGAATGTAATCACCACAGCTGTGTTTTATTTTTGAGAGGGTTTCATTTTTCAGCTTATGAAATTGTAGGGAAGATGATGAGATAAGTAGAAAGCAAGTAAAAGATCCAACTTAAGGATGGGAAACATTTTCCTCCTGCTCCCTAAAGATAATGATAAAGAAAATTTGTTTTAGTCCTGATGGAATGAAATTTAAAGATAGAAACAATAACAAAGGTATTTATTGATAACCTCCTTCACTCATATTATTGACTTGACATTATTAAAATTATTTCAATAACCATCCCCTAACCATGATATTCAGGGATATATGGATCCCTGGATATAGATATAGATATGTAGATGACATAGATATAGATCTTTTTAGCAAATTTGTGAATTTGGGGACAACATTATGACTTGCATGTAGCTCTAAATTAAGAAGTCAAAATGGTATGAAATGTATAGATTGAATAATCAAGCACAGAGAATTTATGGTTATTGTTTTCCAGAAGCAAAATAAACTATGTGCTAGAATGTATATAATTATAAAAATGTTATCTCATCTACCTTGTACCTTTCATACCTAAGTTTATTTTTATTATTGAATCTCTTAGTCATATTTTCTCCTATCAGAGCCTTTGGGACACAATTATTTATGCTTAATTTTTAATTTATCAAACTCATCATAAAAATATTTTTTTGATTTTATATGATATTTTGGAAACTTGTCATTCCCTAATCAAGAGATAGAGCATATGTCCCTTCCCCTTGAACCTGGACTGCTTGCTCCTCCTAAATAAGAGTCTGGCAGAAGTGAAGGTGTATAACTTCCAAAGGTAGGTTTTTAAAGTCAGTTGAGTTTCCATCTGTCCATCTCTCTTTCTTTGGATAACTGCCCTTGGAATATAACCATCATACCCCAAGAAGTCCGAACAACGTGGATTAGAAACAAGGCCCTAAGCCTTCAGCTCCATTTTAGATCCCAGCCAATGGCCAACACCACCTTGCTAGTCCTGTGGGCAAGCCATCTTGGAAATAGATCTTTCAATTCTCAGTGAAGTTGTCTCAGCTAACACTGCATGGAATAGACATATCGAATTAGGAAAATATTAGGAAAATATGATTACATCTTTTTTGTCTCTTTCAGTCTAAGTCTACTTTTAAAGGACTAAAAATTGAAATCAATCTTCACTAGAAAGTTGAAAAAAGGTGATCTGGTGCCTGAGTGGCTCAGTGGGTTAAAGCCTGTACCTTTGGCTCAGGTCATGATCTCAGGGTCCTGGGATCAAGCCCCACATCAGGCTCTCTGCTCAGCAGGGAGCCTGCTTCCTTCTCTTTCTCTGCCTGCCTCTCTGCCTACTTGTGATCTCTCTCTCTCTTTCTCTCTCTCTGTCAAATGAATAAATAAAACCTTAAAAAAAAAAGAAAAGAAAAAAGGTGATCTGAAACAAAATACTTTTTGAATCATTAAGGCGGAAAAGTAGAAGTAAACAGTTTTTCAGAAACCATCTTTTAGAAGAAATGAACAATGAATATACTCAGTGAATGGCAGAGAAAATGACTCTGCAAGATTCCTTGGTTTGCATATTTGTATTTTAAAGGAGTGGAATGGGCAGGTTGTGATATAGTCCTACTAGTATGAAGCTCTTATGGTTTCATTTTATTTCATTTTCTTAAGATTTTCATTTAAATTCTAGTTAGTTAACATACAGTAGAATATTAGTTTCGAGTGTACAACACAGTGATTCAACACTTCCATACAACACCCGGTGCTCATCACAAGTGCACTCCTTAATCCCCATCACTTATTTCACACATTCCCCCACCCACCTCCTCTCTGGTAACCAACAGTTTGCTCTGTATAGCTAAGAGTCTGTTTCTTTGCTTGCCTCTCTCTCTCTCTCTCTCTCTCTTTTTGCCTTTTGCTCATCTGTTTTGTTTCTTAAATTCCACATATGAGTGAGATTATATGGTATTTGCCTTTCTCTGACTGACTCATTTCAGTTAGCATAATATTCGCTAGTTTCCATGGTTGCCAAAAGGCAAGATTTCATTCTTTTTTATGGCTGAGTAATACACACACACACATAGATAGATATTCACATTATATATATATATACACATATATATATAATCACAGAATATTATTCAGCCATAAAGGGGAGAGGAATCTTGCCATTTACAACAACATGCATAGACCTTGAGGGGATTATGTTAAGTGGAATAAGTCAGACAGAGAAAAACAGAACATGTAGGGTTTCATTTATATAGGGAAGCTTACAAAATAAAAGGGGGAGTGCATAAACACAGAGAATAGATTGATGATTGCCAGAGACAGGGGATGGGGAGGTGGGCAAAATGGATGAAGGTGGTGAAAAGACACAAACGCATAGTTTTAAAATAAATAAGCCATGGGGATGTACAGCATTGTGAGTAGAGCTAATAATACTGTATTGTATATTTGAAAGTTGTTAGGAGAGTAAATATTAAAAGTTCCTATCATAAGGAAAAAAATTGTAACTGTGTATGGTTATGGATGTTAACTAGAATTATTGTGGTGATCATTTTGCAACATATATAAATATTGAATCATGTACAATTGAAATCAACATAATATTTTATATAAATTATATCTCAATTTAAAAAATACAACCAATTTTTGTATGTTGATTTTTTATCTAGAAACTTTACTGAATTCACTGATTACTTCTAACAGTTTTTGTTAAAATCTTTAGGGTTTTCTCTCTTCTTTGCTTAGGGTGTTCTATATATAAGATCATATTATCTACAAACAGAGATAATTTTCTTCTTCCTTTCTGATTTAAATGCCTCATATTTCTTCTCCTAGCCTGATTGCTTTGGCTAAGATTTCCATTATTATGATGGATAAAAAGGATAAAAATGGGCATCATTGCCTTCTTCCTGGTCTTAGAGGAAAGGCTTTTAACATCTCACCATAGAGTATGATTTTCGGTGTGGGCTTGACTTATATGGACTTTATTACATTGAGGTATATTCCTTCTATACATAATCTGTTGAGAGTTTTTATCATGTAAGAATCCTGTATTTTCTCAATTTTTTTTAATTTTTAAATAACTTTATTAATGTGGTGTATCATATTGATTTGCATATGTTAAACTATCATCAATAAAGACTGAGAGTCAGGGCACCTCAGTGGCTCAGCTGGTTAAGTGTGTGCCTTTGACTCAAGTTCTGATCTCAGGGTCCTGGGATTTGAGCTCTAAGTCTCCTGCTTCTCCCTCTCCCTCTGCCTGCTGCTGCCCCTGCTTGTGCACATGCTCTCTCTCTCTGTCAAATAAAGAAATAAAATCTAAAAAAAAAAAAAAAAAGACCGAGGCTCAATAGTACTCCAACTGCATATAACAATGTACTTTTGGAGACACATAATTTTATAATGGAAGTTGAAATCAAGGGAATATCTTTAGACTGCCTGTTTTAAAAAAAATACCTCCCTTTTTTTTAATATCTTAAGTGAATACCTCCCATTTTTGTCTTTTTAGAGAGTGTTGTATCTATCTAGTCTAACCCAAAATTATTTTTTTTTATTTTTTTTAAAGATTTTATTTATTTATTTGAGACAGAGACAGTGAGAGAGAGCATGAGAGGGGAGAAGGTCAGAGGGAAAAACAGACTCCCCATGGAGCTGGGAGCCCGATGCGGGACTCGATCCCAAGACTCCGGAGCCATGACCCGAGCCGAAGGCAGTTGCTTAACCAACTGAGCCACCCAGGCGCCCTGGGTGTTTATTAATATTAAATATTAAATTTATTTTATTAAAAATTATTTATTAAAAAATTTATTTTATTAAAATTATTGATGTTAAAATTTAACTCAGGCATTTTTATTTCCAAGTTATTTGCAGTGACCTTTACTACTCCCTCCACATTATATACTAAAAATTTGAAATCTGTTTTAGCATTGTTAATTTCTCCTCTATTGTCTAAAGATACTTGTTTATTTCATTTAAGAACATTAATTTTTGTTATATTTAAGAATGGCATATTTGGCGTAATCTGGCTAGTATAAAATTTTGATGAAACACTTGGGCTTTGAAAGTAAGTAAATCTCAAAATAGAAGCAAACTTGACCTTTTTTTATGTAAATAGTAGTTTACTTTTCTCATCCTCAGCTTCTTCATTTGAAATGAATAATGATCTTAAATGAGATTTTAAAATTAAGAAGTTACTTTTTTGAGTTATTAGCTTAAGTAAAACACTGTAATAGGGACTCAGATAATAGTGCTCTAATTACTATTAATGAAAAATAACTAATCATGTATTTTTATTGCTTAGGTCTAATTACTTAAATGATTTGAATAAAAAGCAGAGAATCTAAGGGTGTTATGATAATTGATGTCAGCATTAAGTGTAAATCAATTTGAGATGGCTCAGAATCAATAGGAATTATACATGACATTAAACAATGATTTGAAGACTTTAACTTATCTAAACTACTTTATTAGAATTAAAATTTTAATTGTATCCTCTAATTAAATGATCATAGTTACTTCACATACTTAAATAATTCTTGCAAGTAAGTTGTTTCCTATTAATTTTAATCCATCCTTCCTTGGCCATCCTTCTTTTCATTGGAGGCAAAGGGATAAAACTATTCTCACTCTGGTTGTTTTGCAACTATTAATTTAGAAAGATTTGAACCAGTCCACTCTCTTTTAAGTCATTTCCAATGAGCTAAGTGATCACTACTTTATCTTAATCCCCACAATAGTTATAGCTAATATCTCAAAATTTAATGTTTAATAGTTTGATAAGTACTTCATGTAAGATAGTTTTATCTTGCCTTATGTGGATGTACATTTCTTCAGTTCTCACAAAGTCATATACTCCTACCAGAGTGCCTAATACATTGCTATTTATATCATTACTATATATGTGATCTGAATAAGAATATATTAAATATATTGTAATTTTAAGTTGCTTTCTAGTTATCATGAAATTAGGAAGAAAAAAATTCTCATTGTGAAGATCAAATAAATATATTATCAAATTATTATCTTTCTGAAATCGGTATATGGAATGCAACTCCATAAAGCATTTTTTTCATTTGGGAGATGAAGAAGTTAGATGGTATTTCCCATTTAAGGAATATCTTACACTAGTTCCAGAGAACAAAGTCTAAAACAAAGCTTTTGAACTAACATTTTATTAGAAATGAAATTCCTAGGAGCCATCACTCAAAGCACAAAAGGAAGTGGGGCATGGAGATAGGGAGAGCAAATGCAAGAGAGTTAAAGAGCCCATCAAAAGTTTACAATAAATACAGTTGGGAGCTGTATCAAGTGGGGTGTCTCTAGAGATACTATTAGAACAGTATTCTATCTAGGAACAGTTCATGGTGACACAAAATACAAAAATTTGTTATATTCTGTGGACTCCTGTTCAACTTGTGTCTTTTATTGGTCAAAAGCTACCCAATGAGGAAATAACTCTCCCACTCATCCACTCTCTAGACTGTGTTAACTTGTTCCCTGGGCACTCCTAGGAAGCCAGAATCCCACAGGTAAAATGAGGCTATTGTGGATGTTGGGGTGGCTCAGTTGGTTAAGCACCTGCTTTTGGCTTAAGTCACAATCCCAGGGTCCTGGGATCAAGTCCTATATTGGGCTACTTGCTTAATGGGGAGCCTACTTTTTCCTCTGCCTGCTTCTCCGCCTGCTTGTGCTCTCTCTGACAAATAAATATATTTTTTTAATGTGGCTATTGTGCAGGTTTAACGATCTTTCTTTGCAAGTCTTTATGAGTGTATAACTTTTTAATAAAATCTATATGCGAGGGGACCTGGACTTTATAAAGAGAGAATATTTGCTGTGAGAATATGCACTATTAGTAGGGTCATTCCAGCCATTCCAAGAAGCTGAAATGAGTGGGTGATGTCTGGAAAGCTGGTAGAAGTAAACAAATCTGAGGAAGCATAAAATCTTGCTTCCAGTACAATTAATACGTGTATTTTTCTTCCACTTTTGCAATAGTAATGACTACACTATTCTTATTCATAAAAGTATATTATAAATAAATATTTATGAATATTCCATATAAAATGATTAGCAACATTAACTGTATAATAGCTTATGTTGTACTATTATTTGTATGAAATTCATGGAAGCTGTAATTAATAGTCTACCTACACGAGGTATAATACAGGGAAGCAACCTTATTAATGACGGCCTGCATGACATCAGTGGCCTTTAGCTTTCATATTTTATCTACAGAATTTTAATGAAGTTGCATCCATCTTTGATGCCGTTACATTTTCTTTTCTCTGAAAAGTGTTGCTTTACTTAAAAAATTTTAATGAATATGATTTAGTGATTAATTAAGATAATTCTTGGGGCGCCTGGGTGGCTCAGTGGGTTAAGCCTCTGCCTTAGGCTCAGGTCATGATCCCAGGGTCCTGGAATTGAGCCTTGCATCGGGCTCTCTGCTCAGCAGGGAGCTTGCTTCCCCTCTCTGCCTGCCTCTCTGCCTACTTGTGATCTCTCTCTCTCTATCAAATAAATAAATAAAATCTTAAAAAAATAATTAAGATAATTCTTGATTGAGAAAAAGGCATAAATATGTAATCTATCAATTATGGAAGATTTTTTAATTTACCTCATCTTCAAAAACATGGCAATATTAACTCATTTGAGATTTTCTCTCTTTGTTAGTGGATCTGCCTCCTCTGAAGATTGATGATTTATAAAATGGTCCAAAGTTAAGAAGCTGAAGTGTGAAGCATTGAATCAAAAATCATAAATATTGGGGCACCCATGTGACTCTGGATTAAAGCCTCTGCCTCTGGCTCGAGTCATGATCTCAGGGTGCTGGGATTGAGCCCCACATCAGGCTGTCTGCTCAGCAGGAAGCCTGCTTCCCCCTCTCTCTGCCTACTTGTGATGTCTCTCTGTCAAATAAGTACATAAAATCTTTAAAAAAATCATAAATATTTTACAAGACAAATAATGTATCATTAGAAAATTTTCATTTAAATCATGAAGACACATTGCACAAGAACTTTGGCTTTTTAAATGTGAAATTAATTTAGCATTTAGTTTAACTTAATTAAGGATTTAGTTATATTTACCTAAAGGAAATCCTATTTCTTAATTTTCTCAAATACATGATTAAGTTTGGCTTCTTCATCAAAAACTTTTTCAGAGAGTCTCTGATGGTTAATTTTATGTGCCAGTTTGACGTGAGCAAGCGATGCCCAGATATTTGGCTAAATATTATTTCTGGATATGTCTGTGAGGGTGTTTCTTGATCAGATTGGCATTTGAACTGACTGAGTAAAGGAGATTGTCCTTCTGAAAGTACGTGGGCCAATCTGTTCAAGGCCTGAACAGAACAGAAAGGTAGAGGAAGGAATAATTTGCTCTCCTTTTGACTCCTGAGCTGGGACATCAGTCATCTCCTGCACTCAGATTGGGACTTAAACTTTTAGATCCTCTGGTTCTTGGGCCTTTAGACTCTGCATAGGACTTATATATTGGCTACACTGATTCTCAAGCCTTCAGACATGCACTAGAGCTTTCTTGGTCCTTCATCTTATTGCCTCCATACTCATATGAGCCAATTCTCTATTAAAAAAACTCTTTCTCTCTAGGTCTCTAGATATATAGAATATAGATAGATGAAGCTATATATAGGACATATATCTCCTATATATAGTTTTGTTTTTATTATTATTATTTTTTTCTGTTTCTCTGAAGAACTCTAACACAGATTTTGGAACGTGAGTAGTTTTAGAGCAACAGAATTTAATTTTTTGTTTAAGTTTTAAGCTAATTTTGAGTTTTCTTTCCCATTCTTTTTTTTAAGATTTTATTTATTTATTTGCCAGAGAAAGAGAGAGTATAACAAAGGTAGTTGCAGGCAGAGGGAGAAGTAGACTCCCTGCTGAGCAAGAGGCCCAATGTGAGACTCAGTCCCAGGACCCTGGGCTCATGACCTGAGCCAGAGGCAGATGCTTAACTGACTAAGCCACCCAGGCATCCTTTAAGGATGAGTTTTCTGAATTAGTTCCTGGTTACTGGAACTGATCATCTGATTAAATGTAAAGATATTAATGATTCCATTTCCAGTAGTAAAGGAACTGATAGTCTTTGATGTGAACTGGCAGTAGAGATACACAAAATATCTGTATTGGGCACCCCTAATCAACCACTTGTAAGAACCAGGGAGCTAGTGACTATGTACTTCTGAACATTTTAAGAAAATTAACAAATATTATAAGGCGATGGATTGTTCCTAATAATGCTGAACAAAGTGTTGAAAAAAAGTGCAAACTCAGGGATTCTCATTCCTAGTTCAAATGTCATGTAAGTGACCTTAACACATCTATATGTACTCTGAAGGAGATCCTTGTCTCCTGTAGTTGCAGGGATAAGATTGGTGAAAATCGAACACAGAATCATGCCATTAAAATGCAAGTTAAATTCCTAGCCTTCCAAGGTGTCTAGTGTTAAAGTAAGAATACTGGGAAAGAATGAGATCTTATAAGTTAGGATGGCAACGTGAGGGAAGACTCTGATGATGCTGGGGGTATTGAGCACCTAAATATTGGTGTCTTTTCGGCCAGTGGAAGTGGCCTCACCAGCCCAAGAAATATTATCTTTCCAACCCCATCTGAAGTGATTAACTCTGCATTGCCTGAAGAAACTGGAATGTCTTTACCTGACTGCAATCAGGGGATGCTGATTCTCTCCTTAGGACCTGCCCCAATCAACCTCTGCTTCTAGACCTATAATTGGACACAAATTCCAGTAGGCCCCTTAAAGTGAGGTACAAAGTGGAACCCATGAGAAGGTGTGCCACACTCCAAGAGAACTCATTTATGCAAACAGAGGTCTGGAAAACGTGTGTGGAAATGGATACTAAGGGTATGGAATAATAGTAAAAGGAACATAAAGTTAGATCAGGACAAATTTATTGATTTGGGCTTGCTAAACACAAATTTTGCTATTTTTTAAGACTTTATTTATTTTCTTTTATTTTAATTAACATATAATGTATTGTTTGCCCCAGGAGTACAAGTCTGTGAATCATCAGGCTAACAGGAAATTTTGCATTTAATGTTGCAGCTTGGGGAGTTAGAAAGAGCTCAAATTTGTTTGGCTAGCTGAAACACGGACTAAAAACTGACCTATAGAAAATAAATTGCAATGCCAGATCTGCCATGGGTTAGTCTAAAGGAAAGTATTCAAAGCTTAGGAATATGAGAATGTTGGAGTGGACTTGTCCTTTAGGCCTACTCACGGTCACTGGGATGGTCCAGATGACATATTTTTCACCAGTACTGTGAGCTATACATTTTCGCATGTTGTCTAGTTATTCTTGAAGAACTTCATGATTGTACTTTCCTGTTGGCCAAACTACATAGGGGGAACAAAAGCCACAAATGGGGAAATCTAAATGGAATAAAAATAACTGGATCTGAAAGTGACAGATGACACGTGGGAATACTCAACTACCGAAGGGCAAGGTGTGCATCATTACTGTGACGGCCAGTGGAGTCAAAGCAGCAGTCAGAATAGTCTGACTCCCACAGATGTTTGATATAGAATTGCTATTTGTTCATGGTGTACCTAGAAGTAAATTAGATAAATTCTACTAAATTTTTACCCAATCTGGGAAGCAGAAAAATTCTAGGTAAAGCAAACAAAAGTTTAACTTGAATCATAAAAGCAGAATCATAACCCTTCATTTAATTGCTAGATTTGAGCCAATTTACAGATTCAGAACCCCTCAAATGAAGGGAAGACTTGTTTCCCTTGAGGAAAGACTATGGTACACTTCCAAAATTTTATGCTATTGTTCTTTCTCCTAGCCTTCCCCAAAGGAAAACCTCTGGCTTTTTGCTTGAACAATTGTACATTGAGGTAAAGAAAATAATCAGACTTTTCAGGCACTACTGGATACTGGCTCTGACCTGACAATAATTTTGGGAGAGCCAAAATGTCACTGTGGGCCACAATGAAGGTAGGGGCTTATGGAAGCTAAGTGATCAATTGAATTTTTGCTCAGGTCCCTCTCACAATAGGCCTAATGGTCTCCTGAATCTATTTCCAGAAGCAATAACACATTTCAGAATGGATTGCAAAGATTAATGCCACAACGAATGATGTGATGGACGCAGGGATGGACTCCTACCATATCTCCATTGAACTCACCTATTTGGCCTTTATAGAAGATGGCTGATTTTAGAAAATAACCATAGATTTTTACCAGTTGGTAATTCCAATTGCAGTTGCTGTAAGAGATGTGGTCTTACTGTTCAGTGAATTAACAGATTCCCTCATACCTTGTATGCAGCTATCCATCTAACAAAAATACCTTTTTCTCCATTCCTATCAATAAGATCTACCAAGAGTAGCAAGGCCAAGAATACACCTTCACTGTTCGACCTTAGTGGTATTATCAACTCTTCAGGTCTATGTCATGATTCAGTTTGCAGTGCTCTTGATTGCCTTTCTCTTCAACAATGATATCACACTGGTTTACTATATTTCTGACATTATCATAATTGGATCAAATGAGCAATCAGTAGTAACTTCTCTAGACTTATTAGTAAAACGTTTATATGCCAGAGTGTGGGAAATAAATCTGACTAAAATTTAGGTGCTGACCTCAGTGATATTTCAAAAGATCGAGTAATGTGGGTAATTTTCATTTTGAGATATACCTTCAAAGGTGAAGGATAAGTTGTAGCACTTGCCCCTTCTACAAACAAACAAAAAAAGTTACAACATCTAATAGGCACCTCTTTGGATTTTGGAGGCATCATCGTCTTCATTTGAGTGTGTTGCTCAGGTCTATTTACCAGATGACTTGAAAAGCTGCTAAATTTGAGTGGGACCATGAACAAGAGAAGGCTCTGCAATAGATCCAGACTGTTGCATAAGTTCCTCTGCTGCTTAAGCAATATGATCCAGCAAATGCAACGATGCTTGAAGTAGCAGTGGCAGACAGAAATTCTCTTTGCACACTGGTAGGCCTTGTTTGCAAATCACAGCACAAGCAAAGCCTTGCTGTCCTCTGCAGATAACTACTTTTCTTTCAAGAAATAGCTCTTGGCCTGCTACACTGCCTTAGTAGGCACTGAATGGACCAATGTTTAATTACGCAGCACCAAGTTGCCATCCAACCTGAGCTGTCATTCATGAACCGAGTGTTATCTAACCCATAAAGCTATAAATTTGGGCATGCACAGAAACACTTTATTAGCAGATGGAGGTGGTATATCCATGTTTGGGCCTAAATTGGCCCTTAAAGTACAAAGAAGTTAAATAAAGAAATGGCCCCAATGCCTATGGTCCCAATTCCTGCCCCACTGCTTTCTATCTCCAAGCTTGTACTTATGGCATCATGGGGAGTTCTCTGTGATCAACTGGTGGTGGAAGAAAGATTCAAGCCTGGTATACACAGATTCTGCATGATATACAGGCACAACCTAAAAGTTGACAGGTACACTACAGCCCCTCTCTGGAACATCCTTGAAGGAAACTGGTGAAAGAAAATCTTCCCAGTGTCAGAGTCTTGGCAGTGCAATCTGCTTATTAACTTTTCTTAGAAGGTGAAATAGCTAGACATGTGATTATATGCTGGTTGATGGGCTCTGGCTAATGGTTTGGCTGGATAGTTAGGGACTTGGAAGGAACATGATTGGAAAATTGATAAATGAAGTTTGGATGAGAAGTATATGGTGAAACCTCTCTGAATGAACAAAAAGATGAAGGAACTTCTGTCCCATGAGAATATCAATGAAAGGGTAACCTCAACAGTGGAAGATTTTAATAATCAAGTAGATAGGATGTCTTGTTTTATTGATAGTCACTCATCTTTCTATAGCCACCCCTGTCATTGCCAAATGGGTTCATTAACAAAGTAGCTGTGATGGTAAAGAAAGACTTTATGCATGGGCACAGCAGCATGGACTCATGGCTATTGCCACTGCTAAGTGCTAAATCTGCCAGTATCAGAGACCAACACTGAGTTCCCAATATGGCACCATTCCCTTGATGTTCAGCCAGCTCCCTAGTGTCAGATAGATTACATTGGACTGTTTCCATCATGGAAAGGGTAGCATTTGTTCTTATTGGAATAGACTTGCACACTGGCTATGGGTTTTCTTTCCCTGAATGTAGTGCTTCTGCCAAACTACTATCCGTGAATTTACAGAATGCCTTACCCACAGTCATGGTATTTCATGCAATATTGCTTCTCATCAAGGAACCTTATGGTGAAAAGAAGTACAACAATAGGTCCATAATTATAGAATTTTCCCTGATCTTATCATTTCCCCACCAACCAGAAGCAGCTCTTTTGATGGAACAGTGGAATGACCTTTGAACACTTAGTTACAGAGCCAGTTGGGTGGCAATACTTTGCATGACTGGTGCAAGGTTTTCTAGAAATCTGCATATGTTCTAAATAAATGTCCAATATATGGTGTTTCTCCAGTAGTCAGGATTCATAGGCACAGGAATCGAGGAGTAGAAATTAGAGTGAAACCACTCACAAGTAAAATGTTTACTTCCTGTTCTCATGATCTTATGTTATTCTGGCCTAGACGTCTTTGTTCCAGAGGAAGGAATGCTTACACCAGGAGATACAACAATGGTTTTACTGAACTGTAAGTTAAGATTGCTACTTGGCCACTTAAAAATCCTCATGCCACTGATTCAGCAGGCAAAGAAGGGCATTGCAGTGTTGGCTGGGGTGATTGATCCTGACTACCAAGAAGAAATTAGACTATTATTCCCCAGTGGAAATAAGGAAGGATATTTGTAGAATACAGGAGATCCATTTAAGTATCTCTGAGTATTACCATACCCTGTGATTAATGTCAATGGAAAACTAAAACAACCTTATTGAGGCTACCAACAGCCCAGGCCCTTCAGGAATAAAGATTGGTAAGGAACAATAATCAGCTGAGGTGCTTGTTGAATACAGAGGTAATACAGAATGGATAGTGAAAAAATGAAGTTATAAATATCAACTATGATGACATGACCAGTTACAGAAATGAGAACTATGATGTCATGATTATTTCTCATTTTACTCTAAGTATGTTTGTGCATTTGCAATGTGTGCATAACAAATATTTATTTTCTTTCTTCTATTTTTCCCTGATCATGTAATACCAGATGCACTTACTTTCTATATAGTATTTCAGTTAATTTTACATCATATTTTTTTAAATATTTTATTTATTTGACAGAGAGACACAGTGAGAGAGGTAACACAAGCAGGGGGAGTGGGAGAGGGAGAAGCAAGTTTCCCGATGAGCAGGGAACACCATGTGGAGCTCTATCCCAGGGCCCTGGGCTCATGACCTTAGCTGAAGGCAGATGCTTGATGTCTGAGCCACCCAGGTCCCCCCCAATTTTACATCATAGTTTTAAGTACAAGATATCCAGTAGTGTAACCAACCATCTTTCATGGACTTTATCTCTTTTATTGAGGAAGGGTCAGAACAATTTTGGTTTTACGCAAGATAGTTGTATCATGTTAAGTAGAATTAGGACTTTGTTTTACAATAATAAAGATTTCTTTAAGTAATAAACATATGACTCTGATTTGAGAAAAAAACTTCCTCCTTATTTTAATGTAATGACATATATTGCAGTTACAAATAAGTCAGTTAGAGAAAGACAATTATCATATGATTTCACTCATATGTAGAATTTAAGAAACAAAATAGGAGCATAGGGGAAGGGAGGGAAACTAAAACAAGATGAAATCATGAGATTCTTAATCATAGGAAACAAACTGAGGGTTTCTGGAGGGGAGGGGCATGGGGGAATTGGGTAACTGGGTGGTGGGCATTAAGGAGGGCACATGATGTAATGAGCACAGGGTGTTATATACAATTGATGAGTCACTGAACTTTGCCTCTGAAATTAATAATACACTACATACTAATTGAATTTAAATAAAAAATAAAGTAATAAAATTAATAAAAATAAAGGAAAATTTTTATCACATAACACTATATTGTAGAAAAATTATGAAACTGAGATAAGCCAAATTAAAAAAGAAAGAAAGAAAGAAAGAAAGAAAGAAAGATCATGACTCATATGAGTCTTCTGACTTTGACCTAAGAGATTGCTTTCTTCTGAGATTTCAGCCTTATTTGAAGTGCTCACTACATTTAACACTTAGGTCTTCAGTTCCATCAGTAGAAGATGAATGCCACCTTAAATGTTGTCTAAGAGGCTCCCCGGCTCTTGGATTTTCTTAATTAATAGATTGTTTCATGCATTAATGTTACTTAATAATAGCCACCTAATTTCATAATCATTTTGGTTATGATTTCTTTTTAAATCTCAAGTGTTAACAATGCTATTCCACATTATAAATCACTTTCCCCACTTCCCATATCCACTCACCACAAGTAAAAATTTTAGAAGTCCCACTGCTACAACTTTCCAAGAACTATCAGGAATTAACATATCATCAATAATGGGGTGTTCAGGGGCAGCTGGGTGACTCAGTGGGTTAAAGCCTCTGCCTTCAGCTCATGTCATGATCTCAGGGTTCTGGGATCAAGCTCTGCATCGGGCTTTCTGCTCAGCAGGGAGCCTGCTTCCCTCTCTGTCTCTCTGCTTGCCTCTCTGCCTACTTGTGATCTCTCTCTCTGTGTCAAATAAATAAATAAAATCTTAAAAAAAAATAATGGGGTCTTCATTGCCATATGGCCACTCAAGGACCCCTTTTGAATCCCATTGTGAAAGCCTGCTTAGAATCATCATGGTCCCAACTACCTGAGGTTAATTTCCCTAGAAGCTGAGCTTAATACAGGAGTTCTTGGAGGAAATGATTGATTGAGGAAAATTCTTATAGGATGGAAATGGAAGAAGCAAGGCAGAATAAGGGAAAAAACTCTAGAGAAGTAAGTGATCTTAGCTGGAGACTCACATCAGTCTGATTTCCTGAAAAGTTCTGTTGCACAAACTGCACTACAGAGTTAGCCTCAACTTGAAGAGTGAGAACTAAATTGTCTACCACACTTTTAGTTCAGTAAGTCATTAGCCTGACTATCCCAGGAAGAGGGTAATCATAATCTGGGTGAGATGGCTCCTGTTTGGCTGCATCAATTTTCCAAAGAAGGTGGTGGTTATGAGCATTTAGCACTAACATTCTTAGCAGCTGGGTAATGTGTGCATCTGACAGTCTGTTGATGAGAGTCCATGCAGGGCACCAATAACATCACTAATGAGCAAGGGTTTGGGGAAATGACTTTTTTTTTTTTAAGCAATGATGGGGAAAATGGTTTAATCACTGGAAGAACATTTGGAAATAATACTAAAAAAGACTAAGCATCATGTGCTTTGCTGTAGATGCAACTAACATAATTCACAATGCAGAACTAAATTCTCTTTGACAAAGCAAATCCACTCTGGTGAATGTTCCTATGAAAATATGTTTACAAGTCTGACTATAATTTTATGCCAATGTTCAAAAAACTATGTTTATAAGGGCAATTTTTTTAAAAAAATAATTTTTAGGAATTGGGGATTGATTAAATAATTCCATATATTACACTATATTATTATAGAAATATTAATAATTCACTGTTATTTATATATCTGTATGTTATTTACATGAAAGAAAAAATGAGCCGCTACATTTATTATAATTATATGTTGTTTTGCATCCCATAGAATATGTATAAGAAAAAAGAAACAAATTTGAAGGCTTTTAACATATTCTAAAATAGTATAAGACTCAAAATTACCCAAAACCTATGGGTCTCATGAAATTTGCACCCAAAGTTTAAAAGCAGCTATGCCAAGAGGATATTTTGGGCATGGTTGACTCTAGCCAGATCATACTGGTGCGTTGTTAGTTACAATGTCCATTATAATTGACAGAATCTATACACTGCAGGATGTTAAATATTTAGAATATTACTCATGGTTGTAGAATTTTTTTTAAATTTTGGCTTATTTCAATTTCATAATTTTCCACAATAAATTTTTATGCAATAAAATATATGTTCTTATTTACAACAGCTATATATATGTATGTATGTATATATATAAATATATATATTTTTATTTATGTGAAACAAAGTATAAGGAACAACAACCTGTTTCCATGTAAATATAGTTTCCATGTAAATATAAATAAGTATTTATATTTACATGGAAACAAGTAAGAGCTTTTTGTTCAAATCAGACTCAAATGCTTATTTAAGGAAGTCTATTATTATGAAAATATATGTTTTAAGTGTCTTCAAAATGCTTAATTTTATGCAGCAATTGTAATTGGTATAGTTTTCTTGATCTCAAGACTCTTTTCAGCATATTATGATAAGATAACTTCCAGTGTTTGAAGGAAAGGAAGAAAATGAATGCTGACATGAAAGTTTATTCTTCAGAAATACATAACTAAACATACTTTATTTAATTTGGTATAAAAATGCAGATGTGTAAAATAGATACAAGAATATAAGGCTAATATGCATATGAAGAATAGCCACTATTTACCTAGAAAAACAACATTCTTGTCATCCATTGAGTGAAGGTGAGTTGGTGTTCTAATAAAAAAAAAATTAAAAGTTGTTTTCCTTCTGGTCTTAGAGGTAACAAATTTCATCACTATAGCTTCCAAGATGACAGCACGTTATTGCTACCTCTACTTATAGACAGGTCAAAATTTCAGCACCTATAGGTCAAAATTTGATGGGAAATAATGATTCTTCAAAAAAATGGATAAGAGAACAAGTTTTCACTATACTTCTCTTACCTCTTATTAGTCTTCAAAGTTCACATCTGCTTCATAATATACATGGGATTTAAGTACAAAAGTAGATACATAATCAAAATTTCACAAATGTTGAAGCAAAGAGAATACCATAGAAAGAATTTTGTATTTGACATTGTTGATTTCATCGTCAAAGCCTCCATTCTTCTTTTTGATAATATGTCATTTTTCCTTTTGGGCTGATATATACAGGTGTTTGCCTACAAACATTTTCTTGTTAGAAAATGGGACAGATTCCTGCTCTTACCTCTTCAGTTCTGTCAGTGGTCAATTACATGACTTAAATTCAACAACAGCAGCAAAAACACTTTTAAGAAAATGAATTTTGGGGGCGCCTGGGTGGCTCAGTGAGTTAAAGCCTCTGCCTTCGGCTCAGGTCATGATCTCAGGGTCCTGGGATCGAGCCCCGCATCAGGCTCTCTGCTCAGCAGGAAGCCTGCTTCCCCCGCTCTCTCTGCCTGCCTCTCTGCCTACCTGTGATCTCTCTCTCTGTGTCAAATAAATAAATAAAATCTTAAAAAATGAATTTTGAGTGAGAGAGGCTTGCAATAAGAAAACAATGGTATGTCTAGGTTAATGTCACACTTGAAATATTAAATAATGCTGGGAAGGTGATTGCTATCACATCTGCCTTTCATTCTCTAACTTGACCAATGCAAATAAACAACAGATAGAGGATTAAATACAGTAATAATAGTTTGCTGTTATTTCAAATATGGTATCTTTATTATATCAATCAATTCAGTTTATGACAATTGGAAAGCAGGTAGTGAGCAGGAGAATGATTTTTCCCATACACTTAGCTAGACTAAAGCACCTAAATAATTTTCTTTCATTGGGCCCAGATAGATTACACCTTTAATGTGTTACCTTAGACATATGTGAACTCTTTTAACTCTCTGCCATGGTTTAGCCCAAATTCAAAAGATACGATATTGATCCACTGAATTGATGACATAGTGCTTACTATTGTATATAGAAAGTATGAAATAGCAGGTACACAGCTTGACATGGTAAGACGTATGTATGCCATTGAATTGGAAACTAATCCCACAAAATGTTCAGAAGCTATCAGTGAAATTTCTGAGTAAGAGTTATGTGATTGTTTTGGAGTAATTTTTGCTGTTGATCCAGTTAAGAAGAAGCTGAGTGACATAGTTGTATAGTTAGGATTCTGGGAGCTTAATTAGTTTAAAGTGACACTGGAAAACATGGTTTACTAAGGGCCCTACTCCCCAAATAGGTTCAGAACTCATAATTTTGGCTACTTGAATGAAAGGGAAAACATGACTTTCCACTAGAAATCAAATAGTATTAAAGAAGTAGAGGCCTGGGGGAGGCAGGCAGTGAAATTTCTCAAGAATGGTCAAGTCCTACTGATGCAAAAATTATGTTTCAGGAATTAATACATATATGCCAGCCTGTGCCCCTTTGACATAACCAAATTGATATTGGGACATTCTCACAATATCAGGTTAAAAAGAAAGAGAGAGAGAAGCCTTTGCAGAGGCACTGTCTTCTTTTCTCTTCTCTTCTCTTCTCTTCTCTTCTCTTCTCTTCTCTTCTCTTCTCTTCTCTTCTCTTCTCTTCTCGTCCCTTCCCTTCCCTTCTCTTCTTTCTCCTCTCCTCTCCTCTCCTCTCCTCTCCTCTCCTCTCCTCTCCTCTCCTCTCCTTTCTCTCTCATTTCTTCTTTTCTTTACTTTTCTTCTTTTCTTTTCCATTTGATTGTTTCTGCTTTTGATGACATAATTTTTAAAAGAATCTGGAGACATTTTTCCAAAGAAGACATCCAGATGGCCAACAGACACATGAAAAATGATCGACATCACTCATCATAAGGAAAATATAAATAAAAACTACAAGGAGATATTACTCCGCATCTGTCAGAATGGCTAAAATCAACAACATAAGAAGTAACACGTGTTGGTGAGGATACAGAGAAAAGGGAACCCTCTTGCAATATTAGTGGGAATGCAAACTGGTGCAGCCACTCTGGAAAACAGTATGGAGTTTACTCAGAAAGTTAAAAATAGAACTACCTTATGATTCAGCAATTGCACTACTAGGTATTTACCCAAAGAATACAAAAAATACCAATTCAAAGAGATACATATGTCCCCTTGTTTATGGCAGCATTATCAATAATAGTCAAATTATGGAAGGGGTCCAAATATCCATCAGCTGATGAATGGATGAAGATATATATATATATATGTATATACATATATATATATGTATATATATATATATATTCATATATATATGGGGATAGATGAGGATGATAAATATAAATGTATGTATATATAAATCTAAATGTGTATATATGTATATGTATCTATACATATTATATACGTATCTGTGCATGTGTGTTTGTGTGTGTGTGTGTATTCTTTGTCTATTCATCCACTGACAGGTACTAAGTTGTTTCCATGTCTTGGTTATTGTAAATAGAGTTCCAGCAATCATAGGGGTGCATATATCTTTACAAGTTAGTGTTTTCATTTCTTTTAGATAAATACCCAGAATTAGATTTCTAGATGACATGGTAGTTCTAATTTTAATTTCTTGAGATGCTTCCATAAAATTTTCATTAGTGACTGCACTAATTTACATTTCTACCAACATAGCATAAGATTCTCTTTTCTCTACATCCTTCCTGGAATTTGTTATCTTCTGTCTTCTTCTTCTTTTTTTTTTAACTTAATTTTATTTTTTCAGTGTTCCAAGATTCATTGTTTATACACCACACCCAGTGCTCCATGCAATATGTGCCCTCTTTAATACCCACTACCAAGCTCACCCATCCCCCTACCCCCTTTCCATCTAAAATGCTCAGTTTGTTTCTCAGAGTCCACAGTCTCTCATAGTTCACCTTCCCCTCTGATTTCCCCCAAATCACTTTTCCTTTCCTTCTCTTAATGTACTCCATATTATTCCTTATGCTCCACAAGTAAGTGAAACCATATGATAATTGACTTTCTCTGCTTGACTTATTTCACTCAGCATAATCTCTTCCAGTCCCATCTATGTTGATACAAAAGTTGGGTATTCATCCTTTCTGATGGCAGAGTAATATTCCATTGTATATATGGACCACATATTCTTTATCTATTCATCTGTTGAAGGGTATCTTGGCTCTTTCCACAGTTTGACGATTGTGGCCATTGCTGCTATGAACATTGGGGTACATATGGCCCTTCTTTTCACCACATCTGTATCTTTGGGGTAAATACCCAGTAGTGCAATTGCAGGGCCATAGGGTAGCTCTATTTTTAATTTCTTCAGGAATCTCCACACTGTTTTCCAAAGTGGTTGCACCAACTTGGATTCCCACCAAGAGTATAAGAGGTTCCCCTTTCTCCACATCCTCTCCAACGCTTGTTGTTTCTTGTCTTGTTAATTTTGGCCATTCTAACTGATGTAAGGTGGTATCTCAATGTGGTTTTGATTTGAATTTTCCTGATGGCTAATGATGATGAACATTTTTTCATGTGTCTGTTAGCTATTTGTATGTCTTCTTTGGAGAAGTGTCTGTTCATGACCATTCTCTTACACCATACACAAAGATAAACTCAAAGTGGATGAAAGACCTCAACATGAGACAGGAATACATCAAAATCCTAGATGAGAACATAGGTAGTAACCTCTTTGACATCGGCCACAGCAACTTCTTTCAGAATATGTCTCCAAATGCAAAGAAAAAAAAAGTGAAAATGAACTTTTGGAACTTTATCAAGATAAAAAAAACCTTCCACACAGCAAAGAAAACAGTCAATGAAGCCAAGAGACAACCCACGGAATGGGAGTAGATATTCGCAAATGACACTACCGACAAAGGACTGATATCCAAGATCTATAAAGAACTCCTCAAACGCAAAACCCAAAAACCAGATTATCATGTCAAAAAATGGGCAAAAGACATGTCTTGTGTCTTTTTGATAATAGCCATTCTAACATTCATAAGGTGGTATCACACTGTAGTTTCGATATGCATTTCTTTGATTAGTGATATTGAGGATCTTTTTAAGCACCTTTTAGCTATCTGTATGTCTTCTTTGGAAAAATGTCTATTCAAATCCTCTGCACATTTTAATAAGATTGTGTTTTTTGTTATTAACTTATATGAGTTCTTTATATGTTTCTGACACTAACCCCTTATTAGATACATGATTTGAAAATACATTCTCCCGTTTGGTAGTCTACCTTTTTATTTTGTTGATGCTTTCCTTTGCTGTGCAGAAGCTTTTAGTTTGTTATAGTCCCGCTTCCTTATTTTTGCTTTTGTTGCTTTTGCTTTTGGCATGAAATCAAAAACCATTGCTAAGACTGTGTCAAGGAACTTAATGCAATGTTTTCATCTAGGAGTTTTATGTTTTCATAAAAAAATATGTTTTCATACATTCGAGTGTTGAATCCATGTAACTTGAGTTTTGTATACAGTGTGAGACAGCAGTCCAATTTCATTCTTTTGCATGTGTCTGTCCAGTTCTCTCAATGCTATTTATTGAAGAGAGTATCAATTCTTTTTTTTTTTAAAGATTTTTTTTTATTTATTTATTTGAGATAGAGACAGTGAGAGAAGCATGAGAGGGGAGAAGGTCAGAGGGAGAAGCAGACTCCCCATGGAGCTGGGAGCCCGATGTGGGACTCGATCCCAAGACTCCGGGATCATGACCTGAGCCGAAGGCAGTTGCTTAACCAACTGAGCCACCCAGGTGCCCAAAGAGAGTATCAATTCTTGATTGGACTGTTACGATACATTTCTACCAAGTATACATGCTTACTCTATTGTCCTCTAACAAATACCGATGAGAGTTTGAAGATGAGAATAGAGAAGTAATCATCATATTTGGCAACATGGTAGTGTTTGATACACAGCAAATGTTGCAAGGGAATTGACTGGTCAATGATGAAAATTTCAGGTCGATTGGTAATGGAATATGCCTTTTTAAAAAAAAAATAATTATGAATTTAAGTTCTATTTGGAGAGTAAAGGAAACATGGAAAGAAGTAAAAATGAAATGTTTATTGACCTACACACTGCAAGTTTCAGCATGTTGCTGAGTTTATTGACCTGAAGTCACAAGTCCTCTCATGTGGCCCTTTCTGAACACTTACTGTTTCTGTTATGATAACCACTTCTAATCTACTCTTTGTGCCTTCAAATTCAGGAGTGGTAAGGAAGCCATAGTGATGCTCATTGTAGAGCTCTCTAGGGCCTCCTTAAATCAGAATAATGTGCCCTAAGAAACATACATGGTGTGTTTGCCATCTATAACCAGTCTTGGCATGGTGTGCTATTCTTTATTGGTTTCCCTAAACCTGAACTCTCTTCAAATTGCCCATTTTGAATGTGCCATCTATCTCGCAGGACCCTCACTGATAAAAACAATTAAAACAAAAATGGCAAAACAAAATGGCCACATCAATAGATTAGTTTGGTTGATAAATTCAGGAGCAAATGAACTTCGTAGAATTTCAGAATTTTAAGCATCAAGAAGAGAGGAAAGCATAAGAAAGAGGACAGGTGATAACCGAATTGAGTGGGGCTTATTCTAGATAACATGAGAAAGGAGGATCCGTCTGAATTACTTATGAGAAGAATGCTAAAATCTGAGGAGGAATGAGCCATTGGAAGAGCTGGGCTGAAAATATTCCAGCTTTCCCACCATTCCAAAGGGAATGACTAATGGTTCCCAAATAATTAATAACCTGGTAATTTAACAGCCGGAGTTGAAAGATCAAAGAGACAGAAACTTAGTGAGGGAGAAAAGTAGAAGATAAGGTCAGAGGTTTATAGACAAACGTATCAGGCAGGATCATGTTGACCATAATAAAGGGTTGGAATACTAAGAGTAAGAGGAAACTGTTAGAAGTATTTAATTAAAGGAGGGTGTGCTCTGATCAGCATTTTAATAGCTGACTGCTATTGGATTGAGAGAGGGAAAGACCAGAAATACAATGACAAGCTAGGATGCTACTTCTGTAGTACAAGTGAAAGATGATGGTAGAAATAGTGATAAAGTAAGGGTTTTAAAATGTATTTTGATAGGAGAGCCACAGGACTTTCTGATGACAATATATGTAAGGATAGGACATAAAGGTTTGATCACCTAAACATGTGATAGTGCCATTTACAAAACATAAGATACTAGGGGTGGGTATTTGATGAGAGAAGAAGTTATAGCTAGGAGTTAATATCTTGGTCATGTTACTTTCTATAAAATCCTACTAGAATAGGTAGAAGGAATCAGTGATGTGTCTTTGTTACTTCTGAAAGAATTCTTGGCATGGGGAGTAGAAGAAATTCAAGAAGAAATCTATTTTGAGTCTTTAGGTAGATTAAAGTTAAGTCTAAAATTAATAACAGTAGTTGCAATTGAGCAAAACTTTGCATCGTTCCAGCAATTCTGGCAACTACACCACATTTGTTGCTTAGCATACACTATCCTGGTTTAAAGAGGTGCTAGAAAAGAGAGTACAGTAAGCATCACTATAATTTATTTCTAATAAGTGACAGGTGTAAGACAAAGAGTGCAGCTAATGTGTAGCTGCCACAGCAAGCAAGGAAAAGAGGTTTTCAGCTCAGAGACAAATTTTCTAATGTGAATGCCTCTATCTCTAGCCTCCCAGTAACTGCTCAAGCTTCCAATTTGCAGGACTACAGAATACAACTATAATAAACTTTCCATTAAGCTTTTCTTTGGGCCTTAAAGATTCAGAAACTTATCAATTCTAATCCATTACTTTGCCTGTCTTCACTTAGAATCCTTTTCCTATCAATGCCGAGGGTGTGCTCAGTATCTCCAATACTATTCTTTGCCCTGTAGGTTTCAGATAATCCTTGCATTCAGTTTTATTCTCACCTATACCTTTGGACTGCATCTACCATCTAGAGACCAGTCTATCCACTGGTATATGCAACCTCAGAACTAGAACACTGTAGGAAATGTAGGTTTTAATACAGCTGCTAGCTCTATTCTTCTGTGATTCTTTGATCTGAGGTACTACTTCTAGCATGCTATATATTATATCAAAGTTTTGTGCTATTCTTCTTTTTTTCCCTCCTACCAATGAAGTTCACTATATCTTTCTGTCAAAGAAAAAGTTTATTTTATAATCCACATATTAAAAAATAAATGAATAAATAAAATAAAATCCACACACTAAAACTATTCACTGTAGAAAGAGGTACAATTTCTGCCTCAGTTGAAATAAAACTTTATATATGTAAGAATTTGGAGCTTGGTGATATATCCCTATTACATACAGACAGTGACAAGACCTCAAATTTGTTTTCCTCCAATGATAGAATTCTTAACTAAACAATGTTCATATTTCAAAGTGAGAATCAGATTAATATTTGCAATATTCAACTTCTGGTGCCAGGATCTCTTTTCTTTTTCACATGAAATATAAAAATTAATCTCAAAAGACTGATCTCCACAACCACTTATTCACCAGTGAATGGTGAACACAGACGAAATCCCAAAGGTCATTGATCACTCACAGCTTAGCATTTATCAACATCTGGACAAATTTTGAAGTATCTGAATCTTAAGCTTCTATTTGGTAGGATTAATATATCACACTGTTCCTACTAATACTCCAAAGGGATGTAGAAAGTAAGAAAGTGATTTTTTGGGAGGATAAAGGAAAAGGAAAAAAAAGTGCTAGAGAGTTAAAATAACTGAAGTAAGACAAACAAAGGATAAAGAAAGGAAAAGGAAAAAAGGAAAAAAAAAAAAAAAAAAGACCGAGGGCTCCCGAGTATTAAGGGAAAAATGCATAGATTCTTTTTCACACTGAAATTGAGTTCCATGACTTTTCCACACTGTGTGTGTTGTCTTTCTTTCCCAATCCTCACATAAAATTTTTCAGGGTAACATATTGCTCCTTTGAGTAACACTTTAAACAGGCGACGACTTTCAGATGTAAGCAAGGTTGATTCTAGGACATATTGTGACGTAAGAGAAATGTGTTTGAGACAAACTCTTGCCTCTAAGCACTTCCCCTTATGTCCCTGCACATTTTCATTTCCTCCTGACCTGTAGTCCTCACTGTCATTCTCCTCCTGCCTCAAGCTCAGGACACAAGTCACTTAATACCCTCAATCAGGGACACATGGGGCATCCATAAAATTAAATATAAAATAGGAAAGCACATATGTGACAGCTGTGGAAATGTGCCACTCAGATCTGCTGTGGGGATAATACCGTACCAAAGCCTCCGGCTGTTGCACCTTTGGATTCAGCACTGCATTTTCACTGAGGTTATGCTGCCTGCTGCCAGGCTTTTCTGAGTCAATGACTGAGCACAACATGGATACTTAAGTGGACTCATTGCAGTGAGATATAGGAGTTTTCCAACAGGAGATTGTGACCTGGGACTTCTTTTTCATCTGGCCAAAACTTTGTTGGAACCATGCCACATGTAAGAATCTTGCTGCTGAAACCTTTTTCTCTCTTTCTTTTCTTTCATGGGTATAAATCCATTCTATGGTATAAACACTCTATTAATGGTATAGTATACCATTCTATGGTATAAACACTCTGCTCTTCATTTCTTGCTCTCTTCTACAGTGAAAAACTTATATATCTAATTCTATTTTGGTTTTTACACTTGGTGGTTCTGATGCAAATGGTACTAGGATATTTGAAAAAAAAGAAAAAAAAAACATGATAAAATGAAGATTTTGGACTTGGGCATTCATTGTCTATAAGAAAAAGATGCAATAAAAGAAAAAGAAAAAGAAGAAAAAGATGCAAGCCTGGATGGTAAGAGGGGAACCAATAGAACATAATTTAAGAAGGCTTAAATTATTACATTTAGAACATAATGCTAAAGATTTCTCCTTCAGCTACCTTGGGGGATGGTGGAAGGCTTCACTCTTTATTCAGGTGCACTGATTCAGGTATTTTAAATAATTGTTTGGTGGTGAGGATGACAAGGTCTAACAAAATAGCAAAATTATCTAGTTACTGCTAAATTGAATTAACTCATTGAAGAGGGATAATGAAAAACTGATGATGGTTATTAAGCAGTTCAAAGCTGACTGTGAGAGCCAAAGAATCTCTTTGGTCAAGAACAGAAACTGCTGAGTATCAGATTGAACATCTGATAGAATCACAGATATCCAGAAACATTTTAATGCTTGTTTGAAGCAGATCTCTTATGTTAAAGTCAGGGCCCTTAGTTGTTCCCCTAACACATGCGATGGGGACACAGGTATGGAACACCTGTGGATATTAGATTGGCAGATTCTATTGGGCCCTCAGAACTTGCAGAAGTAAGGCTTAAAAGCACCCTGTGATGAAGAGGCTTCTCTATCACTAGGAACCATTGCCTCCCTCAGACATTCCACCTACCAAAACTAGAGGTAATTCCTAGCATAACCTGGCTAAGATCATGATAAAGAAAGAAAGAGTTTAGGGACGCCTGGGTGGCTCAGTTGGTTGAGCAGCTGCCTTTGGCTCAGGTCATGATCCCAGCGTCCTGGGATCAAGTCCCGCATCGGGCTCCTTGCTCAGCAGGGAGCCTGCTCCTCTCTCTGCCTCTGCCTGCCTCTCTGCCTGCTTGTGTTCTCTCTCTGTTAAATAAATAAATAAAATCTTAAAAAAGAAAGAAGAAAGAAAGAAAGAAAGAAAGAAAGAGTTTATAAACAGAGTGAAAGTTAAGGATTAGTTAACATGTACTGGCAGAAGACAAGGCAGTTATCCTGGGATTGAGTTCTTAGTGTTTGATCAAAGAGACCAGAATGTAAAACTGGATAAACAAGAAGTAGTTGACTTAGGGGTATTTTATCAAAGCAGATACTCCAGATACTGTTGCAAACTCACAACCACGTGTCAGTTAGGGTTTGGGTGAAATAGAGTTGTCAGAGGTGTCTTGGAAGACAGGAGAAGTAGAAATGAAGAGATTAAAATAATTGGTCATGGGATGTCTGGTTGGCTCAGATGATTGAGCATCCAAATCTTGATTTCAACTCAAGTCATGATCTCAGGATTATGAGATCAAGCCCCACAACAGACTCCATGATGAGTATGGAGCCTGCTTAAAACTCTCTCTCCTCCCCTCTTTCTGCTTCTTCCTCACTTGCAAACACACACACACTCTCTCTTTCTCTCTCTCTCTCAAACAAACAAACAAAGGTGAAGTGATCATGCAGGAATGGCATACAGCATAAGCCCAAAACAGCAACTAGATGATTATATTTTACACGGTAAACCAGGTGGGTACACCTTTCACTAGGGCCATCTGCAATACACTTATAAGAAGGACACCAGCATCACTAAAAATTTCAGTGATGATTTCTCTCTGCATGTCAAGTATGAAGGAAAGAGACACAATCACAAAATGTAGCTCATCAATGTCCATTGCATTAACAGAGGCCAGATGACAACACTTAATCTTCAGAAGATGGAAGGATATAATTACTACAATTACCAGTCAAATTGGAGAAAAAATAAAGAGACATAACTCATGAGGGGTTGTAGTGATGCTAATAGAGTATACCATGCCTAAAGACAAAATAGATTGACAATCAATAAGGGTGTTACTTAACACATGAGATTAAATACAACTGAGATTGAAGTAAGAGGATGCTGAGGCAATTGCCGCAATAAAAACCTAGTCTTTTGCTCAGTACCTGAACGTGATCTAGTTTTTGGATCTGGAACCCAATGACTGAAGAAGTGTCTGCATCCCTAGAAGAAAGGAACCTGTACAACAATTATAGACAGAAAAGACTTCATCCATATGCTCCAGTAAAATTGAACATTGAGAAGACGGAAATACCCAGACATTTCAAGGACAATGTACACAGGGTCAGAATTGACATTGATAACCAGAAACTCACAGTATCAAAATGGCTCCTACTGGAATAGGAACTAAGAGGGGTGAGGCTATTAAATGGATTTATAACTAAAATCTGGGTCAAAGTGGAATCTTGCCCAGTGGTCCCAAAGTATATAATGGCATTGAGATACTGAGAAAGAACGTAACTTGAGCAATGGGTCCTGGGAATGTGGAACAAGTTATCACAGTGGGAAAGACCAAGAAGAAACCTCTGAAATATGATGGCTCCCTCTAGCCAAGTTATTTCATCCTACGAGCGATGGCAATCATCAGTGTCACCATTAAAATTTTAGTAAATGCAGGGGTGAGTGAGCCTTTTTTTTTAACCAGTCAGCCTCCAGAACAATGCAGATGACTCCTGGAGAAGAACTGTGCACTACCACAAGCTCAACCATTCTTTAGCCTTAATTGCAGCTATGGAGCCAGATATTTCACACGTTATTCACCAGTTCATTAAGGAGTATTCTCTTTTCCATTACAACTACTTAAGAGGATCAGAAATCATTTACATTTATATGGAAGTAGACAAGAATATCCATTTCCAATTTCACTTCAAGTCACATTAACTCCAATGGTGTATGTCATAATATAAGCTAAAGAGATCAGAAACTCTTGAACATACCACCAAGCTCCTGCAAACCTAATCCTCTCTTAGTGAATGTGTCATGAGGGAACTAAAACTAAGGCAGTAATACAAAGTATTTTTGTTGAAGAGGCTCATTTTTTTTTGTCGTGAAAAAAAAAATTATGAGAATATTCTATTCAAAAATGGTCTAGGTTTCCTGGTCTAAAGCAAGCATTATCTGAAGATTTTGTCCATGACTCAAGTCTTCAGCTGAAAGATGAATAACTAAGTAAGAAAGAAACCAGAAATAAACAGGTTAGAGACAAAATAACAAGTAATTGTCGATGCGTTGCTAATATTTATATCATCTGTGCTATAAATATATCAATTATATCATGATGTTTACAAAATTGAATATATCTTACTAATTTTCTTAATTTTGCCATGATTGTCTGTCACAACTTATATAGTTAGGTCAAATAAATAGAGAGCATATATCATCTTAAGTGAAATATAAGAACCATTTAGGAAGTGTCACTAATCAGGAAAATTGGAGTGACTGTATCATATATATGTATATATCTATCTTTCAATATGTCTATATGCCTTTATGAATATAAGGATAAAGGAGTTGTATTTCAAAATTAACATAAAGATGTTTTGTTGTTTTTGGAAATCATAGGCTTAAAGTACTGTAATGTAGAATATACTTACAATTGAAATATTTGCTAAAAATAATGAATATTTATTAAGGTTTTTATTGGTGTTATGAGAACTATTCTCAGTACTCTCTATATATTGATAAATTTACTCTTTTTAAAAATCTTGGGGGTAAATACAATTGTTATATTGAACAGAGTCCTGGAAAGAAAAGATGTAATGTTCACAACTGAATAATTATAGTATGTATATCAAAGTATATATATCAAACTAATATAATCTATAGCTTTTTTCTTTAATATTATTATTAAAATTTAGTAATAAACAATTTAAAATTTGACACATTGGTAGAAATAATGTTTTTTATAGTTAACAAAAATTATAACAGTTTTTGAGAAATGATTAGGCTAGAAAATAATAAATGTTCCAGCTCTTAACAATGTAAAATGAAATGTATCAGCACTTAGGTTTCATGATTTTTTCCCACTATTTTCAATCACCTTTTTGTTTAGATTGAAATAAATCGTGTCTATTTCTTTAAATAATAGATAACTTTATTTTGTGCTAGAGGGTATTTGTGTAGCCCATCAGGAATTCTTAATTCAACAAAAGTACAAGTGCTTCAGATATATATCCAATGTGATAAAGAAATTGACAATGAGATTGTCACCGAGATGTTTAAGATTGATGATCCTTCTTAAACATAAGATATCATTATCAACTCAGGGTCACCCAAAAGGAAATCACAGAACTGTCAAAAGTTTCACACTACTACTTTTCTCAAAAGAGACGTGCATAAGTTTAGTTGTCATTAGAGAGTCTTTTATTTTGTACGTAAAAATAAAATAAAACCTACATAATATTAATATTTTTTTTAAAAAATAACTGAACTCATTGATAGCTCCTTAGGAAAAAGTTTTATATTTTCACTCTTCTTTCTACATCTAAACTGAAAACTCAAACTGGAACTTTTTTTATTGTTGCACTTTAATTTAAAGGGACTATATTCGACTTGAACATTTGATAATAAATTAATACCTATTATGTGCCTTTCTAAAAAAAAAGCACTTTCTAAAAAAAAAACCCTTTCTGCAACTGTAAATACTTGCATGTATATATATTTAAAGATGTTATTTATTTATTTGACAGAGAGAGAAAGAGAGACAGGGAGAGAGGGAACAAAACCAGGGGACATAGAGAGGGAGAAGCAGGCTTCCTGCTGAGCAGAGAGCCTGATGCAAGCTCCATCCCAGGACACTGGCATCATGATTCCTGGGACCCTGGGATCAAGACCTGAGCCAAAGGCAGACATTTAATGACTGAGCCACCCAGGCACCCCAGTATTTTTTAAATATTCATATTTAACATGTATGTGAAATCTAAAAAAAAAAAAAATCCAAAACAAATGAATAAACAAAAAGCAGAATGAAACATATAAATACAGAGAACAAATTGATGGTTGTCAATGGGAAGCAGGGGGTTGGGTAAAATGAGTGAAGGGATGTTGGAGATACCGGCTTCCTGTTATGGAATGAACAACTCATGGGAATAAAAGATACACAGTAGGGAATATACTCAATGATATTGTAACATGTGGAACATGATGGGAACATGTGATAACTACACTTGTAGTGAGCATAGTATAACACAAAGAGATGTTGAATCACTATGTTATACATCTGAAACTAATGTAACATTGCATGTCAACTATACTCAAATAAAAAATAAAAGAACATTAAAAAAGTAAAATTAATAATTCAGTGGAGAAACTTACAGAATAATATTTCATATATATGCATATGTGTGTATATGTACATTTATATAAATATTAATTTGGGGTTAGAAATAAACTGGATTTGTTAAGTCAAAATATGGATATTTATGCATATCCATGTTTTATGCAATTTGTTTTTAATCCTGTTATTGTGAAGATGCAAGATTTTTTCTTGCTTTACTTATTTTCAGCCAAGAGAAATAATGTGTGTGTGTGTGTGTGTGTGTGTGTGTGTGTGTGTGTAAGAAAGAGAGAGAGAGATTTCCCAAGTAAATTGGAGTTAAATTCATTCCAGGAAGAATATGAAGAATTTGCAATGTAAGACCATCAGTTCACCACATTGAGTATAAATTATATGCTCAAAGAGGCCCTTTTGGGTCATTTATAGCCATCCTGTTGATAAAATTTAAGTGCAGTGTAAAAGGATTTTAAAAAGATGTTCAGTCACAGGCATTTTCAGGGAGCTCCTTAAGATTTCTATAAAATAGAATGGTGTCTTGGAATATTGTTTTAATTATAAGGCAAGTATGTCTCTCACCAGCAGGTACTTACAAACTTGTTACTGCCTTGAATATTGTTTTAATTATGAGACAGTTGTGTATTTCATCAGCAAGAAGTTACAAAAAATATTCTATATTTTACGTTATTAATGCTGCCACTAGTATGTGCTAAATTGTTATCTTAGTGACTTGGAATTTCTGGACCTTTTTAATTCATTAACAATCTGTTTGAGAAGGTGTTAGTCATGGAGACACTTTACATGCTACTAGATAGATTGAAGAACAGATGATTTACAGTCAGATTTTTTTGATGGAGTGATATCCCAAGAAATAATCAGTTCACTTGGGTTTAGGCATGTTTGCTTATTTTTTCTTTAATCAGCACTTTAAGAATATTTTAATTGAAACTTAACAAAATTGGTTTTGCATAAAAATATCAAGACAAGGGTTTATTTGTTTCATTCTTTTATTATAATATTAAAAACTAATTTCTGAACAACCATTATATAACAAGAAATTGAATAGTTACAGGGTATTCAATGTTCTAAAAGACTGGGCTTCTGCACTGCAATATTGAGCCTAGTTTACTGAATTATGTATATAAGATTCTAAGACAACAAAAGGAATTGCTGTCCAATTTTGTTTTTGTCAATAATCTGTAATGTTTCCAAGGCTCTCAGATTACTATCATTGCTAACTCAAAGCTACCCTACTGCATTTTGGAAATGAAAGAATATTGTTTATATCATTACCATCTGGAATTTTAGTTATATGTTTACCTGGATTTTGCATTACATTTAAAAAACACTATGAATAATATTTTTATCTCACTAAAAACTAACAGTTTCTCAACATTCACATGGATCTTCATGATCTCAGTAACAGCTCTGTGCCTACCCATTGATGAAGAGGAAACAAATGCTATTAAAAATAGAGTGAGGGCGCCTGAGTGGCTCGGTTGGTTAAGCGACTGCCTTTGGCTCAGGTCATTATCCCGGAGTCCCAGGATCGAGTCCCGCATCGGCTCCCAGCTCCCTGGGGAATCTGCCCCTCTCTCTGACCTTCTCTCCTCTCATGAGCTCTCTCAATCTCTCTCTCTCTCTCAAATAAATAAACAAAATCTTAAAAAAAAAATAGAGTGACTCCCCTAAGATTCAACTTCTTTGACCTATTCCATCCAAAACATGAAATCCAGTTTTCTGGTCCTTAATCCTGGATTTTCGTGGTTTTATTTTGTTTGGCTGATTTGTTTTGTTTTTAGTATCACAAAGAGAGTATTCTTCAAATAGCCATAAAATTTGATATTTATTCTTGTTTTATGAATCATGTTTTACTTAATTGCACAGAACACAGCTTCTTAAACTGCATTACAATTGTGTTTATATATCTAGAAATAGCATTATATGAGATTAATATTTTTGAACCATTTATATCTAAATATATATTTTTTGTGAGTAAGCTTTGGAAGAACATAGGTTGTATTGCTGAAGGTGGAAAAGTGTTGGGTAAGTGTACCATACTTCATCTTTTCTTGATAGCATAATCTTCACCCAGCCATTAATGTTCATTATCTAAACCCTGCTTAGCAAAGAAGACTGTGAGATCCTTTACTCATGTAGTAAATGTCCTATTATACATATACATGTGTGATTTATAAAGTAGTGAATTGTCTTTTTGAAGGGCTGGGGATGGATCTTCCTGCTTGAGGCCGGACCTAATGCAGTTATTGAAATTACTATTTTCTCGAGAGTGTGTGGAGGGTCAATTTTGCTTCTTTTTTGAAGTTCAACATGCTTTCTTTTTGAGCCAGATAGATAAATCTTGTTTAATCTATAATAATAACCACTTCTTTCTCTCTCTCATCAATGCTTGGTATTTCTGGGGAACTACAGGCTGTATTGTAGAGTGCTGAGAGCAAGATAATGAACACAAGTGGCATTGGGCCCCAAATCTCTTTTGCAATATGCTTATGTACATGATCAGTTCATCTCCTCCTTCTGTTTTCCCTCTGCTTTCTCTTTCTCTGTCTCCCTCTCAGGATCTTCCTCCTCCTTTCCCACCCCCTGCCCCGCCCTGCCCTTCTCTGACTTCCTCTCCTACAAATTCCAGATCATGTGATGAGTAAAACTGTGGTAAGCAAGTAGAATGGAGTCTGTTGATGTTTTGAAAGGACAATGAACCTCTTTTTTTTTCCCCTAAATACTTTTATTTTTTCAGTGTTACAAGATTCATTGAATGAACCTGATTCTTACTGATTGCCCCTACCCCGTTCATCTCTCCTCTCCTAGACCTTCCTTTCTTCTTTTGTCACTTCTCTACCTCTTTGTCTCCTTTGTTACACTGTCTCTTTATATTGGGATGTCCTAGTCCAAATTAGGAGTCCTCCTAACAGGAGGGATTTGAAGAGTTAACTTTCACCGATCATTATTAGTCCTGAGAGACTATAGCATAATGTCAGAAAATATGTGATGTGAATAACCTTCAAATAAGGGAAAAAAAAGTATCTTTTTATGTTGTGTTTTGAGAATACATTTATCTCTTTTTAAAATCTCTTTGATATTTATTGTTACTAAAGCCTCATGCTGTTCTTATCTCAGAAATCATCCATATAAATATTAATGATTTATATATACCAAGGATAAGATACAATTTGGTGAAATTTTATGACAATCCTTGCAGCTTTGGAGTTTTTAGAGATTGTTGGCTGTTAAGTGCTACTTTTCAAACATCAATTGTACTTCAGCGACTTATAATCAATATTTATATATGTTGTCTTTATGGTGCATATAGGTTCTTTTATATGAAAGTTTTTGATCTGTTTTATAAATAACACTGAAGAAACAGCATGCATATATTTTTGTCCATTGGAAATCAATGAAACTTTAAAAAAAAAGATTTTATTTATTTATTTGTTTGTTTGTTTGTTTGTTTTGAGAGAGAGGGGGCAGAAGGAGAGAGAGAGAGAGAGAAACTCTAGCAAAGTCCACAGGGAGCATAGGGCCCCATGTAGCGCTTGATCCCATGACCCAAGAGATCATGACCTGAGCAGAAACCAAGAGTGGGATGCTTAACTACCTGAGCCACCCAGGAGTCCCTCAATGATACTTTTTAATGAAACAATTAAAAGAAAGAGAAAAGCAGAGAGGAAGAGAAAGAAAATGAGCCAGCAAGTACAAAAGAGCAATTTAAAGAGTGTGTGCTACTTGCTATTGTAACCAATGAGTAGATATTTCCTAATGAATGTGAGATGGTAAAAGTGAGCCCACTATTCCTTTGTCCAGTTTCAGTACCCAACTGCCACTCTCAAAACTGAATTGAATTGTTGCTGAAGATAATATATATTCTTCTTACTTGTTGGCCTTGAATATAAGCGAGTCAACTGCTTCATTTAGTATTCAGTTGGATAAATTCACTGTGTTGATTTAGTTAAGAACTAATACCCAATTCCCAATATGATGGCTAACAGATATCCAAAACTAATTTTCACTTTATGAGATACGTGCCTTATGCTGTCTACAGATACAAATTTACACCAAAATGCAACTCTATTTCTTCCTTGATGCCCCTGAGTTCTTCATTGATTTTGTTGTTTTTGTTTTGTTTTATTTAGACTGAAAACCATCCAAAACAAAGGCTGTTTCCTTTATTAGTTCTACAGAATATATAATCATCATGAACCTAATTTGTGCTCAATAAAAATGTATGGAGTAACTTATTTAATGAATGGAGAGTTATCAATGGATTAAAACACTTTGCAAGTTATTGTGAAGACATGATATTTTATTTTTTTAATAAAAATAAATCAGGTAAAAATATAAAATCACAAGGAATATTATGTGTATGCTCAGTAGTATATAACAATTGCATATAGAAATACTATAGTTAATTTGGTGTTAAACAGGGAATATGTAGAATATGTACTTTCTGCATTTAAAATAGTCTAAGATCATATTTAGTGCAGATATTTATAACATACAAATCATATTTCCCTGACTCTGCAAATTGGATTGTAAGAACATCAATTCCATTGTCTGGGTCAAATAAAAAGTGACTTTTGAATCAGTATCTTCCAACTTCTATATTGTCTCCTTAGTAAGCAACCATGTTTTCATATTTGCAATGACCTTGTAGAGAGAGCTCCAAGCTGGGGAGTAAAATACTGGAAACTGAGATGGACTCTAAGGACCCTTATGAATTAGATGACTACCCTTATAAGAGGCCTCCTTGTCCCTTCTGCCATGTGAGAACACAGTGAAAAGATGGCTATCTATGAACCAAAGAAGAAGGCCTTCGTCAGACACTGAACCTGTCAACGTCCAGATCTATGAAGAATACATTTCTGTTTTTGTAAGTCACCCAGCCTATGGTATTTTGCTACAGTAGACCAAACTAAGACAAATTCTAATTTGTTAAACATACAGCATTTATACAAGATGGTCCTTCTTTCATATTTACCATGGAATTTATTTCTTATCAGAAATTACTACTTAGGACACCTGGGTGGCTCAGTCAGTTAAATGTCTGCCTTTGTCTCAGGTCATGATTTTGGGGTCCTGGGATTGAACCCAACATTTGGCACCTTGGTCAGTAAGGAATCTGCTTCTCACTCGGCCTCTAGTGCTCCCCCTGCTTGTGTGCTATCTCTCTCTTTCAAATAAATAAATGAATTGTTGGAAGAAAGAAAGAAAGAAAGAAAGAAAGAAAGAAAGAAAGAAAGAAAGAAAGAAAGAAAGAAAGAGAGGGAGGAAGGAAGGAAGGAAGGAAGGAAGGAAGGAAGGAAGGAAGAAAGAAAGAAAGAAAGAAAGAAAGAGAAAGAAAAGAAACTACTACTTAATTGTATATGGTAGATTGACATAGCATCAATCTACCATAAGTCCTTTCTTGTTGTATATATTAAATACATAAAAGACCATTCTTTAGTGATCAAATTCAACAAAGGAAAAGTTAAAATAAATAAAACAAGTGAGAAATGAATTTAAAGTAACTAGTACCTAGTAAAGTAGTAACAATAAATAGTAACTTTTTCCTATTTATTTATTTATATTAAAATATAATGTATTATTTGCCCCAGGGTACATGATTGTGAATCATCAGGCTTACACATTTCACAGCATTTGCCATAGCACATACCCTCCCCTTTTCCATATCCCTACCCCACCACCTCCCAGCAACCCTTAGTTTGTTTCGTGTGTTTAAGAGTCTCTTAGTTTGTTTCGTGTGTAAGAGATGGACCCACAACTCTACGGTCAAATCATCTTTGACAAAACAGGCAAAAATATCCAGTGGAAAAAAGACAGTCTCTTCAATAAATGGTGCTGGAAAAATTGGACAGCGATATGTAGAAGAATGAAACTTGACCATTCTCTTACACCATACACGAAGATAAACTCGAAATGGATAAAAGACCTCAACGTCAGGCAG
>CM052800.1:24408368-24449467 GCA_028533885.1 Nasua narica | reverse complement strand
GAGCCCAGCTAGCATCTTGATAACTGTCATTTTGAACTCTATTTCCGACATATTACTGATGTCTGTATTAAGTAGGTCTCTAGCCATCGGTACTGTCTCTTGTTCTTTTTTTGTGGTGAGTTTTTCCACCTTGTCATTTTATCGAGCTAAGAATAGATGAGGGAGAGAGAAAAGTACTCTGGAGTTCCACAGTTCTCACTGATTGATGAACTTGGTCTTGGCTGGATATTCTCACTGATCTTCTGGGGAGGGGCCTTTTGAACTTGGTTCTCAGATGTCTTTGCCTGAGGCGGAATTGCCCTGCCCTTGCCCAGGGAGGGGCCAAGCAATTCGCTCAGCTTCGCTCTCAGGATTCTTTGTTCCCTTAGCGCTTTCTGTACCACCCTGGAGACCGGCAATACAAATGGCGGCTCCCAGTCTCTGGCTGGAGGAGCTGAGCACTGGAGTCCCCGCTCCTCAGCGTGCCCTCAGAGGAAAGCAGTCAATCACTCCCATCTCCCAGGTCCCCGCCCAGGCTCTGAGACCAGCCACCAGTGGCGGCGCGTTTCTATCTTTGGCTCGCAGCCCCGTCTGGAGTCTCCAAGCCCAGCAGATTCCTGCTGCATATTCCCGCACTGCTCCTCTCCGAGGAGGAAGGAGGGGGTCTCTCCGGAATGCCTTATGTGGTCCCCGCTCGAAGGGCCGCGGCCACGGTCTAGGTTAAGCCCCAGTTGAAAATGCATTGCCTGGCTCTTTCTCTGCCACTGGCTTCTGCGCCTCGATATCTGGGAGCTCTGCCACACTCAGACACCCCCGGTCTCTTTATGATCTCATGGGTCCTGAAAACACTCTGTTCCCGCAAGGGCTGAACCTCCAGCTTAGCTTCTGGGGCAATGTCTGTCAGTGGAGCAGACTCTAAAAGTTCCGATTTTGTGCTCCGTGGCTCTGCGGCTGCAGGGAGCCGGCCCCTCCCCCCGCGGTCTCTCTTCCCGTCGCTTTGGAATCACTTTTCCATACGTCCTACCTTTCGGAAAGTGGTCGATTTTCTGCTCCTAGAATTGCTCTTCTTCCTCTCTTCTCTCTCTTGTTGAGTATGCTGGCTTTTAGAATGATTTAATAACTATCTAGATGAACTTCTGGGATCTGACTCTATCTAACCTCCTACTTCTCCGCCATCTTGCTCCTCCCAACTTTTTTTTTTTTTCTTAGCTGAATACTGTTTATTCTGGGCCTTTTAGATAATACAGAAGTCACAGGGTTTCTAACTGGGGCACAACAGGTAGCTCTGCTGCTGCTCCTGTTTCCCAGCATTCCACAGCGTTACCATATGGTCAGAAATACATCAGGGCCCTTTAAAGCACATCCTCTAGGTTTCCTGCCTGTGGAGGGCTCACCACAGCCCTGCAGTCTACAGATGACTAAAGGGCCTGCTGTTTCACTTCTTCATGCCCCCAGCATACCAGATTTGCAATGCAGGAAACATTACTGCAAACCTAGAGAACTGGCTGCTTTCCAAGTCTTCAAATTTACTCCTCAGGCTGTATCATTTATGGAAATTGATTCTTTTTTATTTATGTCTGGGAGGTGCCAGCAACTCTCTGTGGAATGTAGCCATAGGAATAGCATAAGAGAGGTAATAAGAGAGGCAGAACACTTGCATATGTATGGAAAAGTACAAGGAAAGGGACAATTTTCTATGCAAATGGAAAACAATCCGTTCATTTTATTCAATACCTCAGAACTAGTCAGTATCAGACCAAGGTTTACTGATTATAAATATAGTGCTGTTTCTGATATATCATAATCATATTACTAAAGCTATTTCTGTTAACCATTATCATTACTATTATTTGAGCTAAACCTTCTTCAAACATGAGATTTATAAGGCTGTGATTTCCTCAGTCAATATGACTTCAGATACTCATATGGGTAAATAAAATAATATGTTCTCATTTCCTGTACACTCACACACAGATTTGTTCTGGAAAACAGAAAGGGCAAAATAAATGGTGAGTTTTAGGAGCACCCAGAATGTCAAAGGTTACTCAAAGCTAAATGTTTTTCTCTCCCCTTAAAATTGTCAACACTTATCCAACAACAACAAAATAAAATAGGCACAATATTTGAAATGGAAAAATACAGAGATAACAGAAGTATATATTTTTGCTCTCAGTATCTTATAAGCTCAGAGAGGAAAGATAAATGAATACCAGCAATAAAATTTGATCACTTCTAAGAATGAGGTAAGCCCAGAATGCATATAGATAGGCATTAACCTAGACTAGAGGGAACTAGTAAACATTCTAAAGAAAATAACATTAAATTTCCTTTCTCCTATCTCCACTATCAAATAAAATATAGCTTCTATTAACATATTCAGCTAGTCCCTTCTTTACACTGCTACTCCAACATCCTCGTTCAACTCATCATCATTTCTTATCTGAAGTCTATAATAACCTCCTAATCAGTTTCCCTGTATACACTCTTGCATATTTGCAGTCCAACTGTTCTCAGCAACATCTCAAATTATGTTTTAAAAATTTATATCTGATCATGTCACACATTTGCTTCGAAATATAGAAAAATTTCCTCTGATTTTAAAGAACAACTATATTTTATTTTCTTTTTTATCATGGCTCATAAATGCCAACATAATTGTGTCCTGGTTTATATCTCTAGTCTAAGTTCATGCTACTATTTCTCACTGTTAAATATCTTTCTGGGCATTCTGACATTTCTCCAATGCTCAGAGGTCTAGTTTCATCTTTGAAGTAAATAGTTTCTTCTCTTACAGTGTTTTATCTAAACCCTCCCCATTTTGGTTTTGCTTTTCAATCCACTTTCAATTAAGGACTCTTTATTCCTAGATGATTCTTGAACCTTCCCAAAGAGCTAAGGCATTTTGCCATATTTTCATGGTATCTTATAATTTTATCTTGTTTTAATAGTGCTTGTTGTTAAATATAATAATGTATGTTTATAGAATGTTCTAAATAATGAAACAATCTGGTGAAGAGGGGAGGAAAGGGTTTTGCAGGAAGAATAAAGAGTTGTGCCAATATTTCTAAAGCCTATATATATATATACTCATCTATAGAAAGATTCCAGAAGGCATGTCTGAAGACAAGGTGGTAGAAGTAGGGATATAGGTCTGAAATGTTAGTAAGGGACTTATTAATGAAGGATATTTTCTTCCATGGTAAAAATTCTGATTTTTTTTCCAAAGTCAATGAGGATTTAATGACAGACTTTATAAGTTGGTTAGTTTTGTGTTTTAGATACTAAGATACTAACTTATTAGTATTAGAAAAAAGCATTAGTATTAGAAGTATTAGGGATGCCTGGGTGGCTCAGTGGGTTAAAGCCTCTGTCTTCAGCTCAGGTCATGGTCTCAGGGTCCTGGGATTGAGTCCCACATTGGGCTCTCTGCTCATGGGGAGCCTGCTTCCTCCTCTCTCTCTGCCTGCCTACTTGTGATCTCTCTGTCAAATAAATAAATAAAATCTTTTAAAAAAAAGTATTAGTATTAGAAAGAAAGAACATTTGAGCCATTGATTGGTATTAGAAACCAAAAGGCAGTGGATAGTAAAAGGAAACTAAGAAGTCCAAGATTATCCATGTCCTTCTGAATTGAAATCATTGGCTCATTTCTTCTATTAGAAATGTAAACATTCCACATTGATCCAATCATAAAACGATAAGTAAAAACATGTACAAAAATAAAAATAAACAAACTCCCTCTACCCTAAATAATCATTATTTACAGTCCTATTTATCTCTTCTAATAAACAATCAATTTCTTAAAGTATATCCACATATCCTTATCTTGCATTTAACGCTCAAATGATTTCAGTATGATTTCAACTAACTGATAATGAAAATGCAACTGTCAAGGCATTAATATCATTTTTATAACAAATCGAATAAATATGCTCAATCCCTTATCATATTTTATCATCTAGGATATTTTCCTTTTTTTTAAGATTTTATTTATTTATTTGATGGAGAGAGATCATAAGTAGGTAGAGAGGCAGTCAGGGCAGGGGAGGAGAGGAAGCAGGCTCCCTGCTGAGCAGAGAGCCATACACAGGGTTTGATCCCAGGACCCTGAGATCATGACCTGAGCCCTAGGCAGAGGCTTTAACCCACTGAGCCACCCAGGCGCCCCTAGGGTATTTGCAAATTCTCAGAATCTTCACCACTGGAAATGCAAATAAAAATATTTTGCAAAGGCAATTAATAATGAATCATCAAGGAGGATGAAACCACCCAAGGAAACAGAAAGTTTCCCAACAGAAGTTGGGAAAAGTTAGCAGTGTTGGTGTCTACATATGCCAAATAATAACTGAAAATATTTAGTAATAACATGCCATTATTATTAATGCAAGCTAATTTCAAGAAACCATTGAAATAGGTAATTGGGAAATAAACAAGTAAATACATTTATCTCGGAAACTCAGTTCTAAAAGGAAAGATGATATGGATAGTAGCTGGATATTGAGAACTAGAGTTAATCAAAGATAGATGTTTATTATAGATATTATTATAAACATTGCTATCACTGTTTCCGGTCCAATTGAGATCAGAGAAGATAGAAAATAAAGAAATCCCTTGAGGAAATAGAATCAGAGAATAGATATAGTAACAGGCCTTCAATAAGAGAGGAAATTGGCTTCTATTGAATTCTAAGCAGGGAAACATGTCATAGCATTATTAGGCATAGAAAGAAATGATGTGTAATATCTCAATATGCTAATTGGCAAGAGAAAATACACTTGCATATATGTTCTAAGAGTTGTGTTTGTGTTTTATTATAAAGTTAAAGGTGAAAGTTAGAAATAGTTGTTGGGGAGAAGGACGTTTATTAGGAACACATGAAAATTCAAGGCAATATTGAGATCTCATTGCACTACATAAAGTTTCATAAAGTTATTCAGCATTTTGTATCAAAAAGTAAAGTTATATAGTAGTGTTGAGCTCAAATTCATGTTTTTCCACAGAGAAATAATAAAGAAAGTATTGTGTCTTAGTCTGTCTAGGTTGCTATAACTAGTAGATGTATTGTCTGATGAGGTCTCACCTCCTGGTTTATAGACAACGCTCTGCTTTCTGTGTCCTCGGATGGTGCAAAGGGTGAAAAGGTCTCTAAGGTCTTTTTTATAAGAGTACTTTTCCCACTCATGAAACCTCTATCCTCATGATTTAATCACATCCCAGTGGTTCCACCTTCAAATACCATCACATTTGGGGGTTAAGGTTTAATATATGACTTTTAATAGAACATAAACATTAAGTCTATAGTATACAGTTTAAGTGATAGAAATGAGTAAATGAGATAAAGAAGGAGAATAAAGGGGACCATTTTTTCAAAGACCAAATAAGAAAAAAGCAATTTTAATTGGGCCGAAGTCAGGGATTTTAGGGAAAAAAGTGGTATAGAAAAGAGAGAATATAGGAACTTATGATCACAAGTTATGACACTGAAGCCTATAATATCTAAATTTAAGCAATTTCTTGAGATGATAAGGTAGGATATATTTAAATATTTAGAAAATTTGTGGTGAAATTGAGGTCAATGGGTCCTATAATTTATAGAAAGTTATCTAATTATTTCTACTGAAGAAGTTTGTTACTTATTAAATATTATAAATATACAAGAACTTGTTGTCACTTGGTAACATGACCAAATGTTTTTGTAACACTCATTTGGTAACATTTTTAAAGTATTATAATAATAATTTTAGGGCTTATTGGTTCAAAATAATGATAACTCACATTTAACAAGAAGTTTAGGATGGAATTTCTGTTACCAGCAAGTTGGTAATAAACATGTCAGCTAAGCAAGTATTTGTCAACATTTACCATCCACTATAGGAACTATAATGATACTGCTGACAACATAAATGTAGGAAAATTCATATCTGTTGAAGTAACATCAGGAATATTTCAAAAATTAAAGTTTGAAAACAAAGATTATAAACAGGTCTACCTGCAAAAGTTGTGTGCTTTCTTTTTTTTTAGTTTTTATTTAAATCTCATTTAGTTAACAGAGTGTAATATTAGTTTCAGGTATACAATTTAGTGATTCAACACTTACATACAACACCGTGTGCTCATGAAAAGTGCCCTTCTTTGTCCCCATCACCTATTTTCCACATCCTCCCACCAACCTCCACTCTGATAACCAGCAGTTTTTTCTCTATGGTTGCGTCTGTTTTCCTCTCTTCCCCCCCTATGATTGTTCCATTTCCATGATTTCACATATAAGTGAAATCACACAGTATTTTTCTTTCTCTGACTGACTTATTTTGTTTAGCATAGTATCTCTATCTCCATCCATATCCTTGCATATCCTTGCAAAGGGCAGCAAGATTTCTTTCTTCTTTTTTTTTGGCTGAGTAACATTCTATTAGTAGATATACAACACTTCTTCTTTATTAATCAGTTTTGATGGACATTTGTACTCTTTCCATAATTTGGCTATTATTAAAAATGCTGTTATAAATATAGGGGTGCATGTAATCCTTCAAATTAGTAATTTTGTATTCTTTGGGTAAATATCTAGTAGTGCAATTGCTGGATCACAGGATAGTTCTATTTTTAACTTTCTGAGGAAATTCTACACTGTTTTCCAGAATGAGTGCACCAGTTTCCATTCCCACCAAGAGCTAAGAGGGCTCCTCTTGCTTCACATCTTCATCAACACGTGATGTTTCTTTTGTTGTTAATTTTAGCCATTCTGATTGGCGTGAGGTAATATCTCACTGTAGTTTTGTATTTCCTTGATGATGAGTGATATTCAATATCTTTTCTTGTGCCTGTTGACCATCCATATGTGTGCTTTAGAAAAATGTCTATTCATGTCTTTTGCCCATTTTTAATAAGATTATTTGTTTTTTGGTGGTGAGATTTATGTTTTTAATATATTTTGAATACTTTATTAGATATGTCATTTGCAAATATCTTCTCCCATTTTGTCAGTTCCCTTTTGATTTTGTCAATTGTTTCCTTCCTGTGCAGAAGCTTTTTATCTTGATGAATTCCCAATAGTTCATTTTTGCTTTGTTTCCCTTGCCTCAAGAGACAAACCTAAAAGAAAAAAAAAAATTTGCTATGGCTGATGTCAAAGAGGTTACTCTCTCTCTTCCTCTAGGATTTGAATAGTTTCCTGTCTCACATTTAGGTCTTTCATTCATTTTGAATTTGTTTTTGTGTATATGTAAGAAATTGGTCCAGTTTCATTATTTTGTATGCTGCTCTCCAGTTTTCCCAAAACAATTTTTTGAAGAGACTTTTTTCCACTGCATATTCTTTCCTGCTTTGTGGAAGATTAGTTGGCCATATAGTTGTGAGTTCATTTCTGGGTTTTCTATTCTGTTTTATTGATTTATGTGTGTGTTTTTGTGCCAGCACCATACTGTCTTGATCACTACAGCTTTGCAATATAACTTGAAGTCCAGAATTGTGATGCCCCCAGCTTTGCTTTTCTTTTTTCAAGATTGCTTTGGATATTTGGGAGTCTTTTATGGTTTCATACAAATTTTAAGATTGCTTGTTCTAGCTCTTTGAAAAATGCTGGTGGTATTTTGATAGGGATTGCATTAAATGTGTAGATTGCTTTGGGTAATACAGACATTGTAACAATATTTGTTCTTCTATATAATCCATGAGCATGGAATGTTTTTCCATTTTGTTGTGTCATCATCAACTTCTTTCATCAGTGTTCTATAGTTTTCAGCATATAGATTTTTTTAAGATTTTATTTATTTATTTGACAGAGAGAGAGAGATCACAAGTAGGCAGAGATACAGGCAGTGAGAGAGGGGGAAGTAGATCCCCTGCTGAACAGGAAGCCCAATGTGGGGCTCAATCCTAGGACCCTGAGATCGTGACTTGAGCTGAATGAAGGCAGAGGCTTTAACCCACTGAGCCACCCAGGCACCCCTCAGCATACAGATTCTTTACCTCTTTAGTTAGGTTTATTCCTATGTATCTTATGTGTTTTGGTGCAGTTGTAAATGGGATTGATTTCTTGATTTCTCCTTCTGTGGCTTAATTGTATGTTTTATTTATTTGTTTGTTTTTTTTGAGATTTTATTTTTAAGTAAACTCTGCACCCAGTGAGGGGGTCGAACTCACAACTCCAAGATCGAGTCATGTGCTCTACCAACTAAGCCAGCGAGGTGCCCCTGTATGTTAAAAAAAAAAGAAAAAAAGAAAAGAAAAGAAAAGAAAAAAAAGAAAGAAAGAAATTTAATTGAGATATGATTGATATGTAGAAACTGTACATCACCTGCTAAAGTTTAAATTGTGTTTATGTATGACTGTCATGCATGACTTTTTATTCAGATCAAATGACTCTTCCTCTAAATTAATTCTGTACATCTTCAATTCTAATCTTTCTCATGTATATAGGAAAAGTGAACTAGTGGGTATTAATGTGTAGAATTTAACAGAAGCAGAAAGTCAAAATAGTTAATGCTATTGGGTGTCATTATTTTAAATAGAAATTTGCTTAATTCTAAAAATGGTCTTATTTTTTCAATTAATTCACAAATTAAATTAAACTTTTATGTTTATTATCATAAAAATGAAACACCTGATATTGTGAAAGTTGTTAAAATTCAGTTTCATAGGTCAACTTGAAAATAATATTACTTGTTTCTGCAGATTACTATGAATACAAATTTGAGTGGAGCATACTATCACAGTTAAAACAATATTTGTAATAAATTAAGCATCAATGGAGCAGGCATGTACTTGGTATTGGTTTTAGTGAAAAGAACTAAAACCCATAGTTGTCAAATTTTGCAAGTATTTTTAAAGAGTCACAAAATAAGTTATATAAAATATATTATGTAAATATGTACAAATCTGATATTAAATTAAAAAATCAATTTAAAAAGGCAATATGCAATTTCTCCCTTCAGTGCCTATCAACTAAAAGTATTTGAGCCTTTCATAAACTGTTTAAGTTAACATAAATGTCCTATCATTGTGGCTTTTTGCAAATGAGTCATATAAAGTATGATTATATTTCCAAAATAGTTGGGAATTTCTGATTATAAAAATAATTAATGAAATACCATTACCAATAAAAAACAGTTTTCAAGTCCTCAGAAAATTGGAATTACTTAAAATAACCCATAAAATAAGATTAAAAATTAATTTAAAAATAAAATAAAAATATTTAGAAATCTATCCTATTAATAACCAATATCCTAAACACATTAAATAATGGCATAGATCAAATAGCACACAATATTTAATTTTGAAATTTTATAAGAATTTTTTGAAGAACTTTAACTTGAGGAAACAATCTTCTAATCCCTGACCTTTTCGGTCAATAGAATCCCTACTTGGACAATAAATCATATTGTCACACCACTCGTTCATCATACTAAAAATATTCTATCAAAGCATAAAATTTACAGAGGATGGAACACTATGGAACAAGACAGATGGAGCCTGCTACAAGTTTGGGGCACCAGGAAGAAAGCAGATTCTGCTGCAGTTGACCTGTCAAAAGAGACTTGCTGTTTTAGTATTACTGCATACTCGGGAGGGCTGTCTGAGGGATGATAGATTTCTACCATATATTCTATAGAAATTCACATCCAAGAAAATGGAAAGTAATTCTTACTATATATCATCAGTGTATCTGGAAAGTTGTTAGCCATTTTCACATCTCTTGTTTTAGTAGAAAAAAATAAATTTTTGCAGCATGAGCAAATGAGTGAAAAAGTGAATTGGAGAATCAACTAGATGTCATTGGAGTGGAGACAGTTAGAATTGTGAAAGCATTAGCAGAAAAAATAAGTAATAAGGAGTTACTGGTTTGAAAATTGGGGAAATTTATATTAAGTTATTAATAGTGTCCTGGGGAAGAAATTTAAGACCCTTAAATTAAAGGGTATGGGAAACACTTGAAAAATTTTGTGTTCATTAGAGAAAAACAAGAGAAAAAATTAGATAAAACTTATGTAGAGAAAATGTACACCAGAGACATTAGTAAGAAAAAAAAAGAGAGAGCGAGAGAGAGAATAAAAACTGAGAGGAGGGAAAAACAAATGAAACCAGCTTAGGATGAGTACCTGGGTGGCTCAGTTTGTTAAATGTCTGCCTTCAGCTTAGGTCATGATCCCTGTTTCCTGAGACCCAGTCCCACATCTGGCTCCTTGCTCAGCGGGGATTCTCCTTCTCCCTCTACCCCTTCTCCAGGCTTGTGCTCTCTCTCATACTCTCTGTCACATTCTCTCTGTCTCCCAAATAAATAAAGAAAATCTTAAAAAAAAAAAAAGAATGCCCAAGTGGTTCAGTTGACTAAGTATCTGCCTTCAGCTCAGGTTATGATCCCAGAGTCCTGGTATTGAGTCTCATATCATGCTCCTTGCTCCTTGGGGAGCCTGCTTTTCTCTCTGCCTGTTGTTCCCCCTGCTTGTGCTCTCTCTCAGTCTCTGACAAATACATAAAAAATCTTAAAAGAAAGAAAGAAAGAAACAAACAAACAAACCAGTTTAGGAAGATATGTAAAGTACACAATAATAAATAGCATACAACATGGATGGACCTAGAGAGTATAATGCTAAGTGAAATAGGGAAAGACAAATACCATAAGACTTCACTCATATGTGAAATTTCAGAAACAAAACAAACAAACAAAGAAAAAAGAGACAATAGAACAGACTCTTAACTATAGAGAGCGAAGTGGTGGTTGCCAGACTGGAGTTGAGTAAGGGAATGGATGAAATAGATAAAGGGGATTAAGAATACATGTATCATGATGAGCAACAAGAAATGTATAGAATTTTTGGATCATGATAGTGTACATCTCAAACTCACACAACCCTGCAAAAAATGCATACCTCTGTACATACAAATCCAAATAAATGTCTCCCCATAGGTTTAACAGCCTGTAAGTTAGTCATAGTACTATATGTAATATGTATATGTAATGGTAAACTAGTTCATATTACTGTTAAGTCAATTAAGCATTTAATTTGTATTGTACTTATTTTATAGAGACATGCATTTTTGGTCAAGTTAAACTGAACTCAAGTATAAAAAAAAATCCCAATTTTAGGTCATTCATCTGTATAAAAATGTGCTATCAATATCATGATTTTGTGAAACAGAAAATATGACAAGACTATAATTAATTAGCATTTACTGGTAAATAATTAACTCATTCGTATTTGGTAATTGATTAAAAACTCATATTCTGCATAGTTTCAAGAAAGTAGGAACTTCTGGATCCTAATAAAAAGCTCGTTAGTGTTTTCAGAAAATATGTTTCCAGGGTGCCTGAGTGCTTCAGTCTTAAAGTGTTTGCCTTTGGCTTAGGTCATGATCCCAGGGTCCAGGGAGCAAGCCCAGAGTAGTGCTCCCTGCTCTGCAGGAGGCCTGCTTCTCCTTCTCCCACTCCCCCTGCTTGTGTTCCTTCTCTTGCTCTCTCTCTCTCTCTGTCAAATAAATAAATAAAATCTTTAAAAAAGTATATATTTGCTATATTTCAGAGATTCAAAATAAAAAAAAAAGCTAATCCTTCTGCATATGTGCAACATAAAGTCCTGCAAATAAGTTGTAGAAGCAAGGGAGACAATACATTAACATGTTTCAGCTAAACATTATGCTGTGTATTAATAGAAGATAGTTATTATATAATATAAAATTATTGTCAACTCAGTGTTCAAAACACTATAAAATGAGCTTACATTTTATTTAGATCCATATTCTACTTTTATTTTCTCCCATAAACGTGAGGTGGTTGATATTCATTTCCATCACTTTTTTTCAGAGCTCATTGTTTTCAGTTTCAGAAATATCACAAAAAACTAATGATCAGAGTTACGAATTTAATAAGTATTTTTATGCCCAAATTGTCAAAATGCTTAAAAAGTGTACCATGAAAACATAAATATTGTACCACTGATTTATATGAAATCAAGTAATTATTAGATACCTGCCATGAACGAGAGACTTAGATTATTTTAGAGAAAGAGAGATGTAAAAGTTATTTTTATGGGATTTAAAACTTAAAGAAATAATGAGTAAGGTAAAATTAACAGTAGTAATTAACAGAATTTCAAAGCAATAAGAAAGATATTTTTTCAAGAGAAGTATATAAAATAAAATTACTGACAAGTGTATAAGAGTATATAGTTCAGAGAGATTGCTTCAGTCACTAGTAGTTTGAAAGTGCATTAGGATTTATACATTTGTTAACATTCTTCCTAACTGGTAATGAAAATGCTGTCATTGACTAGGGATGTACAGGTAAAGCAAATGAAAAAATGTAATGTATATTTTCTCCAATATTTATAATTCTGAAAAGCAGGAATTAATACTTCAAAGATAAAAGAGGAAAATGGATTTTAAATGACTTTACCAAGTTCATTGCTCTGAAGAAATTAAACTGGAAATAAAACCCAGATTAAATTGGTTTCAAAGATCACGTTTCTTTTCTTACACTATGATTTCTGTTTGAGACTTTGTTTTCTTAATTAAAATTACATTTTTACTCTGACATTTATTAAGAAAGGAACTAGAGAGATCCCAAAAGTTGGGAAACATATTGATAAACATACTCAAGGTTTTATAAATATATATTTTATACTATTTTTTCATAACTATTACAATTGACATTTTTTTGTTTACCTTATATGTCTATTCCAACATTAAATGCATTCATGGGTAATCTAAGATTTTTCAGAAGTTTCTTGCTAATTTGTCTGATTTTTTGACTCAGAATTCACTGTCAGGAAACAATATTATTATGTTTAGCTGTCAGGTTCTTCCTACTTAAGCAAATAGTGCAGATCAAATACAAAAGATAAGGTTTAACCGAAAAAAAGAAAAAGAATCAATAACCATTTCAATTCAAACTTCCTCCCACTGAATTCAATTCAAAAATAATATACATATACTATTTGATGACTACTACATGAATAGTTTGCTTTCTATTTACTTCCAGGCTAGTCTCTGGGTGAATATAGAATAAGCTAAATTTACTTAGTTTCACTCTTCCTAAAAAGAAACTGTTCGAATCCAGAATTTGAGAACCACATGAAGAGAGCATCATCATGGAGCCTCTATGTAACCCTTTGTAAGATATTGAGTGACAATCTCAGTAACCTGATCAAACTCATTCTGGGGCTGGTAGAAGATGAGAGGATAGAGTAGTAGTGCATTGATTGTAACACGGTCTCATTGACCATTCTGAGATATTGTCTTAATTAGAACATAAGAACTTTTCTTTTTTTTTCCTTTCTTTTTCAAAAGTTTTATTTATTTATTTGACAGAGAGAGAGAGAGAGATCACAAGCAGGTGGAGAGATAGGCAGAGAGGGAGGGGGAAGCAGGCTCCCGCTGAGCGGAGAGCCTGACACGAGGCTCCATTCCAGGACCCCAAGACCACAACCCGAGCCAAAGGTAGACCCCCAACCCACCGAGCCACCCAGGCTCCCCGAGAACTTAATTTTCTTAATTAGAACACAAGGCCAAAGTTGTTCAATACTTTGGCTACTTCAGACTGAAAATATCCAGAATATTTATGTAAGTTTTTTTTTTTTTTAATTTTCTAATACACATCATGTTTACCCAATTTTGCGGAGGAAAATTACACTGATATCTGTGTATGTATTTTTGTTTTTGTCAATCACTGTAGTAAATATATTAATACATATACATTTTTATTAAAAGCATCTTACTGTTTTTCCAGGATGGAGTACAAAACCATATGAGCAGGCTGCATTTCCCACAAAAATGTGTTGATTATATTAAAGTTCATAGGGTGTTGTTTTTTTTTAACACTGTAATTAAAGGAATATGTCTTAGTGTTCCATTAGCTAACAGTTAGAGACTGGTAATCTAATGATACTTTGTATTATGTCCATTTTCTTATTGTTTTATGTTTAACATAAAGCAGTGTGAAACACTATCCTCAGAATATTTTAATTATAAAAGCATGCAATTTTCAAGGATAAAGTGTATATTAGTGATTCATAATACAGACATTAAAATACCAAGGAAAACCAGTGTAATGTTTATATGCCCAAAAGAGCAAGATAAATTTCTATCAGAAAATTCCATTTATTATTTTTTCTCCCTAATTTTTAATGAGATTATTTCAGTACATATATAACTTTCAAATTGGCAGAATTATACTATTGATACCTAGGATAATATTTCTCACTTATAACTTTTTGGAATGTAGGTATAATGATGCTTACTTTAATCTCCTCCATCTTTGATCTAAAATACAAGTGAAATGCATCAAATATACCAACCAAAAAAAAAACAGAAAAATAATATACTTCCAATAATTACTCAGCTGGCAATTAAAATGGAATATTGGTTTAAACATTTTCTCTAAATACATTCTCAGGTGGGAGGCCTTTGTCCAACATTACACTAATAACGTTATCCTCTTCATGAATGCTAATATCAAAATCTCACAGCTGGAAGCAAAGCCATATAATCTCTTAAACAGGCTTTGGGTTTAAATCTGTTACTCAGTATCAGACAAAAATAGAGTCAGGTAATATGACTAAAAAATACTAAGTCTCTAGCTTTCAGTATCCATTTATCTTTGAAACCATTTAACTTTGTAATATTCCTTAGTTTTTTCTCTTTAAAAGTTGGTATCCTAAAACAAGCCAATCTCACAGCCTATAAATCAGGAAATTATAAAAAAAGGAAATTATAAATGTATAAAGAGATTTCTTAGCTCTTGGCTAACCCTTTGTTTCTGAAGAATGAAGATTTCATCTCTTTCATAGATAAATTTCTGTTCTGTATGATTGCTTATGACATAGATATTTCTTCATATGGGGCTATACCTACAACAAATAGACACTCAAATAATACAATATTATATACGTATATATTTAAATTTTAATGAGGCCATCATAAACCATCTTATAAACCAACCAGCTTAGAACTATGTTATTAGGGACGCCTGGGTGGCTCAGTTGGTTAAGCAGCTGCCTTCGGCTCAGGTCATGATCCCAGCGTCCTGGGATCGATTCCCACATCGGACTCCTTGCTCGGCAGGGAGCCTGCTCCTCTCTCTGCCTCTGCCTGCTTCTCTGCCTGCTTGTGTTCTCTCTCTGTTAAAATAAATAAAATAAAATCTTAAAAAAAAATGAGAACTATGTTATTAATAATGTTACTAAATGGCAAGATAAATCCCCAAATCATTGCATTCCTTAATTTCTAGCTCCCTAAATAAGATATTTTCATTTCCTGTTTTGATATAGCAATTAAAAATAGGCATTTAATATCTCTTAGCTTTAAGATGTATCAAAAAGTCCATGAAATTGTCCTTACTCTTGGAATTCCTGGGTGGCTCAGTTGGTTGTGTCTGCCTTTGGCTCAGGTCATGGTCCTGGGGTTATGGGATCAAACCCCATGTCAGGCCTGCTTCTCCCTCTGCCTGCCACTCCCCCTGCTTGTGCTCTCTCTCACTCTCTCTATCTCTCTGACAAATAAATAAAATCTTAAAAAAAAAGAAGAAATTGTCTTTATTCTTTAACTTACTATCTTCTTCACCCAATTATAGCTATCACGTATCATATTATATCCCTTAAGCTAGATTTTGAGATCTGGTAACCTCACAATTGTTTCACTTATTTATAACTCTCATGGTTTCATAGACTGAATCTCTCTCCTCTTAGACTTTTTATTTCATGTTTAAGGATTCTTGATCATTTTGTCTTGATTTTCTTAGGATTATCTCTTAACAGGTTTTTGAGAGATGTAGTTATCAGGGTGCCAGGGTGGCTCAGTCAGTTAAGCATCTGACTCTTGATTTGGGCTCAAGTTATATCTCAGGATCATGAGATTGAGGCCCTTATAGGGCTCTAGCTCAACATGGAGTCTCCCTGTCCCTCTCCCTCTGCACCTCTACCTGCTCATAGGCTCTTTCTCTCCCTCTAAAATAGATACATTAACTAAAACTTTTTAAAAAAGATGTAGTTGTCATGTATTGCATTACTTTTTATTATATTTTGAAGTTTGCAACCAGAATTATTCAGAGTATCCCACATATGTCTACTGTACATTATTATTCAAAAATAAGTTTGCTTTTTTCTTTCCATTGCTCTTTTTCATTATGACCAATTTTTAGACTGGCTTTTTATTCAGGGTAATTTACCATAATCTCATCTTCTTAAATAATCTATAGTAATTCTTAGTTTAAAATTTTCAGCTTAGAGGAGCACCTGGGTGGCTCAGTGGGTTAAAACTTCTGCCTTCAGCTCAGGTCATGATCTCAGGGTCCTGGGATTGAACCCCGCGTCTAGCTCCTGCTCAGCAGGGAGCCTGCTTCTCCCTCTCTCTCTGCCTCCCTTTCTGCCTACTTGTGATCTCTCTCCTCTCCATCAAATAAATAAATAAAATCTTAAAAGAAGTTATAAAATTTTCAGCTTACATATGATAACCCAAAGTTTATAATTATATAAATTGTCCATTGATAGTTAATCAGCAGTCACTAGATTTGTTTTGTTTTTTGGCAACCATTGGTTGCTTTTATTTGTTTGTTTTATTATTATGTTCAGTTAGCCAACATATAGTAGTACATCATTAGTTTTTGATGTTACATTCAATGATTCATTGGTTGCATATAACACCCAGTGCTCATCACAGCCACTAGTTTAAATCCAAATTTGATTCAAAGTATTTTGTTACCTGAGTGTAAATGATAGAATAAATATTCTCCATTGACTGATTTCTTTATTTCTTTCCTTTAAATGTGAAATTATATAGCCAATTCTCAGGAAAACCTTTAAAAATGCATGCTTTAGGAAAAGTGAAAAACTGTACTATAAAATTTGTGTTCTAGACATACGACACACAACACAGAATTTCTACTAAAGTATAACAAAACATATTTAAATGAATGTGGCTGTGCTTACAAGTCAATGATAAATCCTTGTGCTTCCAAAATTAAAAAGAAGCCATGATCCAAAGGAATGGGTACAATAAGACACTGAGTTTGCTCTAAAAGAAACATGGATATTAATATTCACTCACAATATCACTTGTGAAACAAGTTATCACACAGATGGCAATACTATGGAATGACCAGAATAGGCTTCATTGAAATAGTCATATCTGAGCAAAAATTAGATGGTAAGGAATTATCAAGATCTTGAGCTAAAATATTATAAGCAGAAGGAAATTATATACAAAGGTTGACATTAGAGGGCGATGAAGTCATAAAAATTGAGAATGGGAGATCATACATGAGATAACAAAAACCTTTGTAAACATACCTAGTTAAGTCATATCCTCAACAAAAGGTACATAACCTCTCTTATAGAGTTTTTGGTGGGGAAAATGTCTCTTTTAGTAATTAACATTCTAATACCATATTACGTGGCTATTTAGAGTACAGTTTATTTCACTTCTTTGGTTTAGTAAGTCCAAGGTAAGATCGACTTTTAATAGCATCAAAAGCAGATAAGGACTTTGGTATGGTGGAATAAGAATATCCTTGCCTGGAAAAAATTATAAAACTGGGAAAAAAATCAAAACACCATATGTTGCATGCATGTGGACATTAATGAAAGTTTTACAACAAACTGAGGAGCTGTATTCATGCAAAATGACTGAGCTTTGAGTACAAACAGTAAGAAACTGTAGTATTATTAGAGCTGTTCCCATCACTCCCACTTTGGTCAACATGGTATTTACGTGAGGGGGGAGTGGGAGTTAGACCATGGAAGTCAGCCACACTACTCATGATGGATATTTGTTTGATTCTGACCAGAAAACAAAATATCCATGCCCAATGGTGATGTCAATAAAATTTACAATTTCAGTGCAAAGCAAAAAGAGAAGTTCCAAAGACCAGCTAATTAGATCTTTTGTCCTACTTGGAAGGGGCAATGGACCACTAAAATAGCCAAAAATTTAAAAAGAGAGATCCTATAAATGAGTCAGTCTCAGAGCGGCTGGATAATCTCTTTACACATCACAGACATATTTGATGGCTGTGTCCACCTGCAGAGCAACACAGAAAACTCAAGCTATCAAGCTGTCCACATATTATTTTGGCTGACATGGAGGCTGTGAGCATGTGTATGGAGAGATAAAAGGGCCAAGCAAAAAGAAAAAGCCAGAGTAAACACGAATCTGTCTCAATTTTAAAGCCTTCTATAACCCGCACATACAGAAAGAAAGCTTTACTGGCACAAGATATTCAAACACAGCCTCTGAGTAATCATTGGCTGACCATGAAGCTATGAAGACATAGAAACAAGCACTAGGAATAAGAGTTAAAACAAAAACAAAAACAAACAAACAAAAAAACTAAGTAGAGATATTAGCAGTCACACACCAAAATGAAGTTGGATTCTACTTGTTAGCCCACAAACTTACTAAACAAATAATAAAATGAAAAAAATAAAGAGAGCAACACTGTCAGGAGGCAGATTCAGAATCCAGAAATGCTACAATTGTCTAAAATGTCTAGATTTTTAAAAATTAAGAACAAAGAAAAAAGTTTTGTAGTTGTAAAGGAAAAGAATCAATAAAAACTACCTCTGAGTGTGCTCAGCTATTGGATTTGGTAGGCAGCAACTTTCAAGCAGATATTGAAATGTCTTCAAAGTACTAGTGTAAAAAAAATTGTTTAAATAATTTAAAAAATCCATGAAGATAATGATCCATTGAATAGGAAATATCAGCAAAACAATAAAAATATATGAAATAACCAAATTATATTCTAAAGTTAAAAAACTAAAAACTGAAATTAAGTTCACTAAAGGTACTCAACAACAGATTATGCAGTTGAAAGAATAAGCAACTTTGAAGATAAATCAAAGTTATTCAGTTTGAAGAATGAAAAAATATACAGAAGAAAAGGTACAGAAGCACAGAGATCCATGGGTAATAAATATATATATATATATTAGTTAGTTAGTTTCGTTAGTTAGTTAGGATTAGCTTTGTCTTAAATTTATAGACAGGAAAACATAAGAAATTGCAAACATTTCTTCCTTATTCTGTATCTTTTTCTTAATTTTTGTTGTTTTATTTAAGATGCTGTTTGTTGTTTAACATTTATGAATTTTATGCAATCAAAATACAAAGTTTTCTTTTAATGATCAATACACACTCCCATGCACCATGCACAAGGGGAAATGCACATGCACACACTCCATGATGGAGAATCTAGACTATTTTAGTTGTTTTCTTAGTACCCGAAAATGAAAAAAAAATGTCGAAACTTTATTGAAAATTGAAAATTTTAAAAAATGTTCATAGTTAAGTAAATGACAAAAAAAAAATAATGTGTGTGCAATTTGTAGAGGAAAGGCTCCTTGATGTTATTCAGAGAGAGCAGAGTGCCCTGACGCCCCGTGAAGATCCCAGCCAGGGACACTTCTCCTACACAGTGCAGAGGAGGAGGAGGCCAGGGGACATTCCCCAGCTGCAGCAGGAAGGAGGGCAGGACCAAGGAGGGGGCCCCCAACCTCCAGCAACAGGGGGAGATGGTCCTACCCCTGGGCTTGGAGGGAGGATAGGGGAGTGGCATCTCCCGAGCCCAGTAGGTACTGTCCTAGAAATGGGGGAAAGGGCCCCCCTCTATCATTCAGGCCTCCATGGACTGCTGCTGCAAGGCAGCCATCCAGAGCTCCTAAGAATACAAGCAAGGGAGTCAGCCTTGGGCACAGAGCAGGCAGAAAAGAATCAAGAAGCAATTTGGAGAAGGACCCGCACAGGTGACCCAATTTGATCCAAAGTGTGCCATCATTCGCATCCACATATGTAGTGAATATCTCTGCAGCTTTTAAGATGTCTTTGGCACTGTTCCAGTGCATGGGGTGCAGTGACATAAAAAACAACCCAGTAAGGTCTGTGGGCCCCCAGAGCTCATGTCTTACTAAGGAGCAAGGCCAGGGAATCAAGAACAAGGTGACAAGGAATAGCAATCTCTGCTCTGCAGAGAATTCCAATAGGATGATGGCTAATGGGGTCTGGGGCCACAGGCAGAGGTGACACTCAGGCTGACATGGAGGTAGCCTGAGGAGGACAGGGGGCAGAAAGTTCTAGGCAGAGAGCACAGAAGTATAAAGGATGAGGACGGTGCTTCTGGAGCAGGGGAAACACCGCAAATGTGACAGGGAAAGGGTCAGGGAGCAGGGCTGCTGCACAGACCTCTCCATAATGTCTCCATAGAGACAGCAGGGACAGGTATAAAACTGGAGACAGGGGGTGGTGGCTGTGGGTGGGTGTGATTTGTGTTCTACACAGATCTATATGATTGTGGGGACAGTGGAAAGAGGGATCGGGGAGATAGGGCTGGATTCTAGGAAGGGGCTCACAGGTCTGCATGGAACACTGCAGGGCTGGCACTGAGGTGGTTATCATGAAGATAGAGGAGGAGGACATATTGGGGTTGTGTTTGTGCAACTGAGGGGTCTGAGGAGAGGCAGGAAAAATGATGACCTTTTCCAAGAATGCTGTGTGTTATCTGGGTGTCCTTAAGTAACCCTCAGAAAAATCTCTGTTTTGGGCCCTGAGGAATGTCAGCAAGGCTTGGATCCATTACACACAATGGGGAGCCTGCTTTCTGAGCAATGGAATGTGGAATTGGCATGTCCATTCGGGCTTCCACCAGGTTTCCACTGTACCTGAAAGCCCTCTTGAACAGGTGTTCTAACCTCCCAGCCGCTCCCACAACAGGGATCCCAAGGGCAGCTGGGAGAGAAGCTGGAGTGCAGGATGAGGATTCCTGAAGGGGTGCACCTTCAACCTGATGGAGCCAATGCTGCTACCAGTGGAAACAATGACAAATCCTCCCACGGAGTCAAAAACAACAGAAGAGAGAGGCTCGGGGACTGAAAATGTTCATGAACGTGGCATATGCCTTCTTTTCCGGGCCACCGTGCTCTCTAACTGTCCCTGATGAAGGCTGGAGTGGGGTGGCAGGGGAGGAGGGCTCTCTGAACTGAATGATGATGGATGAGCAGAAATTACCAGTGGTGCTTTCACACTTTAAGAGCATATGCATATGCATCTCCTGGAGACCTTGTCACAGAAGATTCTGATTCCTCGGGTCATGGAGCTGAGACCCTGCACTGGTCCCATGTGCTGTCTATGTTTGGACCAGACGTGGAGTAGCAAGGATCCCTAGATGATGATGGGATAGGAGTGGGTAAGTTGGAGGGGGCAAGGGCATTTCTGGCAGAAGGCACAGAACAGGCAAAAACACAGAACACAAAACAGTCTAGTCTGGGTGAACAAAGCAACTTTGTGCAGTTACCTGTCTGAAGTCTAGGGCTTGATGGCTTCCCAGGGGAATTCTACCAAACATTTAAAGAATTAGTATCTATTCTTCTTAAGCTGTTTCAAAAAAAAAAAAAATGGAAATGGAAGGAAAACTTCCAAACTCATTCTATGAGGCCAGCATTATCTTGAACCCCAAACAAGACAAAGACCCCACCAAAAAGGAGACTTACAGACCAATATCTCTGATGAACATGGATGCCAAAATTCTCACCAAAATACTATGCAATAGGATCCAACAGTACATTAAAAGGATTATTCACCATGACCAAGTGGGATTTATTCCTGGGCTGCAAGGGGCTCAACATCTGCAAATAAATCACATGATTCACTACATAAATAAAAGACAAGAATCATGATCTTCTTCAAAGATACAGAAAAATCATTTGACAAATAAAGCATCCTTTCTTGATTGAAACTCTTTACAATGTAGGGTTAGAGGGGACATACCTCAATATCATAAATGCCACATAGAAAAAGCCCACAGCGAATAACATTCTCAATGGGAAAAAAGTGAGAACATTTCCCCTAAGGTCAGGAACAGGGCAGGGATGTCCACTCTTACCACTGTTCTCACCATTATACTAAAAGTCCTAGCCTCAGCAATCAAACAATGAAAATAAATAAATGGGATCTGAATCAGCAAAGAAGAAGTCAAACTCTTACTCTTCACAGATGACATAACACTTCATGCGGAAAACCCAAAAAATTACACCCCAAATTTGCTAGAATTCATACAGGAGTTATCCTGCAAATAACATTGCAGGATATAAAATTAAAGGACAGAAATCAGCAAAGGATACAAAAGTAGTGATCCAAAGGGACATCTGCCCCCCTACGTTTATAGAAATAATGTCTACAATAGCCAAAGTGTGGTAAGAGCTCAGATGTCCATTGACAGATGAATTGATAAAGAAGATGTGATATATAAACACACTGAATATTAAACATCAATAGTACTCAGCCATCAAAAAAATGAAATGTTGTCATTTGCATTGATATGGATGGAATGAAAGGGTATTATGCTAAGCAAAATAAGTCATCAGAGAAAGACAATTATCACATAATCTCACTGATATGTGAAATTTAAGAAACAAAACAGAGGATCATAAGGAAAGAAAAGGAAAAATTAAACAAGATGAAACCAGAAAGGGAGACAAACCATGAGACTTTTAATCATAGGAAACATATTGAGGGTTCCTGCAGGGGAGGGCAGAGGAGGATGGGGTAACTGGGTGATAGACATTAAGGAGGGCACATGATGTAATGAGAACTGGGTATTATATAAGACAGATGATTAATTAAATGAATTTAATTGAAATTAATTAATTGAATTTAAATGAAAAAAAATTGGAATGATGTTGGGAAAACTGGACAACTGTATATAAAAGAAGGAAACTAGACCACTTTTTTGCACCATCCACAAAAATATATTCAAAATGCTTTTTTAAAGACCTAAATGTGAGACAGAAAACCATCAAAATTTTAGAGGACAACACAGACAGTAATCAGCTATCAGCCATAGCAACATCTTACTTAATATGTCCTCTGAGGCTGGACAATAAAAGTAAAAATAAATTGTTTGGACTACATCAAAATAAAATGTTTCTACACAGAGAAGGAAATAATCAACAAAACTGGAAGGCAACCTATTGACTGGAAGAAGATATTTGCAAATGACATATCTGCTAAAGGGTTAGTATTCAAAACACACACAAAAAATTGATACAACTCAACACTCTAAAACCAAATAATCTAATTAAAAATATCATGGGCAGATGACATAAATAGACATAAATAGACATTGCTCCAAAAGAGCATCCAGATGGCCAAGAGATGCATGACAAAATGTTCAACATCACTCATCATTGGGGAAATACAAATGAAAACTACAATGAGATATCATGTCACACCAGTCATAATGGCTAAAATTAATAACATAGGAAACAACAGGTTTTGGTGAGGATGTGGAGAAAGTGGAAACCCTTCACTGTTGGTGGGAATGTAAACTGGTGCAGCCACTCTGGAAAACAATATGAATGCTTCTCAAAAAGTTAAAGATAGAACTACCTAACTACCTAGCAATTGTACTACTAAGTATATATCCAAAAGATACAATAATACATGTTCGATGGGATATATGCACCGCAATGTTTATAGCAGCATTAGCAACAATAGTCAAATTATAGAAAGAGCCCAAATGTCTACCAACTGATAGATGGATAAAGAAGAATTTATGTGTGTGTGTGTATTATATATATATATATATATATATATATATATATATATATATATATAATGCAATATTACTCAGCCATAAAAAGGAATGGAATCTTGCCTTTTGCAACAACATAGGTGGTTGTGAAGAATATCATGCTAAGTAAAATAAGTCAGTCAGAGAAAGACAAATACTATATGATTTCACTCATGTGGAAATTAAAAATCAAAACAAATTAACATAACAGGGGAAAAAAGAAAGAGAGGCAAATCATGAAATGCACTCTTAATTATAAGGACAAACTGAAGGTTACTGGAGCCAGGTGAGTGGGGTGATGAGGTAAATAGGTGCGATAAGTACTAAGGAGGGCACTTCTTGGGGTGTCCAGGTTGGCTCAGTTGGTTGAGCATCTGACTCTTGACCATGAGATCAAGCTCTGCATTGGGTTCCACACTCAGCAGGTAGTTAGCTTGGGATTGTCTCTCTCCCTCTCCTTCTGCCCTTCCCCCCTTCCTTTTTCTCTCTTGCTCAAATAAATAAATCTATAAAAAATTTAAAAAATAAAGAAGGCACTTTTTTGATGAGCACTGGGTGTTGTTTGTAAGTGATGAATCACTAAATTCTATACCTGAAACTAATATTACACTGTATGTTAACTAGCTGGAATTTAAATAAAAACTTAAAAAAAGAGAGAAATATATAGTCAAATTCAGATTATACCAGCATTTCCATGATGGTGTATAAATTAATTTTATCCTAAGTTATAAAAGTTGAAAAAAAATAATTTTTAAAGTAAGTATACCTACAGTAATTTTTAATGATCCACAATATGAAAATTTATGAAATGTGACATCACTGGCATAAAATTTGGGAGGAAGAGAAGGAAAATTTTAGAGTTTTTGTTTGTGATTGAAGGTAAATTGTTATCAGCTTAAAATACAATGTTTTATTTAAACTGCACAATGGCGGCAACAAAAAAATATAAGTAATTACATAAAAAATAAATAGAAAGGAATCAAAGAATACCATTGCAAAGCAAAAACAAAAACATGAAAACAGTATGAAAAGAAGAAAAGAATAAAGGAACTTTTAAAGAAAACAATTAATGCAATGATGGTAGTATGTCCTTACCTTTCAATAATGATTTTAAACCAAAATGAACTAAAATTTTCAATCAAAAAACATAAACTGGCTAAATGTGTGGGGGGAAAAAAACAAGATCTGACAATATGCTGCCTGCCAGAGATTCATTTTCATGTTCGGGGCACACATTGGTTGAAAGTGAAGAGATAGAAAAAGACTTTCCAGGAAATTGTAACTGCAAGAGAACATGGGTGGCTCTACTTACTTCAGATAAACTAGACTTTCGCTCAAAATCAGTAACAAGAGACAATGAAGGACACAATGTAGTCAATTCAACAGGAGGATATAGCCATTGTAAATATACACATACCCAGCATTGGAGCACCTAAATATTTAAATCAAAAATTAGCAGACCTGAAGGGAAAAATGGCAGCAATAAAATGATAGGAAAATTTAACATGCCACTTTCAACACTGCATAAATGATCTAGACAGAAAATTATTAAGAAAGCAATAGATATACCCAAAACCATCTTTAGAATCAATGTAATCTTTACCAAAATTCCAATGGCATTTTTCACACAAATAGAAAAAATAATTACAAAATTCATATAGAACCACAAAACAGCCCAAAAAGCCAAAACAATCTCAAGAAACAAGCAAACAAAAAAACAAAGCTAGAGCCATCACATTTCCTGATTTTATTTTATTTTTTATTTTTTTGGGAAGATTTTATTTATTTACTTGACAGAGAGAGGGAGAGAGAGAGATCACAAGTAGGCAGAGAGGCAAGCAAAGAGAGAGGGGGAAGCAGGTTCCCTGCTGAGCAGAGAGCCCGATGCGGGGCTCGATCCCAGGACCTTGAGGTCATGACCTGAGCCGAAGGCAGAGGCTTAACCCACTGAGCCACCCAGGCGCCCCATTTCCTGATTTTAAACTATACTACAAAGCTCTGCTAATAAAAATTATATGGTACTGACATAAAAATAGACACATTAACCAGTAGAATAGAATAGAGAACCCAGAAATACTCAATGGAGACATTTCCCATAGTTTTCTAGTTCTGGAAATAGTAGATACTCACATACAAAAGTGTAGAACTGGACCCCTAACTTATACCACTCACCAAAATTAACTTGAAATGGATTAAAGACTTTAATGTAAGCCCTGCCCCTTGGCATTGGCATTGGCAATGATTTTTTTTTTTTTTTTAGATATAACACCAAAAGCAAAAGCTAAAGTCAACAACTGGGTCTATATCAAACTTAAAAGCTTCTGTATAACAAAAGAAACAATCATCAGGATGAAGAAGCAAACAACCTACAGAAAGGGAGAAAATATTTGCAAACCACATATCTCCTTCAGGGTTAACATCCAAAACTTGTAAAGAACTCAAACAACTAAATAGTAATCATCATCATCATCATCTAATTTTTAAAACAGGCTGAAGACTTGAACAGACATTTTTTTTTCAATAAAGACTTATACATGACCAACAGGTAAATGAAAAGATGCTCATTACCACTATTCATCAGGGACATGAAAATGAAAATTACAATGATTATCACTTCAACAGTATCATACAATATTCTCCTTACAATTCTTGTCAACATTTGACTTCAAAAATGCTCTGAGACTTGTATTTCTACTTTATTTATTTAACTGCTATGTAATTTTACATTTTATATGCAAACTATGCAAACTTATTTATTTCTTTACTTTCAATTATTTCCCCCCCACACACTTTTTAAATATTTTAAATCTTACCACTGCAAACATGCTTCTTATGTACTTATGTTAGAATTTTCCTGCAAGTTGAGTTACTACAATATTTCTGCTTTGTGTTAAAAGGCCATTTTAATTAATCTTGTGGCCACTTGTTTTTTAGTTTGTTTTGTTTTGTTTTTTAAGTAGGCTGTATGCCCACTGTGGAGTGAATGGAGGGCTTGAATTCACAACTCTGAGATCAAGACCTGAGTCAAGATCAAGGGTCAAATGCTTAACCAACTGAGCCAACCAGGCACCCCAATCCTATCCATATTACATTCCTCTGAAAAGTAGTAAGAACCTTTATTTATTTATTTCCCACACAAATTCCTTCTTCTATAAATTTTTATTACTTATTCTGCTCCTTTTTCTTCTTAGTATTGATTATAAGTATTTTTAATATATTTATGATACCAATCTTATGCCATTTATTTTGCTGCAAGTATCTTCTACCTGTCTGTGTTTTCTTTATTTTGCAGGATGATTTTAATGATTAATCTGTGTTTGAGAAAGAAAGTCTGCCACTCGATAGGTAATAATAATTGAAAAGCAAAAGTAGAGTTGTTTGGCTGAATCTGCCCTACAGATGAGTATTGTAAATACAGATCTTTGATAGTAGATAGACCATAATTTGGCAGAAAGAACTCAAGTTAGCAATTTCTCTAATCAAACTCAAATTCTATCATCTTTTCTAATTTTATAATTCATTTACCCAGATCTGAGACAGCGTTAAATCAACCACACTTCATTGTTCTTAGCAAACAAAGCATTTCCCACATTTTTTCCCTTTTTTAGCTGCAGCAGATGAAATGATTATTTTATCTACCTCAAATAAATGCATTCTGCCTATCTTCAGTGAAGTTTCTGGTAGTCTTTAAGGAAGGTATATTATCTTTGAAAGACACTCGTATGGGCATTCTCACATATTCTTCTTCCTAAAAGGCTCAGGCATGAAAGGTTATTTGCCCCTATTGGGTAGACTATTTTTCAACTATTTTTCCAAGTGGTTTTCCAAATATGACTATGCTCAAGTGCTCAGATTATTTCTTTTCTATTGATCTTAAGGTAATAATATTAAAACAGGTATTAAAGGTTTTACCAATTTTGTTGGCCTTCAATATTTACTAACTGTGTCGTTTAATTTAGATATGTCACTTAACTTTTCTAAATCATTTTTCTCACTACAAAAAGGCTTTGAAATATTTCTCCTAAAACGAAGCCTACTTAATGCCTGGAACTTCAAATTGGATCAAAACACCAGTCTTTTCAAAGAGTAGCAGCTTTAAGAAATTATTTCAGCTTCATATACTAAAGAAAATCCTCAAAAGTACTAGTTCTGATCCAAGCAATCATGTTTAGTTGCCAAGAACACATGTACACTATTTGATGATGTGCTATTTTGTAAAGAAATAGAGCACTTTATTTGTCTGGGAAAATAATTTAGTGAGTTATTTGAAGTGGTTGAAGTAATCTGAATGAGAGCTTAAATTTAAAAGAAAAATTTGCTAAACTGCTCATCACACTAAAGATGAGAATAATTTGGAAAAAAAAAAGATGAGAATAATTTGGAATGAAACAAAAAAAAATAGTAGGGGGAGCCCAGGAATTTAAGGACTAGTTATTGCTAGAATAGTAATTCTAGCAATGGTTGGTAATAGAATTACCACCGCTAGCACAAGAAAGGGGAAGTTGGAAGTATTTGGAGTTGGAATATTATGGCCTGGAAAACATGAATTCTTAGTGTAAAACATAGGAGAATGTATGAGGTTATAGCAATTATGGTGCCTATCTGTGAGAAAGTGGATGATATGTATTTGACAAAGTCATTTTCCATGTTTTCCCAATATATAGGCAACAATCCAAATCTTTTGTGACTCTATCAGTCTTCTTTAAGAAATTTGACAGCCTCGTTGAGAATATATACTGGAACTGCATGGAACTGCTGTGGGACACTTTAGAAGACCATACAAAGAGTATAAATCAAAATATTATAAACCATGCATAAGAACAGAAGAAGAGTATAATAAAGACATTATCAGAGTGCTTCCATGAACAAAAGTTTTCTAAGAGCCAGAGTGGACAGAGGTGCTTAGGTGTTGACAACCCATTCCTTGGAGCTAATAAAAGAAGGCTGCTGGAAACATCTATTTTCCTCTGTATTTCTTTCTGGAAAATATTTCCAATAAAGTTAAAATTTGTGGACTGTGTTAGTAGTAGGATTCTTAAGCATTGGCAGTCAAGTGAACAGCCGGGACACAGCTTTAATCAGGTTAGATAGAAGAAATGTTTTAAAGATGCACTGAAGCACAAATTCAAATGACACAGCACAACTGTGTGCTATAGGATAGCAACAGCTGCAGTCAGGCCTCCTGGCAGTAACTTACGGTTCCTGTCAAGCAGTGCTATCAGACAAATTTGATTTGTTGCAGTTAAATGATGGTGTCAAAAAGAAAGCAAAGGTGGCTCGTAAGCTAACAAGGCTAAAGGCAAAGTTCATTCAGAAGCAAAGCTGATTTTATTCCTTTACATAGTCACTCCTTTTATATAACTTCCTGAAATGTTTCCCCTTTGTTACATCTACATCTCTTCTCTATTTAGATTTCTTTCATGAATAAAAAATGACTTAATTTATATAAATGATTAGCACTAATCCTTGCTGCCCCATTTTTTCAACTGAGTTACTTGGACACTGTTTTTGAAATGACCCATCCACTGTTTGAATTTTCTTGTGCTCTGATTACTCCACAAGAGATCAAAAGGCATTTTTTTTCTCCCCAAATATGTTTATTTTAATTTTTCAGTGTTACAAGATTGCTTGTTCATGCACCACACCCAGTGCTCCATGCAATACGTGCTCTTCTCAACACCCACCACCAGGCTCGCCTACCCCCCCATCTCCTCCCCTCCAAAACCCTCAGTTTGTTGCTCAGAGTCCACAGTCTCTCCTGGTTCATCACCCACTCCGATTTCCCCCATTCACCCTTCCCTTCCTTCTCACGATGCCCTCCATGATTTTCTTTATACTCCACACGTAAGTGAGACCATAAGATAATTGCCTCTCTCCACTTGAGTTATTTCACTCCACATAATCTCTTCTAGTCCTGTCCATGTTGATACAAAAGTTGGATATTCATCCTTTCTGATGGAGGCATAATATTCCATTGTATAGATGTACCACATCTTCCTTATCCATTTATCTGTTGAAGGGCATTTTGGTCCTTTCCACAGTTTGGCGATTGTGGCCATTGCAGCTATGAACATTGGGGTAACTATTGACATTTTTCTAAACACTTGAAAATACAGTATCTTAAGGATTCTGGAAGTAACATGTAAAAATAGAGAGAGATGTATTATCACCACATTTATATTGCATAATTTACACAAATCATATCTACTACAGGGAAGGAGATGCAGTTGCATGTGAAGTCACAACAGTCTACATTCTTATATAAGCCAGGGGTTTATCTCTCATTGTCTAGGTCAGTGTTTGACCATTAAAAACTCTCAGATGGTGAAATATTTGATCATGGTAGCTCTGACTCCAAAAAGGTCTTCATCAATTCTCAACAAAGTATTCAGAGTGATATTTTCAAAGCTTAAGTAGAAAGATTTTATTCTTCTACTCAGAACCTGAGAACCAATGGCTTCCATCTCATTCACTTATAAGGTTTCATTCAATCTTGTCCCTGATTACTTCTCTGAATTCAACTCTTGTTATTCTCACTTCTTCCACTCTAAATACACTGGCCTCCTCAGTGTTACTGCGATGCACTGTGCATACTCCTGCCTTGGGATATTTGAGTTCTTTTCCCCTTCACCAGCATGCTTCATTCCAGATATTTCCCATGTCTTGTGTTCTTACTTTTCCTTCAAATTTATCCTTTAATAGCACCTCCATGGCTCACCCCTCTCTATCCACACTATTTAAAATTACAGCCCTCATCCCACCCCACACTTCATTTTATCTTTATCTTATTTTCCTCCACTAAATTTAACAACTTCTGACATATGAAAATTCATAGTTAATTCTCTTCAAATATATTGACTATGCCAATATTGGATATATATGGCTACATGAATGTCTATAGAATATATAAGGATTTTGTTGGCATTTTTAGCCACAGGTATAGAATATTACATGTCTAGAGATATTTATGTTTCTAAACTCTAAAAATCTTGTTAGAGAAAGAAACCCAGTAAAATATCCAATTTAATCCCTTTCTTTGGCATCTTTTTAAATCTAGACTAGATAGCCTAAATGATTAGCCAAGGTAACTTTAGATTGATCTATTAGAGATAGCATCAAAACTTGAGAAAGCCCTCAACTTCCAGGATTGAGGATCAACAAAGCTCCATAAAACAGGGTCTAGAACATGGTTCTCATGAGATAATGCTATATTCTAACCCTTTCTCCATCACTTACTAGCTTTCACTTAATCTTTAGGGTAAAGAAATTAAGTCTCAGTTACCTTCTCTACAAAACTGGGAAATAATAGTATTCACTTCATAGATGTAGATTTAAGATAAATCAAATTAATTTATATAAAATATCAGGGCCTGCCACATTGCAAGCATTTCAAAGAATGCTAGTTACCATTACTTTTTAGATAAACAATCACTAAATGCATTGCATTCATTATACTACTTAGAGTCTTGTGTCACTATTATGTAGATATGGAATATATTGTATATTTTTATTTGTGCCTACAACTTGACAATGCTCATTTCCAATATATGCACTAATAGCAATCTAATGAAGGTCAGTCCAAACTGCACATATATTGATTGATTGATATTAGCAGCTACAACGCTGCTAACAAGTAAACCCTTCTGACATAATTATGTCATAGGGGTATCTTCTTTAAGGACATGCAGTCATAAGAATAAAACTCTCTATTAAAACAGGGACAACTCTTGGGGCGCCTGGGTGGCTCAGTGGGTTAAACCCTCTGCCTTCCACTCGGGTCATGATCTCAGGGTCCTGGAATTGAGCCCCACATCGGGCTCTCTGCTCAGTGGGGAGCCTGCTTCCCCCTCTCCCTCTCTGCCTGCCTCTCTGCCTACTTGTGATCTCTCTGTCAAATACATAAATAAAATCTTTTAAAAAATAAAAAAGAATAAAACAGGGACAACTCTTTATATAGGTGTTGTCTAAAAGAACAATGATAGTGCAGATATTTGTTTTATCATCTCTATAAATAAGAAGAGTTAAGCTTTCAATGACATAATCTCATTCCAAGGACAATGATACACACAGTATTTTCTTAGGTTATATAATAAATATGACATGATCTTAAACATAACATTTACCATTAGAGATCATTTAAAGATTAGAATAATTTTGGGGGGGATTATTATTTGTTCACATTTTAATGTAACAAATATGTCAGATAAACATGTGATTTGCAAATTAAGTTTCCAAAATTGATTAATATTGGGGACAGTTAATAAGCATTTAAGAAGTAGTGTTCACTGTATTATTTGGCTGATAAAGATGTTCCTTTCAAGCCACACTTGAATCAGAGAGATTGGCTACTTTATGACTTACACATCTAGGTATAGATTTGCAGCCCAGTGTTTCAACGCCTTGATGGAGGGGCAAAGCATGGCCACATGCACAGTTGTATTTAAGTGGACCTAGAAAGGTAACCCTCATGGACATAAGCTCTTTTAATCATCTTTGACCTAGCAACTATTCCACAAGGCAGCAATTCTATAAACAGGGATGCCCATCATGATTGCTAGTGAATATCGCTTTGATCAGAATATGTGACTTAAGAGATATTTTCCCTCAAACCAGAATTCAAACTGTCAGCAAAGAAACACAATGTATGGGGTTTCAATTGCTCTATTATCTTATTGAGCTTAACTAGTTGGTGAAAATAAGATGGAAATGCCATGAATTAACTATGGGTAAAATTCTGGGGGGGAAAAAAAAAAAGAACTTGGTTTAAAGGCCTAGAAACATTTTAAAGGTTTTCTATTAGAATCAGTTGAAGAGCAACTGATATACTTTCTGTTACACACAGTATTTCAGATAACAGACATTCCAGCTATTTCAGCAACCATAAAAGATCCGATGACACATAAAAACCTAGATTGCAGTGCCACTGATTCTTACTATTTACAAAGTGCAGTTTAGATGCTTAGAATCAACAAGAATGATGCCTCTCATCTCTGGGAAACAGAGATTTACTGTGTTTTATATTCCATAGTAAGAAACACATATTCTTAAGCTACAAAATATATGTAACTTTTATATACATATATTTAATATACAATACAGGATACCATTTATAATCCCATGTTTCAATGTCAAATAGTTTGCTCTTTTTATATTGCTTGTGGTTTCTTTTATGTTTTGGTCTATGTTAAAAATAGTAAAGCAAACTTACTTAGGAGGGCACATTGCAATGATAGGGCCTAAAGATTACACGAAGTAGACATACCTAAATTTGTCAGTCATTATAAAATACCTACTTTGATCTGTAAAGTGTAGATATAAGAGGAAATGTGGTAAAAGGGAAATGTCTTGGACTTTGATTCAGACAAGTATGGGATCATATTCTCCATTTGGAATCTTTGCGACCTTAGGTAAGTTACTTAACCTGTCTGTATGACTCATCACTCAGTTGTTTGTAGGTTCAGAAGAGGATATACCTTCAGGTAAGGCAGCTCCCTTCAGGCAATTTCTGAGGAGGGAGGTGATCCCCAATCTGCAGCAGGCAGTACTCAGTGTGGCAAGTGGAATGAACCTCTGTTCTGAAGGAGGACCTTAGCAAAGTACCACAGCACTACAATTGTCAATTATTTTGTTAATTCTCTATTTCCAAAACCAACTATTTTACCCCAAATTATAAGCTTCTTCTCTCTAAATCTTACAGATCACTTCTGCACAAAAATTGTCCTCCTTTACTGTGATTATTTTACACTGCTTTGTAATCGTTGACTTCTTGCATAAATAATATAATAAAATAGAGAAACAGGAGCTGAGCAGTTAACAGTGTGGAATATGGATCTAAACTATACGGATTCATGCCTTAGTTCCACCAATTACCAACCATGAGAAATTAGTGAATGTTTATCTCTCTGTGTCCTGGTTTCCTAATCCACAAAGTGGTGATAATTGAGTTTAATAACATGTGGAAAGCTCTTATCAGCACCTGGCAAAAAAATAATCACTATGTGTCAGCTTTTATTACTATTTTATTTATATATACACGACTCAGTATTTATTATCAAATTTTGCATGTTTTATTATAATAAAAGAAAATGAATTAAAACTCTACCCTTCCATTGAGTTTTATAACATTCAAATTTTCCAGAATTACTTTGTTACATGAAAAATGGGGGGTGGCGCTGGGTGGAGTACACCTTTTCGACCTGATGAGTTTATTTTGAAAACCATGTAAGATAATATATGTGAAGACACTCCATCCTGCAACCAAGAAATTTAATTTGAATGTTCCTAGTATGCCACGCTTTCTCATGTCCCAGATCTTTGGCATACAGGCTGTTCTGCCTAGAGGTTTTCCTTGTCTATCTCCCATTTTTTGACTTCTACTTGCCTATTGAGCTTCAGGTGCTTCCTTCCCTATTGAGATTTCTATGGTACCTCAGAGCTCCTATGACACCTGTAGCTAACAATAGCATCACTTTTATCCCACCTTTTTTGTAATTGTCTGTTTTGTTGGGGGCTTTATATTGTTGTCTTTTAGCTTACTTGACAAGATTGTTCTTATAAAGGAGGACTGTATTCATTGCTGTGGTGTTCCCAAACCTATCCCAGCATCTGGATCACTTACTAATGACTGGAGCAGGACAGGATGGAACAGGATGGGGTGAGAGGGGTATATACAGCACTGAATCTTCCACATACTGAATGTGGTATATACACCACATTCCACAGTGATCCACAGCACTGATCTTGGGAATTATTTGAGATAACTAGCAAAATATTCATTTCTACTTTAGAAATAGAAATTCATCTCAGTTTTTTACCAAAATTATCAAAACTAATTTTTCCTAGATTGGATTTCTCAACACTACTTTGAAATTATTTCTACTGTTGGCTCAGTATCTCAACACAGATCTAGGCAAATTCCCCATTGTACCTCTAGTGACCTTACAAAGCATGTTCACGGTGCAGGTGATTTTCGAATGTCTTTTAATAAACATGACAAAAAATACTTATAAGTCAGAAGAAGACTCCCTGAAGTGACTTAGTGTTTTATATAAATTATGTCTTCCTAGCTGGAAGTACACCCAGACATACCCCACAGGTGATAATGTCAATGCTGATTAAAGCTCATATTTTTATGTGTAGTTGTAAAGGCAACAGAAAAATTCTGGCAGATCTGTTATGTCTTACATTGCACTAGTGTTTGTATTTAGAACTGTGGAATTTTGTCCATCTTATTTTCTGAGGACTGCAACAGAGTGAAAAAAAGAGAGTAAGATACAGAAACTTTATCAAGGTCTCAACATTAAGGAACCATCATCATACTTAAAAATAAATATTCAATTGCTATTTGCTTGCAATGGAAAAAATTTATTTTTTTAAGTAGGCTCTGTTACTATTGGAACAGCTGTGTCTCATTCTTTTGGGATTTTTTTCTCCCAACTTTATGGTAGTCTTTTTGGGGGATCTGGCTACTAAGTATCTTTAAATTAGTAATGCTTTTGACATTACATCTATTGTAAAAAGAAGATTGAAATATGATAACGGGAATTGCAAAAAACTAATGGACCAAATTATGGAGAGTAATGCATTCTTTGCCTTTCTTATGCCTTTCATAGACTTTGCAGAATGAAGAGCAGTGGTTCTGAGTCAAGTGAAGTTTCACACTCAAGGTTTAGCAAGTTCCATTCCCATTTAAACCTTCATTAAACCCCCAAAGTTAGCTATGCTCTTCTAGGTATCAGTGGTTTATGCTTTAATGAGTAAGGGTAGTGATACTGCCTAGTGACCCACACATATTTTTGCAGAGATATAGGCATAATGATGTTGCCCCTTACTTTCAGTAACATGAAGTTCACTCTCTATTATCTAGGAGTGATTGTCCATTTTGCTCATTATTTCTAACCTTTACTTTTTCCTTTTCCCCTGTCCTAATATTTTTGGACTTTGCATTGTGCCAACAGAAAATGAAGAAAAAATGATGAAATATAGAATATAAATGAATATTGTGTTGTCATTTCTATCTTTTTAAAAATAGTTACATCAATTTCCGATCACTTTGCTTGTCTTTGTGGACTTTTCCTTGCATTGTCATCAAAAGAAATGCCTAAGTAAATTAACAGGATGGTGAATCCAAAGGAAACAATTAAAAATACCTACTATTTTTTTACTCCTAGTAGGAGTTATAATAATTTTAGCATACCAATTATTTATATTATGTCTATGAAACAATGTATTTCTAATAATTACAAGTTACATATGTATAAATTAAATTCTCTCCCTATAGAGTCACTTTGTGAAATCACGTATTAGACTAATTTATTATACAAAGCTAAAATCAATTAAATTCATATATTCTATTATTATAAAATGTTCCTGTTTTATACTTGAATTCATCTCCAATTATTTTGAATTTATGATGTGTTCTTTTTTTTCCAATACAATTTAAGCATATTAACTCTTCAGTAATTATCCTTTACCAATGTATAGCATAAAGGTAATTCCTTCTCTCCTCTACACCAAAACATACTGTATATTGATGCAAAGCCAAATTCCCCAAAAAACTGTTTTTACAAAAGTCATACACAGGGGCACCTGGGTGGCTCAGTTGTCTGCCTTTAGCTCAGGTCATGATCTCAGAGTACTGGGATTGAGCCCCACATCGGGCTCCCTGCTTGGTAGGAAGCCTGCTTCTTTCTCTCCCACTCCCCCTGCTTCTGTTCTCTCTCTGGCTATGTTTCTACCTGTCAATTAAATAAATAAAATCTTGGGGCCCCTGGGTGGCTCAGTGGGTTAAAGCCTCTGCCTTCGGCACAGGTCTTGATCTCAGGGTCCTGAGATCTAGCCCTGCATCAGACTTTCTGCTCAGCAGAGAGCCTGATGCCCCTTCTCTCTTTGCCTGCCTCTCTGCCTACTTGTGATCTCTCTCCTCTCAGTCAAATAAATAAATAAAATCTTTAAAAATAAATAAATAAATAAATAAATAAAATCTTTTTTAAAAAGTCATACGCAATCACTATGTTGTATACCTGAAAAAAAAAGTCATATGCATTTCAATCTCACAAATCAGCGTAATGTGATCCCAACATTTCTGTCAAACCATGCTTCCGCCTCTTCTCCAATTTATATACCCTGTGTTATTTAGATCATTTCCTTCACTTTCTCACAAATATACCATGGAGTTTTAAAATCTATGTTTTGATATAGCTTTTATCATCAGTAATACACTTGTTTCAACTCTGTGTCTATCCTCAGAAACTACATGCACTATGAAGCCAGACAGACATGGTTTCATATAATAAAAACAGTCATTGTAATAAAAAAATTATGAGAGCAATAGAAAGCAAACATATAGTAATTATGGCATGTAGTGTATTTTGTGCATTATCTCATTTAGTTCCTCATAACAACCCTATTATGAAGTACATATTACTATTATTATACAGATTTACATCCCAAGAAATTAAGACCTAGTGGTTGATAGACATGCCCAAGGTCACAAATCTGGTAAGTGAAGGATGTTGGGATCTTAACCCAGACAGCCTGTTCCAGTGTCTACTTTTTGAACAAGAAATCTATGCTCTTCTTGACACTTATATGCTTGTGATTTTATGTAAGTGACATAACCTTTCTGATCCTTTATTTCTTCCTTTTTAATATGAATTTGTATTTGTTATGTGCATGTTTCATATTGGCCATTCTCAAAGAACCACTAGAATATGGTATATAGAAAGTAAGATTTCTGGGCTAGGTAGGCTCAAAGTAACAGAGTTTCTTTACTTCCAAGTGTTCTTAGCAGATAGAGCTAGAAAATACCACACACACATACATCTATATCTGCTTCTATATCTAGCAATTATATATTACAGTCTACAGGCTTATACTGATCCCTTCACTGTGTGTCACACACCAGAGTTTGTTCCATTTTTGTAACTCCTTTCTTCAATGTTTGTGAACCCCAATTTAAGTGTAAGTTAGCCTATTAACAGTTTGTGAAGACTGATGTATAATTAAATTTTATTCAAATAGCAATGAGATCATTATCTGTTTTGACCTGGTATGATTAACTTCACATTTGGGGAAAGGTAATCTTTTAGCATGTTTTCGAATATTTCCTCCTGAATTTTAGATTTGTGCTAGTTTTGGGTCAACATGACCACATGGCAATTTCACTGTTATCAGATTTAAATTAAAGTTGAAAATGCAAGAATAATATACACAAGGCAAGAAGTTGCGGGCATGTTAAATATTTGATCTTAATTCTAGAATTTTTCTTGGGAAATGGGAGGAGAAAATCAGCATTGCAGATTTCAGACAAATGTATTTTCTTTTTTTATTTAAATTACGGTTAGTTAATATACAGTGTAATATTAGTTACAGTTGTAAAATTGGGTAATTTAAATGTATTTTCCAACATATCTTTAAAGACCTTATTCCTAATCCTCGTGCTTCATTAGGATCAGATAAATATCTAGTAGGTTTATTAGACTAGTAGTTTATTAGATAGCCTAGTAGGTTTGGAGCCTACATATTGCTTTTGAGAATCATAGTAGAACACACATGTGTGACCCATGTTTGAGATATAATGAGACAATATAAATTAGGCCCATTAAATAGATATGAACCATTTATATATGTCCTTTTGTTAACTGTGTGACCAAAGGTTTCTCCAATTTAAACCTGATTCTCAAGTGTCTTAAGTGTAGAGATTATTAAATTTAAACAACCGCAGATGTGGTCCAATCTTAACTAATGGAATTTACCAAAGGTTCCAGAATATAGGGCTGGGCACCTGAGAACAAATTTATGGCTGGAATGGCAAAGGTCTATCTTTTTTTCTGGAGATGCCTGGCTTCTTGACTCTTGCCTAAGATAAAGGGAATAGGTTTTATGATGTGCTTTTTAAAGCCTGATATTTTCCTAGTCATCCTGTCCCACACAAGATTAGCCAGTTGATAACTCAACTGGCTCAAACAGTTTGAAGAGCCTGGCTTCACCGTGTAAGGAACTATTTAAAGGTTTGTTTTTGTCTTTGTTTTGTTTTGTTTTCCAAGCTGCTCCCCCGAAGCTAAGATTCCTCATACAAACTTGGCAGTGCAGCCAGAGATTCTAAAAGTCAGTTGTACATAGGCTATCTCTCAGACCTTTGATGTTTGTCTGAATTCTACTTATATTGCTGTTCTGTATGTTTTACATTTAAATAAAATCTTAAATAAAAGAAAAACACTCAGTGGAGTCTTCTAGGTCTGTCAAGTATCCAAAGGGGGGAAAATAAGGCAGCATCATACTGAGTACTCCAAATAATACTGGAATATTATTTTAGGAAGCCCTAATATGGATTGAAGGTGTGAAAATGTTAGTAAGCAACTCCAACCTAATTGAACAAAACTCCAAAAAGTTAGACCCAATATTGGATAGGTAATTCAGAACACACCAAACATATGGCTCTATTACTCCCTGAAGGTATAAATCTTTGTAAGATTCAAAGATATATTCTGATCCAGCTGAAAGAAAATATGGTATGATCTTTATTTTCTGTTTTAATTGGGAAATGTTGTAGGGTCCCTATGATGCCTGATTCTTCCTCTGTATCATGAAGAAAGAAAATTTATCCCTGTAGGGAATATTTGCTTCAGGATTAATTTTGGTAAATGGAATAAAAATTTATTTCTACCTTTTCTCTTATTTGTTGTCTCTTACAAATGTGCCAGTTGTAGTAGGTGTAGAATGTTCTTAGAAGGGAAATGATTCAGTGTTCAAATTCTGCCTCTAATACCAGCTAAATGATATTTTGTATTATAGTTCTTACTTATAAAATGAGAATAATAACACTACTTTCCTCATTGAGTTTTGTACATTGGAACAATGCATTCAAAAGCACTAATATAGTGCTGGCTTATAGGTGTTAATAATTGTGGGCTTATTTGATATTTCTTGTCACATACTTCGACATTTAAATATTTCCCATAAAATTTGACAAGACAAAAGTAATTCAGCATTAAGTTAATACTAAGAATACCTAGTCCATGTGCTTAGACTATCTAGTCCTTAAGTCATATTTAACTGTCTAAATTTAACATATGTAGAACCATCAAATTCCAGCCAGGTCTAAAATGACTGCTGCTTGCATTAAAAGTCAACAGGACACAGGCCAGCTGTGCATGTGGTCTCAGAAAATATCCTTATGACCATCCAGTTTCCTTCTTTTTAGAAGGCATTAATATGCTTTTCCCTGGACATTATCTGGTAAAATATAGTGATCCCAGTCCCAGGCAGACATTATTGATTGCTCTTTCTGAATGGTAGAATGCTGTGTTTGGTTTGTGTTTTTATTCTTTACACTATTTGAGCTACAATTATTGTAATTCAAATTTCAGAAGAGTTCTTTCCTGCTTAGGTGAGTACTTAAATAGTGACTTGTATTTTGTATCTTATCATTACCATATCTCTTGAAGATTTCTGGAGAAAAGAGATAAAAAGAAAACTATTTATAGAATTAATAAAAAAAGAATAACAAATATAGAGGTCCTAATTTTGAAATGTTCACTAAGTTTCCATTTGAATTTGAAATCAGACATTGACACTCTATATTCAGTGGATATAGCAAAATAAATAAAACGGTAGCATTTGCTTTAGAGTTAGAAAACATACATGTATAGCAAAAGATTTACATACACCTGACCTGTGTTATTGCTTTCAAAATACTTCTTTATGTTAAAAAAAAAAGAGCATTCTACATGATTATTAGCTTCAGAGCCATTTAAAGTACTTGAAAAGAAGTGCATTACTTCAGAACAGCACATAAAAGAGAACTGTCAGGGCTTGGTGAAATTTTATTAATGACTCAGGTAATTTAATAAAACATCCTCCCCAGTGAAAGCTCAGATCTGTTTGGTAAGAATGATATTTTAAATTGAAAATTAGATATTTCTCAGATGATTATGCCCTTTTGAAAGAAATAGTGAGTAGAAAAAAACCTACCTTTCTTTCAATATTAAATTAAATGTCACCAAAGTCACTAGTACTGTCAGTTTCTTTTAAGAAAATCCAAGTAATTGGAACTGCAAGAACTCTGCAAACTTTTATAAAAATAAATAAATGATTGAATTTATGTATGAGATATCAAATTTAAGAGAAATCTGGCCATTGCAAAAATGTAATGGGATAGGCATATATTAAAATGAATAGCTAAGTTTTTTGCCCTAAACGGAATCAACAGTTGGTTTTATTTCCTATATAGTCCATAATAATGGTAAAGCATTAAGAGAAGTGAGGTTGGCAGAATTCTAGCATGGCTGTGAATATTCCTACCCTCCTGGTGAGTGCATCCTGTACAATTTCCTCCTTAAAGTATGGGCAGAGCAGTAATCACGATGGGATAACACTCATGATTTTGTTCCTAATCAGTTGACTTTTAATTAATCAATGATTTAATAAAAAATGGATTATTCTGAATGGGCCTGACTTAATTAGGTGATTCCTAAAAGATATAAGAAGCATCAGTGGAAATCAAAACCACACTGAGATATCACCTTACACCAGTTGGAATGGCCAAAATCAACAAGACAGTAAACAA
>CM052800.1:24366404-24407868 GCA_028533885.1 Nasua narica | reverse complement strand
AATACCCACCACCAGGTTCACCCAACCCCCCACTCCCTCCCCTCCAAAACCCTCAGTTTATTTCTCAGAGTCCATAGTCTCTCATGGTTCATCGCCCCCTCCGATTTCCCTCAATTCACCCTTCCTTTCCTTCTCACAATGCCCTTCATGTTTTTCCTTATGCTCTACACGTGAGACCATAAGATAATTGACTCTGTCTGCTTGACTTATTTCACTCTGCATAATCTCTTCAGTCCCATCCATGTTGATATAGAAGTTGGGTATTCATCCTTTCTGATGGAGGCATAATATTCCATTGTATAGATGAACCACATCTTCTTTATTCATTCATCTGTTGAACAGCATCTTGGCTCAGGAATATTTTACATGAGTTTCAATTTAGATTGTTCAGAGAAGGTTGTGTCAGGTTTGTAGGGCATCTTTTTAGAAAATTCTTTTTTTTTTTTAACTTAAATTCAATTAGCCAACATATAGTACATCATTAGTTTTGATATACTGTTCAATGATTTATTAGTGGCATATAACACCCAGTGCTCATCATATCAGGTGCCCTCCTTAATGCCCATCACCCAGTTGCCCCATGCCTCCATACCCCTCCTTTTTCCACAAGCCTCAGTTTGTATACAACTGTAAATGTGAAACTATAATTCAGGGAATGAAAGAGTGAAAGAGGGAGGGAAGAGAGAAAGGAGAAAGAGAGAGCTGATTTGCAAGACACTGGTTAAAAGCACAATAGTAGCATATATTCCCGTCGTGTTAGAATCATTCTCCCTAGTTACAAGAGCAGAAAGCTGCTGTTTCTGAGTGACTGTTTTCCTTGGCAAAATCCCTGGGAGGCTGACTGGCTGGACATTTTCAAAATAACAGAAGGTAATTCTGGTTTATAAAAATTATATAAAATTGAAAATCCTAGTGGGGGTTACAAGCTTCCTGTGACTTGTCACCTGAGCCTAGGTCATAAAAACACATCAAGTTAGAAAACGAAATTGAGCAGTTGAGATATGGATCAAGAAACTCTACTGAATAAGTGCCTTGTGTAAATACCAAAATTACACAAATGGAGAAAATGAATAAAATAAAAGCAGTGAGCATAAAGGTTTTAATAAAACTCTAGTTTGATTTGGCATGTCATAAATGTCAAAAGGGGCATCAGCCAAAGACATTTTATTGCTCAGGCCCTACAGCTCAAATAGATTCTAACTACTGGCCTTTGAGCAAGAGTAAAGAAAAGAATAGTAAATACAAAATCCCAGCTATCCCAGAGTCATAGATTATAACACAGTAACACAAAAGCTTTCCTTACCCATTATTTTGCAAGTAGAAATGTGGGAACAGAAAAGATCTTTGTTATTTCTCTGTGCTCTGAAGAAAGACACCACCTGCAATGTTATAGTTTGTTGTTTATACAGTTTAGTACCTTGGGGTGTAGAGTATATAGAATTTGGAATAGCTGAAATGGGCACTCCTCTTTTCACACATTAAGAATTTGTTGCTATTTGCTAAGCTTCTGAAGTTAACGAGTTAACATAAGTCAATGCCAGTTAGTGTGCTTTTACTTCCAAATTTGGCAGTAAAAAGATGGAGGAATAAAGAGTTCTACTAAATTTCCATGTAACTATGATACAGTTTTTATCTCTACGTTCTGTTATAATGTCTGTGAGGGAAAAAGAGTGACAAAATGGAGGATGGGTATGTCCCAAGAACTAGATCACCTACTTTAGAATTCTGTGGAAGACCTTACCAAGAAAATGCCAAATGTGCTTCTAGCAAATGAGCATTTGATATGAAGAATAAGGGAAGACAGGATGAACCAAAGTCACCTTCTGCTTCTCTATTTGTGAATCTATTTTTTAGACATTCTAATAGAATATGTGAGTTACTGTTTAGCCTATAGCTGTATTAAGCTAAATGGTTAAAGAAATATCTTTTCTTTACTGTTTTTTAAATTACTTTCTCCAGAAGGTACTATGTCTATTTTAGCTCATAAATCTTTACCTTATTACTAAAATTGATAACAGTATTTCCGACAAGAACACTTAGTTTGAATGCTACTGTGATTAAAATAATAGAAAATGCCCATAATTTTCTGAACATGGTATTTTGTTGTTCTTAAAATATACAATATTTATGAATTCTAAATTTATGTTAAAAAGACAGAATAAATCTTTATTTCTCCAAAATTACATTTTTAAGTGTTATCTGTTATTCACCAAATAAATTATCTAACAATGTTAATGCATCTTCCTCCCCAATATTACAATGGATGAATTTCCATCTCCCTGATATTAGGTGATAAGCTTTGTTTCACTGGAAAAGTCTGAACCACAAATACAAACGTTTGTTACTATCTTGTTTCAAATTCCATCATAGAATGTTAAATGTTTACTGCTTATCTTGAAATATAATATGTAAGATCTAGAACTTATTTTTGGAAAATATATGACTAAAACTGGGAATCTTAAAATAATAAAGGAGATAGGCAGTGATTTTTGACAAAGAATTATTGATTATCCTCTCCAATATATACAATAATTCTGTAATATTTTGGGGAGCAGCATAGTGCCCAATTAGCAGTAGTGATTTTCCTAGATTCCCTTGAAACTTATCTAGAAAGTACAGAAGCTTTAGTAGTCCAGGATCTATTACAAAAAAATAAGGCAGTTAAGCTGATTGATTTTTTTCACACTACAATAGTTAATTTCATTTGTTTAAGGGAAAGCTGATTGATTTTTGAAATTATCTAAGAAAAACTAAAACTTTGCTTAGAATAACCATTAAATTTTTCCGTATTTTCTTACTATTTAATATAAAAATAAAAAGAACTATCTCTCTAATTTGAATGTCCTTCTATTTAAAATGAAAAAATTTCCAATATATCAGAAATAACAAAATCTATTAGATGAGAAATCAGAAAGCATGCCAAATGTAGATAAATTAATTTTAAAGAGTAATTAAAATAATTTTACATACAACCAAATGAAATAAAAATGTACTTGGTTTGAATTTCTTTTAAGTTCTTTATGGCCAAAGTCAAAATTTGTTGATAATATCTGAAAATATCAACTTAATATATTTTATCCTTTTTGCAGAAATTCTATAAAAAAGTTGTAAAAAAATTCTGTTCCTTAAGTATTTTTGTCCAATTTTGTCTATTTCTATAATAAGACTGCATTGTTTTCTTTGCAGTGACTTTATATTATATTTTAACTTGTGGTAAACCTTATAACCTTTGACTAGTCTATTTGTTCTTGGCTATTCTGTAACTTTTGATTTATTTCTTACATACATGAATAATTTAAGATATTTTATCCAATTATGGTTATTGAAATTTAACTGTAGTTACAATAAATTTATTAATATGTTAAATTTATTAAATATTTTTAAAATTTGTATGCTACTCATTCAAGAACAGATTTCTACTTTCCATTTGTTCAGATCACTTTATGTTCTATAGTAAGATTATATTTTATTATTTAGTTGTGGTGATCTTTATGTTAAATTTGTTACTAATAATTTAATAGAGTGTGTTGACATTATTAACAGAATTTTTTGTCCTACTGTCATGTATAGAAGATTTTAAGAAGATTATTTCTTAATCTTATACAGTACACAACTTGCTAAAATGTCTTAATTCATGGAGTCAAAAGAACAAGATTCTATTTATGATCTATTTTAGTCTTGAAATAAATTATTGTTATTGATAGTCTTATTATTTTGTTTTCATCAGAACCTCCCATAAATATTGAGTCTAGCATCTGTGAATCCTCAAAATCAACCAACCATTCTCTCTTTTCTAACGGCATCACACCGAAAGGAAACATCTAGTAAAAAACTAAAAACTGATCAGAACGAGGATAATAGAAATGGAGAAATTTTAAGGTCCAAATAAAAGAAAAGAAGGGAAAAAGGAAGAAAGAAAGAAGTAGGGAAGGAAATTTGATCAAGAAACCTCGGAAAGCAAATTGTCATATTTTTGAAAAACAGCAAAAGAGAAAGCTAGAAAAGAAGGAGAATAAAGAGGAACAGAAGCAGGAAGAGGAAGGTCTCAGGAAAGGAGTTAGTTCTCTTGAATTTGTGCAACCTTCGTAAGTTTAGGAAAACTATTTTCACTTTAAAAAAAATGAACAACAGAAATATATTGATGGTACACAGCATACAAAATATTGACAGAAGAGAATAAGGGGAAGAGCATCCACATATTGAAAGCACATCAGAAAGACAAATGCACATAACATATCAAAACCATCACCTACTATTTCACCACAATTAATGATCCTTAGTTAACTGAAACAAGAGAGGAAAACAATAGCACAAATATAAGTGAGACATACTTAAACATTCACACAGCCGCATAAATTAAATAAGAATTATATATATTTTTACAAATCAGAAATGAAATATAATGAGGAATAATATAAGGATGAATAAATATATCAGATAATTATTAAATAAAAGGCAATGAAAGAGCAAGTTTATTTTTTCGAAGAACAGCAGTTTAAAATAAAAAAAAGAATAAAATAAGAAATGAGTAGTCCAGAGAAACTCATACTGAAATAAAAGCAAAGAATACCCATTATGCATATAAAAGGAGTCCCTGACAAAAATATAAAAGAGAACAAATAAAAAATAAAACCTAAAAAGTTCCTGAAATTAGAAAAAAAACTGAACTTATATTTTACACTAGCTTACCAGGTACCTAAATTACCAGTGTTAAGATGTAGCCAGGTAAAATTAGTGGACATTACTGAAAAAAAAAAATACAAAAGGACAAGTGACTAACAAAATGAATATGAGATTGTCATCACACTTAAAATACATTTTATGCAAAAATTAAATGAAGCACATATTCAAGATAATTATAAAATAATGCATGCAATAACTTGGTAAGTACTATTCTTATGAAACATTTCTGAGAATTCTACAAGTACATCAGACAATCCAAACACTAAAGAAACATGGCCACAAAGAAAGTGAAATAAATCTAAAGAAGACTTAAAATCAGGGCGCCTGGGTGGCTCAGTGGGTTAAAGCCTCTGCCTTCCGCTGAGGTCATGATCTTAGGGTCCAGAAATGAAGCCCCGCATCGGGCTTTCTGCTCGGCGGGGGAGCCTGCTTCTCCCTCTCTCTGCCTGTCTCTCTGCCTCCTTGTGATCTCTCTCTCTGTCAAACAGTAAATAAAATTTAAAAAAAAAAAAAGAAAGAAAGAAAAGAAAAAGAAGGCTTAGAATGATAATATATTATAGGAATGGCTATTTGCTCTATTGATGTAGGTAGAGTAAAACTACTCAAATATGGAGAGAGAATAGGAGGACATATGTGAAAAATACTTTTAACTATTTTCAGTGCATTTACTGAGGCAATAAATAATATATTACTGGTTCTGGCTATTTGCTCTATTGATGTAGGTAGAGTAAAACTACTCAAATATGGAGAGAGAATAGGAGGACATATGTGAAAAATACTTTTAACTATTTTCAGTGCATTTATTGAGGCAATAAATAATATATTACTGGTATTTTGAGACAAATATATGTCTACTGTTATTAAAGCAATGAGCAATTACAAGATACTATTCTGCCATTTTTTGTGTATGTGAGAATCAACATTTTCAATATAGAAGAAAGAAAAGATTATAAACTTATAGAAAGTTATAGATTTATAATTATAATTATTCTAATTGTATAGATTATGGAATTATAGAAGTGGTCAGTAAAAACCTTTAGTTTTGTATTTTAATTGGTGGTAAATTATATTTACATATTTTAAATGTGGATAATATAATATAATATATAAAAGTTTATAAATATTTATATATAAATACAAATATTTAAATATTTTCCATCTTTCCACTATACAGTTTTGTTGTTTTTTTTTTAAAGATTTTATTTATTTATTTGTCAGAGAGAGAGAGAGAGAGAACACAAGCAGGCAGAGAAGCAGGCAGAGGCAGAGAGAGAAGCAGGTTCCCTGCCGAGCAAGGAGCCCCATGCGGGACTCAATCCCCTGACGCTGGGATCATGACCTGAGCTAAAGGTAGCTGCTTAATCAACTGAGCCACCCAGGTGTTCCTCCACCACACAGTTTTATAAAGAAGATCTACCCAGTTGAAATAAATAATTCTAGCACCCATACTGTGAATTTAAAATTTATTTCACATCACCAGAAACCGGGAATTCTTGGAAAAATATCCGACCTCAAGTCGGAGGTAGAAAATGTACAAGAATGAAAAAAAAAAAGAAAATGTACAAGATGAATCTGAAACTCATGAAAAATATCCGACCTCAAGTAGGAGGTAGAAAATGTACAAGATGAATCTGAAACTCATGTCATAATAGATGGCAAAGAAGCTATAGTAGAAGCTAGGGTCATATCAAAAGACTTCCTTTTTAAGAGCCTCCCACTGACCAAACATCCACAGTAAGAATAATGGTTACAATCAATTAAGATCAATCTAATAAGCTTAAGTAATTTACTTCACATTGATATTTAAAAATTATGTTTAATTAGGGCGCCTGGGTGGCTCAGTTGGTTAAGCAACTGCCTTCACTCAGGTCATGATCCTGGAGTCCCGGGATAGAGTCCCACATCCGGTTCCCAGCTCCACAGGGAGTCTGCTTCTCCCTCTGACCTTCTCTCCTCTCATACTCTCTCTCACTTTCTCTCTCTCTCTCTCTCAAATAAATAAAATCTTTAAAAAAATTATGTTTAATTAAATATTAAAGGACAATTATTATCTTAAGAGCTGGAGAATAAAGATAGCTAACCAAGATTTAGTCTATATTTCTTGTATCAGTCTATATTCATATAGTATAAGAAGAATTGTAGCTATTTATAAGACAATTCCAAATAATTCAGTTACAACATCACTATTTTGAAATTCCTAATAAATTAATAAATCCAGCCTTGAGCTTCATCAATTGACTAACCACAAAAATGAGGACAATCAGAAATATGTTACTGATGAAGACAGCATTCCCCTAAAATTTTGACAAGAGACTGGACATAAACCTGACCAATTATTTGGATGTAGCTACTGATTTACAGGAGGTACAGAGGACAGAGGAGCAAGTTTGAATGTGCTGTGCCTTTGCACTCAGCAATATCTGACCTAGGTAGAAAACTCTCTAGGTCAAATGGGTTGTGCAATAGACAGATTTAAAGAAAATTAATGAAATGAGGAGAAAATACATAAAGAGGCTTAACGTCAAATCATTTCTAAAAATAGCATGTGCCTGCATACACATTTGGATAATAAGATAATCTTTTAAATAAGAGAAAGTAGTGTGTAATAATTCAGGATAACAATCACTAATGGAAGTGAGAGAGCTCATTGTGGGATGGCCAGTAATGTTGTTTTATTTCTTACTTGTTAGTAATTATAAGGATATCCACCTTAAAAAAATTCATATGAAAGATACTTAAAATCATTTGTTATTAGGAAATTTCAAATTAAAACAACAGTGAGATACCACTGAGTGTGGCTAAAATCCAAAAACCTAACAATACCAAATGTTTAGGATGTTTAGGATGCAAAGCAACAGGAAACTACATAAGTGCAAGTGGGAAGGCAAAATGATACAGTGACTTTGAAAGACAGTTTGACAATTTCTTATAAAGTTAAATATTGTGTTAAGATATTATCCTGCCATTGAAGTCTTAGATATTTGTCCGATTGAGTTGAAAACAGAAATCTGTGGCACCTGAGTGGCTCAGTGGGTTAAAGCCTCTGCCTTCAGCTCAGGTCATGATGCCAGGGTCCTGGGATCTCTGATCAGCTGGGAGCCTGCTTCCCCCTCTCTCTCTGCCTGCCTCTCTGACTATTTGTGATCTCTCTCTCTCTCTCTCTCTCTGTCAAATAAATAAATAAAATCTTAAAAAAAAGAACTTATAACACTCAACACCCAAAAAACTAACAATATAATTAAAAATGGACAGAAGACATGACAGACATTTCTCCAAAGAAAACATCTAGATGGCCAACAAACATATCAACAGATGCTCATCATTACTTATCATCAGGGAAGTACAAATAAAAACTACTATATCACCTCACACTTGTCAGAAAGGCTAAAATTAACAGCACAGGAAATAGCAGTGGTGAGGATATGGAGAAAGGGGAACCCTCTTGCACTATTTGTGAGAATGCAAACTGGTGCAGCCACTCTGGGAAGCAGTATGGAGGTTCCTCAAAAAGCTAAAAATAAATCATCCTACAAGTCACACTTATGAGTATAAGTGATCACACTAATAGGTATTAGTATATATGTATATATATTATATATATAATATATAATATTATTCAGCCATAAAAATAATGAAATATTGCCATTTGAAACAACATTGATGGGGGTTAGAGAGTGTAATACTAAAGGAAATAAGTCAGTCAAAGAAAGATAAATGCCATATAATTTCACTCACATATGGAATTTAAGGGGGAAAAAGGATCAAAGAGGGTAAAAAAGGGAAAGAGGGAGAGAAACTAAGGAAAATTTCTAAACAACAGAGACAAAATGATGATTACTACATGGGAGGTAGGTTGGGGAACTGGGTGGAAAAGATGCTGTGGATTAGGGAGTGCACAATGAGCACTGTATGATTAAAAAAAAAGTTTCAGTGTGTTTTATAGCTTGGAATTTATTTTATTTTGGTGAATATTATATATGAGGTTGAGAAGATGGTATATTCGGCTATTATTGGATTAAATGTTTTATAAATGTCAATTAGAGCTAATTGATTAATATTGTGAGAAGAGAAAAATAAGATAAAATTGATTTTTATGGTAGTACAGGTTAGAAATTCTGATACCATTATTCAAATAAACATGAATTGAGTATTATGTAAATAGATAGTGTGTAATGGGAGCCAGGTGTTTTACTGTTGGAATGGAAATTTCTAGCTCAGCAAAAGGAGACTAAATGATTCAGGTGATAATGGATTTGAATTACAGACATTAGTAAGAATTAATGTTTAACATGGATACAGATGTGTATATAGAGAAATAATTATAGATATGTGTATATACACATATTAGTAAAATTACATATATTTCTTTGCTTTTCCAGTTGAGAGTTCCCAAAATAAATGACACTGTAGTAGCAATGGGCACATTTAGCACTCTGATATTGATTTCAATTTTCTAATAAGACACGCACGATTCCTTGGGAAATGGCTGATACTATGACTAGCAAGGACTATACAAGATTAGCCTGAGGTATCTTGTAATGGAAGAAAGAAAGGAAGTTCTCAGAAACAAACAACAAACAAAAAAAAAACAAAAAAGCAAAACAAAACTTTGATGGGATATGTCGATTGAGCACAGGAGACCACTAAAAGAACTCCCAGTGGTTAAAATAGAACTTTTAAAATGATCATCTAGGGGTGCCTGGGTGGCTCAGTGGGTTAAAGCCTCTGCCTTCAGCTCAGGTCATGATCTCGGGGTCCTGGGATCGAGCCCTGCATGGGCTCTCTGGTCAGTGGGGAGCCTGCTTCACCCCCTCTCTCTCTGCCTGCCTCTCTGCTGACTTGTGATCTCTTTCTCTGTGTCAAATAAATAAATAAAATTTTAAAATATATAAATAGATAAAAATAATAAAATCATCATATAAATAAAGTATTGGAATATAACCCAAAGAATAAAATAAAAATCATGAATCAATATTTACATGACTAAATGAATGAGTAAATAAAAAATAAATAGAGGAAAAGACACAAATCTCTTGTCAGACAAATTCCATATAAGGTATGTAGATATTCTACTCTGTAAGAGGAGGGGCATAACTCCCACTGCTTAAGCCTGGGCTATGTTACTGATTTTCCTCCAAAAAGTTTGGAAAGGGGGAATAAAACTACTATACAGTGGAAAAACCTGACAAACACTGCGTTGGTCATATGATCAAGGACAGCTTCATCAGTGACGAGTCAGTTTGACTGTATGTGCACTTGATATGATGTAATGAGAATATCACTTTTTTTTCCCCTGTATTTTTCCTCCTAAAAACCTATTACTCCAAACTAATAGTCCAAAAAATCTCAGCCAAGTTCCAATCGAGGAGTATCCTATATATACCTAGCAAGTAGTGCTCAAAACTTTTAAGGTCATCAACAAGGAAAGTTGAGCAACTGCCACAGCCCAGAGTAGCCTCAGGACACGTGACAACTGAACGGAATATGGTAATATAGATGGGATCCTGGAACGAAAAAGGACATTAGATAAAAACTAAGGGATTCTGAATAGACTATGTATTTTTTGTTAATAATGTATCAACTTTGGTTCATTATTTATCACACATATGCCACACTAAAATGTTAGTGATAGTAGAAACTATACTAGAGGAGGTGGGAGTTGTATGGTCACCCTTTAGTATCTGCTCAGTTTTTCTGTAAATCTAAAATTGGCCTAAAAATAAACTTAATACATGTTCCAAAAAACCCCCACATAACTGACAATCCTTTAATATTAAAAATTATATTAGATGGACCTAAAGAAAGTAAACTGATGAGTATTCCAGTTCAGTTACTATCATTAAAAAGGAAATTACTTGCTATTTTCAGAAGATTACTATGGGACTTGCTGCTAACAATTCCAAACGGAACTTTCTTTTTTATCATTTCTTATAAATAAAGTTAAGAAACCTTACTATTATTCCAACCATGATTTACTTTCTGGTAATAGGTATCTCCTAGTAGACCCAATGAAAATTTCCTACATAACCAATAATTTAATATAGCCATAAGGAAGCAATCCCAAGCATTATGTAAAGAGTTTTCAACACCTGGCATAAAAAGGAAATGAACACTTCCAACCTTTTATCCGCTCCTTCACTCTATAATTTTAGGCTCTAGTTATGTATTTAATATTCTCCAATATATTTTGTGGTCTGGAGACAGAATAAAGGAAAATGATGCCTTTTTTCCCTCCATCCAACTAACAATAAAAAAAAGGGATTGCAGGGGCACCTGGGTGGCTCAGTCAGTTAAGCATCTGCCTTCAGCTCAGTTCATGATCCCAGGGTCCTGGGATGGAGGCCCACATCAGACTCCCTACTCAGCGAGAGCCTACTTTTCCCTCTCCCTCTACTGCTTGTATTCACTCTCTTTCTGTCAAATAAATAAGTAAAATCTTAAAAAAAAAAAAGGCATTGCAAATACACATAGAGACATCCACAATAAATTGCAGATCAGGTGCATTGATTTAACGCACTGAGACCACTTAAAATTTTCATCTTACATAACAAAATTATTAAAAACATTGTTAATAAAATTTGCATGTAAACTTTTATTTGAGACCTTTTTCCTTGACATCTCTGGAAAATAATGATCTCATTTAAGTAGCTGATAGACTTCCTTATGTTATATAAACCCCATAATTTTTTTTAATCTTAACTTGTATACCAGCAAGCTCAGAATAAACCTTTTACCTCAATTTCCTATTCTCTCTTCCAGATATCTTTTTTACAAAGTTGGTTTTTTAAGTTTATGTTGCCTCAAATCATTTTCAGAAACAGATAAATTAGAAATAAATATACAAACAAAACACATAAGCGAACAATTATCAAACAGCACAATTACTGGAAAATCATTTTCTATTCACTTCTGGTGCTGGCATAACACTTTAGGTCAGAGAGATATCTGTGGGTCAAAATACTTAGTAAAAAAGCATGTCTCTGGTTCTCTTGAAATTTCCTGTTGCCACTGGTAACCATGCAATGAGAAATTTCAGTATTAAAAGGACCTAAAACTTGACCTAATAGTTTAAATAGGTCTCCTAGAAGCAAACTTCCCAGGCTATTGCCCACAATGTTGATATGATTCCTCTTTTTCTTTTCTTTTTTTCTTTTCTCTTCCTTCCTTCCTTCCTTCCTTCCTTCCTTCCTTCCTTCCTTCCTTCCTTCCTTCCTTCCTTTCTTTTCTTTCTTTCTTTTTTCTTCACCTCGAGGTATATTTATCCAAGCCACAAAGGAAATAATGCATCAAGTGTACAGCGATGCTTCATGTTCCCATCTAACAGAGCTTGTTGAGATTTGCATCCAGACTGACATTCTATCTGATGTGTGCTCCAAGTAAGGCTGATTAATGATGACCATGAGCAGGTGCAGGATTCAAAGCTTTCAAGACTTTACTTCTTTTATCAGCATTCTAGATTTTATAAATGATAAAGCCCATAACCCCATTCCTATGTGAATCTCCTGGTACACTTGTGCGTAGTAGAACTTCATGGGGACCCAAACATTTTTAACAAGGCTTTGAAGCATCTTGGTGCAGCACCCCCCAGCTCAAGCCTCCCTGACCCGCAAAGGCCAACAACTCGGAAAGGTCACCGACTGATATGATTCCTCTTTAGGATGTGACATTGCAATGCATGACTTAACTTCACTGTCTTACCCAGTATCTAAGAAAATGTCCACATATCTTTTTAAAACTTCACAAAAGACAAATATAATTAATTATTTGGCCTTATTTTTTTATTTAAATAACCTAATAGATTCTCTTATTAGTCAGCTTTATCTGACAGTTCAACATTTACTAGGATTTGTGGAAACCTGGGATGTTCCTGAAAAAAAAAACAAAAAAGTACTCATCCAGTCTTAATCTTACTCAGACTTTCAGACTTCTATAAAATTTTAAGTGTCTTTCCATCGAATTGGTTATAGAGTTCTGAAAATTTTAAGTTGAATTTATATAATCTCAAAGAAAAAAAACATATTTTGAATACAGTATTTTTCCCAAAATTTAAGTCAGAAATGTACTACTCAAAAATCATCTGATCTTAAAAGAATTGAACACAAAGTGCCTTAAAAGACATGCATTGTACACCTATATAAATTTTTCCATATTTCTTTGTGTCAAATAATGCTGAGTAAATCTATTCAGTCTCATGGAGCTAGCCAAATGAGTTCCACCAAATAAATATGCTGGTAGTAATCCCTAAGTTCCCAAAGATTTCTCAGAACATCTGGTGAAGTTGAAAGCATGTATATGCCAATTTCAATTCATGTACATCCTGTATTAATATCTAAATCTGGAATTAGTAAATACCTAATCCTCATACTTAACTGTGTAAAATCTTTAATGATTAGGGCTTAGGTCACCATTTAACAACAGTTATCCTGAAAATACAAAGGGAAGAAAAAAAAATGAAGAACATTTACAAATTCTAAGACCCATATTTATTCCTTTCAGAATCTATTTTGACAAAATAATGAATGAATGAATTCAAAAGTATCTACACTACCTTTCTTAATTTATAAAGGAAGAATCCTTGGTGTGAACTTAAAACCCACTTATTATAGATGCTTAATAGTTTTAGCATCATCCATTCTACAATTAAAGATACAAGGTAATATGTTTTTAGGAATGCTAACACTTTGAAATAAATTCACTTGAAGTCACTATCAGATATTTTATGAAAACCGGGGGGTAGAATCAAATTCAAGAAAACTGGAGACTGAATATTTCACCCATGAAATGTGGAAAAGGGGCAAAGAAACAAGACACAAGGTCTGCTGATTTGAATTTATTAATAGTTTACATGTTTAGCTAGACTTGGCCTTCTTTTTGACATTTGTGCATTTATGATCCTTGTTCTGTTCTGTAGAAGGAGGATTTTTGTTTCATGTATGTGATTTTGGACAATGTCTAAAAGATATCAGAAGTAAAGGAAATGTCTACTTCATTCCATCCCTGCCCTTAATTTATACACCTGATGCACAAAGACGCATGGTAAGTACAAATGAACACAGTTTCAATTCATTTATTCATTCATCCATTCATTCGTTCAATCAGGTGTTCAGTAAATACATGGTTTGCCTCCTCTGCATATGAATTAGAAATTAAGTGGTGAATTAAAATGACATGTTTCTTGTTTTTGTAGAATTTAATGGAGAAGGTAATTATAATAAAACAGCCATATGCATACAGTAGATTTATGATTCCAGTCTGTGCTCATTACTACAAAGAGAAAGTAGAGAATGAGTTTATCAATGTGCCTGATTTAGGCCAGGGGGTGGTAAGCAATAAAGGCTTACCCTGCGAACTGAAGTTTCAGCTGGCATTTCAAAGACAAAGAAGTTTTGTTGTTTTGTTTTGTTGTCTCTAAAATAGGTAAAAGTTGAACATGCAGAGTTTAATGCCAGGATTTCTTTTCAGAATCATGGGAAATTCAGGTTAATTTATTTCACTGCAATATGGAAAATCTATGGCACTTGTACACAGAATGCATGCAGGGTAAATTGCTTTGGGCAAACTGCTCAAGTCCATTAGAGACTCTTTCTTTCTTTCTTTCTTTCTTTCTTTCTTTCTTTCTTTCTTTCTTTCTTCCTTCCTTCCTTCCTTCCTTCCTTCCTTCCTTCCTTCCTTCCTTCCTTCCTTCTTCTTTCTTTTTCTTTCTTCTTTCTTTTTTCTTTCTTTCCTTTCTTCTTTCAAACATATGCTACAAATACCATTTTCTTCTTCTCTTTGGATTCTCTTTCCACTCTTCATATGTGAATTTAGTGAAGGAAAGTTATTTTTAATGTAAGCAAGTATATAAATAAGCACTTATTAAGTAGATAGATGTTTTATTGCATTTCTTCAGATCTCTAAAAACTATCAATTGCATTGATTCTAGGTTCCCAGAAGCCTAGTCAATGCCATCCCAACCCAGCCTCATTTATCATTTAAACTGCCTTCCATTAATTGTATATCCTTGTGTTTATTCCTTGTGTTTTCCACTCTGTCATTCAAACAATATCCTCATTTTCTGTAGGGTATAGTCTGTTAAACTAACTGAAGCAAATGGGTACAATTTAAAGAACTAAACTATTAGCACACTCCAAATACAGTATGGTCTCCATGCATCAGGGATTCACTAGAATTAAGAAATCTAAGAATTAACTAGTCTTGAGCACATTAATTTGTTAACATTGTTAGTGGGTCTATTGCTTTTCTCTGTAACTCTATTTCCAAGTTAATATGATTCGTACTAGTTCTACTGACTCTGTCTTCTGAGAGATGGGCCCCTCTAATCAAGAACATTTATTCAACCTAAAAAAGTTATGATCTCAGAACCCTTGAAACGTAATCATTTTTAACCTAGTAGATCATTGCTTAGTAAATAATTTATTTTTCTCTTTCTCCCACTCAGTAGAGAGTATATCCTTGTCTCATTGATATTGGCTTGGATATTTGTCTTGCCTTGACTAATGCAGTGTTAATACAGGTTTTCCAAATAATTTCCCTGAATAGGTTTGTGATCCAGTTTTATACTATGAGAAGCATATGCCCAAGATAGCCACACATCTTCTTCAGTCTAGAGCTCAGGAAAAAACAAGTTGTAGCCTAGTGAAAGGCAATGGATCCACAATCTGAAGCAGGATTATCCAATCAAAGCAATCCTATGTCAAGGGAACCACAATTAACCTACAGAATGGATGATTGTATTGTAAGCCACTGAGATTTGGAATAGCTTGTTAAACAATATTACTGTAGCAACAACTAATACTAATAATTAATACTGGTTAATTTTGTGTGTCAACTTGACAGAACATGAGGTGCCCAGATCAAACATTTCTGAGTGTTTCTGAGTTCATTTCTTAATATTAGCATTTGAATTGTTAACTCAGTAAAATAGATCACCCTCTCCAATTGAGTGGGCATTATAAAATCTTTTGAGAACCTGAACAGAACAAAAGTGAAGGAAGGAGGAATTTACTCACTTCTATTTTCCTTCCTGCTTACCTGCTTGAGTGAGTACCTCTGATCTCATCTTCTCAGTCTTTTGATTGAGATTTAAACCCTCGGGTCCCCTAATTCTCAGGGCTTTGGACTTGAACTGAATTATACCACTAGCTTTCCTGGGTCTCCAGCTTCCTTGGCACACTATGGGACTTCTGTCTCCATAAATGCATGAGCTAATTTGTCATAATAAATCTCTTTTAATATATATTAAGTATTGTAAACATTTATATAAACATATTATAAATAAAATAGTTTACTTTAATATAAACATTTATATATATTTATTTATTTATATATTTTTATATAAAAATACTTACTGATTCTGTTTCTCTGGGGAACACCTGTCTAGATGTAGAACAGTTATATCTGATAGGTTTGGGGCCTCTATTGTCTCTATTGTTTTATCTGATTCATCTCATCTGCTCTTACCCTTTGAATACTGCCCTCTCCTCTCCCTTAGACCCACTTTATTCTATATATTTGTTCATTATACAGAACTCTTGAAGATGAAGATTTTTTTTTATTTAGGAGAAAAGCACAAGCTTTGATAACACATTAAGTCAAAAATAGCCTAATAAATTCTTCTGTAATATAAAATACGATATCAAAGCCAGCATAAAATGCCTGTTATTGAAAAAAATTCCAATGTTAATACCCGATTTTGTGGTATATGTTTACACTGGGAACACTTCCAACAGTCCAAATTTTAACTTAGGTTTGGAACTTGTTATATAGTTGCCTATTCACCTTGTGTTTTTTAAATGTGAGTTTCTATCAACAACTTCTATTTTTACTGATCATTGCTTGAGAGAATCTACCTGGAATTCCCAGGCTTTCCTTCACAGATCCATTCAAATCTGATATAAATACCAAATGTAACTATATAATAGAATTTCTTTATAATATAGTCATATAATAGAATTTCTTTAGTTGTTTTTCTATTGCTGACTTCCTATCTTCACTTTAAGAAATAGTCTCTCAATAACTTTTTGGAGAGGACTTTCCTCTGGGAAACAGTTTTGTTTACCCTCTGAGTTCTTCCTTTTTCCCTCTGTTAGAGTTCTCCGAGCCCGAGTAATCCTCACTGATTTTGTCATGAATAAAATATCTTCCTCTTTCCTCACTCCACATTTGAAAGCTGTTAGTTCCAGATATATTATTCTGGTTCCATTTCTGTTTCCTTTTACATAAGACTGGTTTGGCCTTCCAGTTCTCCAAGTAGTTTCCTGCTTCTCTCCATTCTCTGATATTTCCTGGTTTTCACACTGACATTTCAAAAGCTAAGATTATCTATCACACTACAGTTTTCTGTTCATGAGAGTTTATAATGAATCATATTCTATAGTAGAGCCTTTGGTATCAGAATACATTAGAAGTAATATCTGTGTGATTTTTGGCAATTTATTTAATATCTTATGCCTCCAGTATCTCATCTATTAGATGGAAATAATAATAGTGTTCAAGGACATCATAGAATTCTTCTGGGAAGTAAATGTGATGGTTTATGTATGTCGCTTGGAATAGTCTTAGGACATTTGAAATACTCATTAAAATGTTGCTGCTAATATTATTATCCTTATTCAGGAAGTAAATGAGATATTCTATGTAAAGAATTTAGCATAAAACCTGGCCCATTGTAAGCATTTTATGAATGTTTTTCTTATTATCATTAAAATTAAAAATGTCTTTCCTGCCATTTAAGGCCTGTAGCCATTTCCAGATACTTCTGGCTCTCAAAGCTGAGATTCTTCAGTAAAAAAACAAAAAAACAAACTAAACAAAATAAAACAAACAAAAAAAAAACTACCACAGCGACCAAAAAAAACCCAAAAACAAAAGGCTTACTTAAAATAATAAACACACACATTCAAATATTACCCTTACCCTCTAAAGGGTAAGGGTACCTACAGGAGTACTCACTGGGGACCCACTATCCCCTAGTATTTTATAATTTGAGATACAAATCACTCATGCTATCTTCTTTTCTTCTGAGATATAACTGACATATAACATTTTATCAGCTTTAGATGTACAACATAATTTAATATTTTTCTATATAACAAAATAATCATCACAATAAGTCTACTTAACATTCATCACTACATGTTTTTTTTTCCTTGGGAATCATTATCTTTTCTAACTAATAAAGTATAAAGAAAAAAAAGATGAAATCCAATAATCCAAACTATTGGCTCTATTATCACACAGGAAAATTTTCATTAAACTCTAGCTATGTTTCTTTTTTTCCTCTTTTTATTTTTTTAATTTTTTATTAACATATAATGTATTATCGCCCAGGGTACATGCTGTGAATCATCAGGCTTACACATTTCACAGCATTTGCCATAGCACATACCCTCCCCAATGTCCATATCCCTACCCCCCAACCTCCCACCTCCCAGCAACCCTTAGTTTGTTTCGTGAGTTTAGGAGTCTCTTATGGTTTGTCTCCTTCCCCACCCATCTTGTTTCATTTCTCTTCCCCACCCCCCTCATAACTCCCTGACCTGCCTCTCAAATTCTTCATATCAGAGCGATCATGTGATAATTGTCTTTCTCTGACTGACTCATTTCGTTTAGCATAATACCCTCTAGTTCCATCCACATCATTGCAAATGGCAAGATTTCGTTACTCTTGATGGCTGCACAATGTTTCTTAATAAACAGATCAAAGACCACAGCATGTTACTCCATGCCTAAAATAGACCATAAGTCTTGGGTGAGGTCAATCTGCATGGTAGATTCAGTCCAATTAGCTACTATCCAGTGTCTTGGAGTATTGAACATTTGGTTAATATCCAGCTTCTGGCAGAAGAGTTAATGTAATAGATCGCATGACCCTTACAAGTCAGTGATCCTATCTCCTGATTAAAACATGGCCCAGGAGCATCCTAGATTCTTATCATTCACATTAGTATTGCTCTTATTTTCTGGAAGAGCGAGGCGGTGGAAAGATTATGGTCATGTTCATTTCAAAACTCCCCTTGTTCAGAATGAAGTAGACTACGTTCTTTTTATAACACAGGAGGAAGTAAGCATTCTTCTCAATATTTACCAGATTATATTATAATCCTTTATTTATGGAAGATATCTCATTATATGCTTTACTCTTATATTCTTAGTAATTACTAAAGTATCTGGCATATAGTAGAGAATCAATAATTGTTGACAAATAAATAAATATTTTGATGCTAGCATAGTCACAGTTCACTGAAACCCACTGTGTGAATTAATTAGGTTTTATCTTTTCAATTGCTTTTGTTCAAAAATCATTTTGCTTTTTAAAATCTGTGGTCATGAACAAAGGCCATCATGTTGTTCCCTGAAATTCTTTTAACTTTTAATCTGCTTATAAGTGAGAGAAGTGGTTTGTAACATCCTTTGAGAATACTGTGAATTCTTATAATTAACACTAAAAAAGACAAAATTTAGATGTTTCATAAATTAATATATATACAAACATATGTTTTATAACAAAGCCCTTTTAATTAGGCTTCATTAAACCACATTAATAAGAAATCTTGAAACAAAATGGAGAATGGTGAAAACATTAGGAGGAGTTTTATGTCTATAAAAATACATGAATATACATACACACAAACATACAATAATACTTGACTCCTTATGTTCCAGGTAAAGAAACTTCTTTGCACTCAAACTCTGAGAGTCAATATGCTAAGATCAGTCAGCTCCATTCTCATTTTCTTTAAGAAAGTAGACTTGTATGGAATAGGCAGCCTAGTTTGCTATCCATCATTTTTTAATGAGTTTAGAAAATCCATTTAGTGTATATCTGAGCCATGTATTTCAATCTAACATGTATCACTAATAAAGTCGATATTCTAATCTTATCTCTCATGTTTTTGTATTTATCAGTTTATTCTAAAATTAAGTGGGAAAAATTGACACTCCTTGAAAATTCCTGTATCTTGAACACATACAAATGTCCACCTGTATGTGTTTCTGTACATGTATCTGTATATGTATGTGCGTGTATATTATATTTTGTGTATTGTGGTAATGTGGTGTGAATATAAGTATGTGCATATGCACTCAAATACTTGAATTGATTTTATTACTTCTTAATCATTAAGATATATTCTATACAAAATTAAAAAGATTTTGTTTGGTTTTATAATTTATACTGGGAACTCAAAGCTTCAAATCTTAACAATCGTGTGTCTATGTGTGTTTCAAATTCTAGAGTATTTAATGCTGAATCCAACTATAATTTAAATTGTTTAAGTTATCTTATTTCAAAGTTTCTTAGCAATACTTATACCTTAATATTCTGAAGCAGGAGAAACAAAAACAAAACCCAGGGTCTAGAGGAATGTTCATGGTTGCTCTGCAGTTTGCCTGTTTTTGTTTTTCTCCCTGAGCATGCTCTCAAAATGGTGCTATTGCCTTTGATTGGCCCCAGATAAGGTTTCAAGTTCTCCTTCTACAGTGTACTCTGCTTGAGCAGGTTCTGCTTTACTTGTTCTTCCCAGGAACATCTCTTGTTTTTGATATATGATAAATATTAATATCCCACTATAAAAATAGGTTGTCCTGTACAGTAAGTTAAACATACCAACTAAGATTCTCTCCCAGAGGGACATAAAATCTAGCAGAATAGCTTTGTTGTGAGAAAAAAAATTGAATAAAATAGTTTTACTGCAAATACACTCTTTAACTAATTAACACAAAGTTGTATCCTCAGCTAAAAAACACTTTTTTGCTTGTTTATTTAAAATATCAAATTATTCAATTCTGTTAAGGATAACATATGCAGAGAATGATAATACAGATGATATTTTACTGTTTAAATGGAAACTTTTTATACTCTTCAAGATATCTAGGCTCCTTGGATATTGCCAAGAAAGTTGCATTTTAAACACTTGAGGAATTTGTAGTTAATTTGTGATAATTTAACAAAAATTTGAGTACTTATATGGTATTGCTAGTTTAAAAAATTTCCTAAGTTTATTCCAATTCCACCTTCCTAAAGTTTTTTTTTTAAGAGTTTATTTATTTATTTGTGAGAGAGACAGAGAGAGCATGAAGTAGGAGAGGGACAGAGGGAAAGGGAGTAGGGGAGGGGCAGAAGGAGGAGAAGGACAAGCAGACTCCCCACTGAACATGGCCAGGGCTCAATCCCAAGATCCTAAGATCATGACCTGTGCTAAAGACTGATGCTTAACCTAATGAGCCACCCACACACCTCTCTAATTCCACTTTGATTCCACAACATATCATAGTGTTTATTCCAGGCCATATATTAACTTACTGGACAATCTGCAAAAAAATTTTTAACTTCTCTGCATATCTCCAAAATAGAAATAATAATAATAATAATAATAATAATAATAATGTTAGCATTAAATTAAAAAATGCATACCTGGCTATAACCAATAAAGAAGCTTATAGTAAGCCATCAGGGCCTATAAAAAATAATTCTACCCCGCTTTCAAAAAGCTGTGTTGAGGGGAACCTGGGTGGCAATGTTGGTTGAGTGTCAGACTCTTGGTTTCACTGAAAATCATGATCTTGAAGTAGTGGGATAGAGCCTGTGTGGGGCTCAGTGAAGAATCTGCTTGAGATTTTCTCTCTTTCTCCCTTTACCCCTCCTCCTTCTCTAAAATAAATAAATAAATAAATCTAAAATTTTTTTTTTCTCTGTGTTGAACCCAGTAGAAAAATATGGAAACTTACAGGAGAAGGACATGGAACACTGAAACACTATAGGGAAACCAGATGCTAATATAATGTAATTGAAGTGATAGTGTTTTAACTTCACGCATTGGGTGCCTGGGTGGCTCAGTGGGTTAAAGCCTCTGCCTTCGGCTCAGGTCATGATCTCAGGGTCCTGGGATCGAGCCCCGCATTGGGCTCTCTGCTCAGCGGGGAGCCTGCTTCCCCCCATCTCTCTGCCTGCCTCTCTACCTAATTGTGATCTCTCTCTCTCTGTCAAATAAATAAATAAAATCTTAAAAACAAAATCATTTAACTTCACGCATTGATTTATGAACATGTAATGATGGCAAAGAAGCAAATCATATGTTGGGTTACCTGGAAAGATAAAGGATGGATTGTCCATGGGATCAACACCTGTAGAAAAGGGAAGAAAGAAGCAGAATTTATCCAGATGGGGAAATTGAACAACTGTGAGGTCCAATGACAGTGTTAACCAACCCCTAGGAGAGCCCTATAGTTGGAATGGACACCTGAGGAAGGCAGTGTGCCGTTGGCTAAGGTGGCTGTCCTCAGGCTCCTCTTGAAATAGCTTACAGCTGAGGGTTGTCCAACAAAAGCATGCCCAGCATCTAGACAAGAGTTCTACCTAAATAGGAATCTTGGTTTGCTGGATAATGTTCATGGAAAAGTGGATATAAGATGCTACTTCTTTATAAAAATTTTAGGGAGTAGAATTTGCCTTACAAATTAAAATATTCTTGGGAAGTCACAGGAAAAATATTACTTTGTATATGACAACAATGACTTTTTTAAGTTTAGGTGTCAATTAGCCTAAAGGACTAAAAATAACCAATGTCTTATGTTATCTATAGTTCAATATAAAACATTTCAATATAAAGGATACATGTCTGTATATGAATATAAAGATATAAATAATGATAAATAGATACAGATACAAATTATTGCCATACAGGTCCGATATGGAATTTTAAAAAAATTATAAACTGTACTCCAGAAATAAATATTAGAACTCCCTTTATATCCACTCAATATTAAAGGGTTCATAAATTAGCACAATGATTATTAGAAATGACTTTTCACAGGTAAAATAAACAGTGGTAAAACTATTCAGATAATGAAGAAATACTAGTAGAAATTTCCATTCTGATAAGAAAAGTGAAAGAATCTAGTGTACTTAACAGTCCAATTCAGAATGGAATACAAGGTCTCTGATCCTATCCCTCCTTTGTTCAAAGAATAGATAATTTCGTAATCTGATTCTCTCCAAAGAATAAGTAAATCCTGAAGAGACTTACCAAGCAAGGAACTTAGCTGATTGCCTAAAAGGCAGAGAATAAAGGCTTCACTAGGTTTTGCAGAAAAGGTTGTATGCATTTGTGTAAGTGTTCATGTGTGCATACAGGATTGCTTGCTTATAAGTGTGAGAAAATTTGATCAGAGACTTCTTATTGTAACATCCCTTGTGGGGATAAGTTTTTGGAGAGAAAATGTTCAGCTTGAATTTACCAGAAGCTACCAATGGTTACTCAAAAAGTCTCATAAATTTGAAAAACAAATTAGTTTAGGCCAATTTGCAGTCCAAAGTAACAAACAATTCAGAGCTTTAAGAGACTGAGTTAATATTTGAATACTTAAATGAAGGTTTTTTTATATAAGAATTGATATCAGAACTTCCATTATACACACTGCAGATATCACAAACCTATGTATTGCCACTTTCCAATAAAGATTATAAGGGACAGTTACAGCAAAGTTAAGCCTCTTATAAAAAAAATTAAAAAATTGGTTGGTAAAAAATAAGTGAAGCAATATGAACTCAAACTGTATCTAAAGACCGATGCCATTTTTGTTATAAAACATAGGAGAAAGTGCTCACGTTTTTCTGCTGAATAAAAATAAGTAGAAGAAACATCAAAATACTAATGGAGGTCATATTTCAAGGATGAGATTACAGTTGTTTTTTAATTCTTGTCTTCATGCTTTTTTTTTAAAATCTTCATGCTTTTTACTTAAGAGTTTTCTTAGATGATAAAGTATGACTTTTGTATTTTTAAAGTTATTGAATTCAAATGAAATAATATATTTAAATTTGTTTTATTGACTAAACCATTATCATCTCTTATTCTCTGTCACTGACTTCATTAACATTTTTATAAACTTCTTCAAAAGTTCTTTGTTTTCTAAAAGCTGCATACATTCATCCTCCAAGCCTCTAATCCACTTTAATTGATCATCTTCTGTTCCTTCATATAAACCCCTTATCAGAGCTGATAAACCCTTTTATTTCTTTACCCTCCCTAACTTTAATCCATATACAACTGTAATTCTTTTTAAGTTTTTATTTACTTACTTCAGAGAGAGAGAGAGAGAGAGAGAGTGAGAGAGAGAGAAGATAGAGCAGGTAAGAGGGCCAGAGGGAGAAGCAGGCTCCTTACAGAGCAGGGGGCCTGATACAGGGCTCAATCCCAGAACCCTGGGATCATGACCTGCGCCAAAGGAAGATGCTTACCCAACTGAGCCACCCAGGCACCCCTAAAACTGTAATTATTTAAAGCATACCAGTCAGGTTTCTTCCATTTTTCAAAGTGTACAAGAAACTACACATCAAATCATTCATGGTAAATTTGAGAATATTTACTCCTGTGGCTTTCACTATTATTTTCATCTCTGGAAAAGGAAATTGGAAAGTTGCTGAATCTTTTATACCAAGAGAAGTGAAAATATCATTTAAAACTGCATGATAGTCTTTTATCTATTTATTTATTTACAGAAAAGTAAACTGAGAGTCAAAGAAATTATTTTACTTATTCATGTAGTCCTTGCAAAAAGCAGATTTTCTTTTCAAAGTATTTATTGCCAATACTAAAATCTACATTTTCATCTGGCACCCCAAATACAAGATGTCACAAGATAGTAAATCTAGAGATTAATAACATAAAATTGTTTAATTAATTCAGGGCCAAACTATAAAACATTAATTAATGAAACAAATATTGAAAGTTATATCCATTTTTGTAGACTTTCTTTTTTTTTAATTTTATTTATTTATTTGACAGAAAGAGACAGACATAGAGAGCTCACAAGCAGGGGAGCAGCAGAGGGAGATGGAGAAGCAAAATCTCTGCTCTGGGCTCAATCCTAGGACCCTGGGATCATGACCTGAGCCAAAGGCAGATACTTAACCGAGTCACCCAGGCGCCCCATTTTGTAGCTTTTCTTTTTTTTTTATATCTTAATTTTATTTTTTTCAGTGTTCCAAGATTCACTGTTTATGCACCACGCCCAGTGCTCCATGCAATATGTGCTCTCTTTAATACTCACCACCAGGCTCAGCCAACAGCCTACCCCTCTCCCCTCCTAAACCCTCAGTTGGTTTCTCAAGAATCTACAGTCTCATGTTTCGTCTCCCCTCCGATTTCTCCCAATTCACTTTTCCTTTCCTTCTCCTAATGTCCTCCATGTTATTCCTTACGCTCCACAAGTCAGTGAAACCATTTGATAATTGACTTTCTCTGATTATTTTACTCAGCATATGGCTAATGGATTTATTTCATTTCAGAGGGTTTGTGCTGTTCCTGCTCTGTACCTGTTTATCATAATAGCTATTATAATGTTTTTCAATGAAGGATAGGTAAATATTGAAAAATTGAGTAAATAAGAAAAATGAATGAATGAATGAATGAATGAATGAATGAACGGATATTCAAAACTATGTAGTATACCATATATCCAGGTTTGTCTTTGATTTCTATAACTATTTTTTAGGTGCTATGCTGACATCAAATTTCAAGGTATTTCTAAAACTACATCACAGAATTCTAATTACATTTATATTTGGTCTAAGAAAATGAAAATTAAATGAGTAAGCAGGATTACTTTTTCATCTTTCTTCCTGTCATAAACACAGCTGTTATTGAGTTTAATTATATATCTGCTCAGTGTTCCTTATTCAGTGGTCTGAACACTGAATGTGTGTGTGTAGCTCCAATGCATGCTGTATTTCTCATGATATCCCCTTTTAATTAGAATCCCTCAGGGCAATTATGAAAGAAAAAATCTTATCTAAGCCAAAATGACAAGTGAAATGTATTTCCAAATGGGAAAAAATAACTGAAACAATAATGATTCATAGAACGTGTAGAATGCATTTTAAGTTGTGTTAAGACGTTCACTTTGATTGATTACCATTTTTCCTTGCTTTAGAAAATCCTACTTGCTAACCAGTTGATGTGAATTGAAAGATAAATAGAAAAGCATCAATGGAATGATGTTTTGTACTATTATCAGAAAATCAGAGTTATTTTTGAATTTAGAAAACCTCACCCACACAAATCTTGGTTAAATGTTTATCACTGCAAACAATATTTGGAACAGAATATTTGAATTTGTAAGTATCCTATATAGACACAGTCAGCTAAATTATAAAAATCACGTGATAATTTTAATAAGTCCAATAAAAATACAAGCAACTTTTATTCCTTTAATTTCTAGAAATCACAGTATTTCTGTATTTCAAGAATATCTGGAATAGTGTAGGATGATAAGAAGAAATTATATTATCAATATATAGTAATCTAATTTTTTACCAATATACCTCATTTTAAGTATTTATGCAGACAATCGTTTTATTTTTATTGTTAGTGTGTGAATCACCTCAAAGTTACAGGCCATACAAATCAGTTAACTGACTATATTAGTAAATCCAGACTGTTTAGCTACATTATTATTAAAGCATCCCTAATACTTCTTGAGTTATTATTAGGTGTTATTTATTTTAACAGCTTTTAGAAGTGAACTGTATTATTTTAGAAAGTAAAATAGTAGAACACTGAAGGTAAAAAATCATTCTACATACCTTTACAAATCATGGTTATATGATTTGTAAACAAAATTTCATTTTGTTTTACTTTTTACTATCTTTACCTTTGTACTTTAAATGGCTATGTTTGCTATGGAAGAATGCTTCAAATTGTGGTTGATTGTAATAGTTGACTATCTGCTCCATCTGCAGTAATGTGTCTCTAGTGGGGAGCGGTAAACATTACATTCCTCTTGTTGCACATATCACCACTGCCTGTGCTACAATTCACATATATAATCTCTGAAGTGAGCTGCAGTGAACACCAAGCCTTCCAATATTCCACAGCATTTAGCCTACTGTTCTTAATATATTGGAGCTGAGAAAATATTAATGGGATGCATGATTGACAATATGAAATAATTGAAACTGGTTTTGCCATATTTTCACTGATTTGTTGTTTTTATTTATTTGTGTATTTGTTTCTGCAGATAGAGAGAAGCAATAGTATAAACTCTGAAAAGAAACTTTTTTTCCTTTTTGTCACTAATTTAATCCTTCAGTCCTTTTGGAGGATTTATGCCTTGGAACATATCAAGTTATCACTTCTCGAGCATGTTGTGTGAATTTGTATTTTAAACTCTACATTTATTCCTCAGAAGACATACTATTAATTATATGAAAGATTCTATAACCTCCTTGAACACTATTGATGTACCAAATCTTTCACAAGGAAGGAAAGATCGTACTGAGAGATACGAAAGCTTCAGGCTAATAAGGATTAGTTCTGGCAGAGACTTTTTTTTTGTTCTATTGCTCTAAACTACTCTCAAATTCAAACAGTGGAAAAGTACAAAGGGCAGTAACATTCAGAATAAGGAGTAATGGCCAATCTACTAAGAAGGCAATATTTTGAGTCTAACCCTGTGAAACTGGATTATGTGCAGAAATGTAAACTAAGGAAAAACTGACTATAGACTGAGGCTGTTCTCACAAATCAGACAGATACACAAGCCGCAATTTTCTACCTTGTTAAGCTGTTACTAAGGATAATTTATTTAAATTCCCTGAAATGCAATTTCTTCTGTGAAGTGGGATTAAATAGTAGTAGTTACTTCTTAGGGTTTGCTGTTTACTTTTACTTTCTTTATAGAATTGCATTAAGTGATGCATTATAACCTAGTATTAATTACTGAAATAGCATTTATCAAATAAAATCATTATTTTAATATATTTTTATTATTTTTTATAAGAAATATATTCTTACCAGTTTTTTTTACTTAAAAGGGAAGTCTTTAATAAACTCCAAAATAATTTTTTGAGATTTCATTGTGTCACCTATTGATGATGAATTGCAAGCAGAGGCCAGGGGCCCCCAAGCGTCCCACGGAGGTGGCTGTGTCGTCTCAGAGTAGGGGGTAGGCACAGCCCCGTGGAAGGGAAGGCCCTTGTCTTCCAGCGTGTCACAGGAGGACCGAGCACGCCTGCCCACACGCTGGCACCTTCAGCTCTCTAGCCAGAGGCTGGAGCCTGCAAGGGCCTCATGTGATGCCTGCCACTCGCCAGAGGTGCCAGGAGTAACCCTACAGCACGAAACTCAGGATGCACTCTAGTAGGAGTTTTTGCCGGTTGCACTGAGGTAGAAACGTGCTGCTGAGTTCTAAAACAGACACTCTCTTTTCTTTGGTCTCTTTGAAAACCCCAATATCCTTAAACATTTTCACAGCATTCTTCACAAGGCAGTAAGCGGCACTCTCAGAGTATACGGTCACACTTCTTTCCCTTCTGGTGATCAGGTATTCGTGCAACTTCTGCAGGTACTCGGGCTCGGGGACCGGACGGCTGAAGTTGTGGATGAAGATCGCGGCCCAGCTGTAGGCCTCCAGCAAGGGCCCGAGGAGCCTCTGCAAGAAGGTGATGAACTGCTGGTGCTCCTTGGACTGGCTTATCTTCAGGGAGCAATCTCGCTGCTCCTCACCAAAATCACTGTCTTCATCTTCTTCATCACTTCTCCAAGACAAAGGCTAAAGAAGCTTCTTGTCCCACTGCTGCTCAGCAAGACCAGGACTAATACCTTCCTGGTCATCTTGCTCTGCCACTATGAGAATGCCATATTGGATAAACTTTCCATTAGTATTAGGCAGTCAGTCTCATTGTAAGCCAAATTTCAAATCAAGTACAAACATCAGCCTTGTGAACATCAGTTGAAGATTTCCAACATCAGGCAGGAAAGGTTGAATCTATGTCATCATGGAAGAAAATATGGGAAGTGAAATAAAAACTGCAGTGGGAATAAAAAAATCAACTGTGGTCCTAGACCTGATTCTAACTAACTCCGTGACCTTGAGCTAATTACTGAATGTTTCTGGACCTTATGTTTCTCCAGTTAAAAATGAGAAGATTGGTCTAGAGGGGTTCTGATGACATAAATACTTTCCAAATATTAGGCTTTACAAACATTGTTCTTGGAACGTTTTCACACGAGGTCACTTTATACAATTGCAGGATTGTGCTAGTTCCACGAATCCAAGAGACGTATACATGATCTGTCAGCTTGTGAGTAGGGGAGAACACAAGCAGAATGCTGTCTCCTGCAAACTCGTCAGAGCATTCATAAGTCTGAATTCCCTGGGCCAGTTGACATTGGTAAGGTTCATTCTGCTCTTTGCTTTCACATTGCTTTTTGCTTCTCTCATCAAAAGAGCTATTCTTTGCCATGAAGAAGAGATGAAGTTCAATAATATTCCCCTATAATGGCTTCCCTTTGTCCAACAGAAACAACCCTGAAATTTCAGCAAGAATACCACGTTCTAAGAGATATATGGAATGGATGGATATAAAGTTCTATATTGTTTCTATAAACAGAACTATCTGGTAGAGAGAAATATAATTGTTTACACTTTCCTTTGTAAAAAAATAAATAAATAAAAACTGTGGTCTCTGTAACTTCTCAAAGAATATTAAAGCTGTTTCCAGAAACAGAAAGAATAAGCAACATAAGAGAGGTGCTCTACAGCATTTTAAGATGAAAAGAAAGAGGTGTAAATTGCTAAATAAATTATTGTGTACCTATATACATTTTAATGTTTTTTTAAGTATATATATGTTCATATTGTGTTAGTTTGACTCTGATATTAAGCAACATGAATATATTTAGCTTACTTTTACTGGTATGGGCTTTTTATTGTAAACTGTACAGGAAAGAAAAAAAAATGCAACAAATAAAATGAAAGCATCAAAATTAGGTGAGAAATTTATGATACTATGTCAGGTCTAATGACACCAGAATAACGCACAACTCAATTCATGCCTTATGGCTGCTTTAGTATAAAAGCTTCCTACCTTTTTTGTTTTTTTTACCTTACCTTTAGGTAAATGTGAGGACACTTCTTTTTCTTTTCGGTTTCTACTATGAAACAGTTTGGCTCTGAATACTTCATGTATATGATTTGGGTTTTGCTTCACTTAACTGCCTGCAAAAATTCTTTGTATGTCTTATGTTAGTTAAACCCCAAAAGAGAAATTTGTTTGGGTAGGTTAACAGAGATTTTAAATTAGTCTTTCTCATAAAGTCACTGGCCTTTCTTATATTTAATGTAACTTTTGGTCAGGCAACAGTCTATGGTATGTCAGGTCTGAGGAAATCCTTCTGGATATCAAACCTAAGACACAGCATCCCACATGTAAGGAAGTGCATCTGAGCACTTGACTTAAATGGGAGCTGCAGGTGAAGAAAGAATGCAGAGGACCATTCATCATATGACACTCACACAGAATCTATTTTTTGATAAGTACTAATAATTACTTTTAAAATATATATGTGAATATACATACAACACACATTAAAATATATATACTATGAACATTTATTTACATATTTGATGTGATGACAATTGTTGATGACATGTATTTGCACTTCATCCATTGATAATACTATGCATTTTATTAATAAACACAGATAGTTGGATAGATAGAATGAACAAGGCATAAAATAGTAGTATTCTTTCTTTGAAAGTCTCCAATGTTATTTAATTTTCTTTACTCACATACACCTAATTATCTTCAACAGATAATTCTTGGGAAGTTGAACTTGGGGTAATTTTTTTTTCCTGAGGGTGTGACTTTAATTTCATTTATTTACTAACTTATTTCAGAAGTCATCACCACATTGATCAGTCACTGTGGTGAAATGTTGTGGTGCTTTATATGCCAAAGGATAATATATTGCTTTTTAAATTAAAGTTTCCATTTCTATGAGTACCTAAAAATACACCCACAAATACACTATCAAGGGCAAAATGAATTCTTCCCAACTATGTATTAAGTGTTGTCTGTCTTACTCAACTTCATAAAAAGAATATGCCCCGTCTTTCTACCAGCATCATCACATTTTCTTAAAACAAGATTAATCACCACAACTTGCGTGATTGAACAAATCAGCAATAATATTAATCCCACTTTTCAAGAATACTGCCTAAACTACTGAATCAACCAAAATTTATTTAGGCTACCTATTTAAAATATCCCAGCCATTAGTTAGTAAATAGCTTACTAGTCCTAACTTTGGTGTCTCTTCTCTGGCTCCAGTGATAGCAGCTGTAGAAATTTATGATAGCTATTTATTTTGTTTGCTTTATTTGTACATACTTAGAAGCACAAAAGATCACTATCTTTGCTCTTACTTGTATCAACCAAATGTTAAGCCAGCTGTAATACACTAATAATGGCTTGTATTTGAAGCATAACTGCTGAACTCAGTGTTGATGTTAATTATGCAAAGTCAATTTTTAAAAATATATTTATTTCCATGATGTAGTCCTATGTAGATGATACACTTAGTTAAAGTGATTAATATGTGAAATTGGTAAGCATCTGAATTCATAGAACTTGGGCTTAATCTTGGTTTCATGCTCAATAAGAAGTGTATCTTTGGACACACATGGCTTAACATTTTGGTCCCTCTATTTCCTCATAAGTTAATGTAGATAATAATAATATTCACTATAATAATGTATGCAACATGCTTTATGTAATTCTTGAGAGTTCCTTAATTAATGTGAGCTCTTACAATGTCAGGGAGATCAGACAAGAGGACTGACACTTATTTTTCATGCCCATTTCCCAGGCCACATCCTTGGTGGTCTTTTTCTCTTGCCCACAGCAGCAAGTGTCCTCCTTTACTGCTCAGATATAGGTAGAGAAAGAAAAAGGTTAAAAAGTTAGGATAATCGGGCGCCTGGGTGGCTGAGTTGGTTGAGCAACTGCCTTCAGCTCAGGTCATGATCCTTGAGTTCCAGGATTGAGTCCCACATCAGGATCCCAGCTCCACAGGGAGTCTGCTTCTTCCTCTAACCTTCTCTCCTCTCATGCTCTCTCTCACTTTCTCTGTCTCTCAAATAAATAAATAAAATCTTAAAAAAAAAAGTTAGGATAATCATACATGTGTCTCCTTGAAATAGAATAAAGAGGCAATCAAATATGTATTTTTGAAAAGATTTTATTTATTTGACAGAGAGAGACACAGCGAGAGAGGGAACACAAGCAGGAAGAATGGGAGAGGGAGAAGCCGGTTTTCCACTGAGCAGGGAGCCCAATGCGGGGCTCGATTCCAGGACCCTGGGATCATGATCTGAGCCGAAGGCAGACGCTTAATGACTGAGCCACCCAGGTGCCCCCAAATAGGTATTTTTTTTAAACAGAAGTTTTAGAGTTCAGAGCAGACACTCTTCCAGGCCATTTCTATTCTAGAGGAAGAAGCTTCGGCCCTCAGTTACGTAGAGGAGTTCAAAAAGTGCCTTGAGCATGGCTTTATAGCTTGTTAGTTTCCTAACATGAGTGGCCAATTGAGGAAAGTGCAAATTAATACGCTGCATTTAAGTTTAATATGGGTCATACAGTCACAGAGTGCAATGATGGGCTGCAGCAGTTTGCTCAAACCAGCTTGTAGTAGCTTGCAAGAGCCAATTTGTAAATATTCAGAAAATGTGTGAGCCGGTTTTTAGACATAGTTATGTTCAAAAATTACAGTATGTATTGCAGTTCTATAAATTATATTTTAAGTGTTTTAAATACTTAAAAGTTATCACATCCCAATTATTTTACTACATTTTTCTCTTACTTGGGCTCTTATATTCACATCTCTCATATTTCTGTAACTGTGTTACTGCCCATCTCTTCCCAACACTATGCTAGGCCACATTTCACTGGAAGCTTCAAATTGGCTAAGATAAACCAAGGAAATCTACAAACATTGCAGATCAGGACATGTTTTTGTTTCTTAATTGTGTAGACTTAAAAAATGAAGAATCTTAATAATTGAGAAAAAATTCGAGTATTGTGTCTTCGACCATTAACATGAATCCATTCCTTCCACAATAACTGGTCAATGCAGATCCTATAAAACTTAGCTTCAAGCCTTCATTTGCACGTAACTCTGAAAGGTCATTCCTGTCCCATGGCTACCTACAGGATTTGCTAAAGATTCTGTTGCAAAAGCATCACAATTCAACTTGTACTGTTAATATCTGCTTCTCTCACTCTTTTAAAGCTGTTGTTCCCAAGAGCATTTCCAAATAAACATACTATATACAGATCTCTAAGAGCCTGTTTCCTGAGAAACTCAAACTGAGACAAATTTGGTGTCTGGAGTGATTTGAGGAAGCAGATTATAAAGTGGATTTTGCAGCAGGCTGACAATGACGACAGTGTCCTTGATGGTATATGGAATATGGATAGCTCCAGATGTGTTGTCATGGTGCAGATGTTGGAATTGCAACTGGAGATGAAGTAAGGTGACATATCAGTGTAAGTGTATGAATTGTCAGGTGTAGTATCGCAGGACATTGAGAAGGTACAAGAGAATTAGTGATTGCAAGGAGTATGTAATAATTTGGGTGTTGTTGGTAGATTCACTCAAGATAATGAAAGGTTGAAGGTAAATAATGACCAGTTTACGGCAAAATGCAAGAAACAGAGGGACTAACCGGCAGCATATGAAGAGATAATCCTCTCCTTCAGCAAGAGGGCAGAACAAAAATGAGAAACAGTCCTAGGATTTAGTTAAAAGGGTAGCAGAGTGTCAAAGCAGTTTAAATTCTCAAATCCAGCAAATCTGTTAATGCCAAGATTAATGTTTTTAGGACAAAATGGAAACTGTCAGGGTTGAAATAGGGGCATGAGGACTGATGCACTGAAAAATCATGAATCTTAAGATTCCCTGGAAATACTGTGGGTCTACCAAAGTGGCCAAGTACTCTATATTAGTGTAACCCCCCTCCACACACCATCCCCAGTTAAAGACAATACAAAGTCTCTATTTTAAAATAAAACATGTACTACTCCACTTCCACCTGCCAACCTAGCCACCAGGGTAGGATCTGAGATCAAGGCACTATACAATCTGGCTGAGAAAGTGCTCAGTCTGATAAAAGAAGAAAGGGACTATACACTGAAGAAGCTGCAGAACGTAGCCAAAATGTTCTGGCAAGAGCTAAGGGATCATGTTTCAGATTGGATCTTGAAGATGGTGGGAAATAGTACAAAATTGGATAAGTTCTTTATATGGCAGCACTCTCATAACACAGGATTTAACACTCCAACAAGGATTCTGGGAGATATGCTAACATCCTGCTAGGATGACTTTCGGAAGCTTGGAAAAACAGTATTCTGCAGTAAAACTGATAAGCCAGAAATGCATGGCAGATGGTAGAAGAAAGGATCATAAGACTCAGATAAGTAGGGTTATTAGAATAAATATATTAACAAAACCCCTCTACCTACTCTTTCTGGTAGGAGGACACAGAGGATAGATATCTTGTTCACTAAAGCAAAGAGGTCGTAGTGTTGAAGAGAGCTAGCCTCTCTTATATCTTTATTACCCCTTTTGAAATTGTTCCATAGTTCCTGGATATTTTTTTGTTATTATTTTTATTTTTCTCTCTCTGCATTTTAGTTTTGGGAGTTTCTATCGATCTGTCTTTGGGCTCATTAATTCTTTCCTTTTCTATGGGCGGTTTCCTGATAGACATATCAAAAGCATTCTTCCTTTCTGTTAAGGTATTTTTTATTTTTCTCACTTTTTTGGAAATTTTACTTACATTCTCTCTTTGCTTGTATTACCAGTTTGTTCTTGAATGTTGTCTACTTTTTCCATTAGAGCCCTTAGAATAAATCATAATTATATGTCTGATAATTCCCAAGTCTATTATATGTTAATCCAATTCTGATGCTTACTTTGCTTCTTCAGACTAATTTTCCTTGCCTTTTCATGTTACTTGCAATTTTTTTGTTGTTGTTGAAAACCCTCATGCTGTATTGGATGATAGGAATGGAGGACGAAAGGGAAAATGTGCTCTTGTCTGTCTCCCCTACTGTCAATACTGTTGCACCACACTTCTGACATTGGATGTGCAGGTTTTCCCAACCAAAAAAATTCTGCAACACCACAAAGATGTCCTACAATTTAACTTAACTAATTCTGATATTATCTGGAGTAGTGCCAGTCCCACAGGACTTCCCCCACCCAACCCCACACTGCAGATGCCAGTTGCAAATATCGGTTGTTACCTGTGTTTCTGACTGATCAGTTTCCCACAACCCCATCTTTGGGTCTGATTAATTTGTATAGTGGCTCACAGAACTCGGGAAAACAATTTACTTACTGGATCACTGGTATGTTACAAAAGATTTTAGAGGATTAAAAAATAGCAGCCATATGAAGAGATACATAGAACAAGTTATAGAGTAAGGACCACACAATTTCCATGCTATTTTTAGGCATTCCCTCTCTTCCTCTTTCCACACGTTCACCAACCCAGAAACTCTCTGAACCTCTCCTTTTGGGATTTGATGGAGGCTTCACTGCTAAGCATGCTTGACTAATTCATTGGTCGTTAATGATTAATTCAACCTCCAACCATTCTTCTTACCTCTGAGTTTAGGGAGTGGGACTGCAAGTTTCAGCTCTCTAATTTTGATTGCTTCTCCTGGCAACAAGCCCCCATCCTCAGGGACTTTCCAAAAAGTCATTCCATTAACATAAACTCAGATGTGGTGGAAGGGAGCTTATAGGAATAACAAGAGACCTATTTCATCTTTATGGCTCTGGAGCTATTTGAGGAAGAGATAGATGACTGTGTGTGTGTGTCTGTGTGTGTGCATGTGTGTGTGTGTGTGTGTGTGTGTGTGTATCATACACAAATGATCCTCCCATTGTTTTTATCACTTGGGAAACTCCCAGTATTTTTGGAGCTCTGTACCAGAAATGGAGTCAATGACCAAACACATATATTTCTTACTATTAATCGCAGTATGTAAATAGGTATATAATGTGAGGTTTTATATTAATATGAATAGGAGTTCCACTGTGTTTACTGTTTGCTGTAGCTGTGGGTGACAGAAGTTTCCAATTTCTTTTAGTGCCCTTGCTTATGTTGACTTTGTGCTTCCATATATCCTACTCCACTGAGAGATTTTTGCATCTTGCAGCTATTTCTGTTGTAATTCATTGCTAATTTACCAGAGCCCCATTGTTTCATTGTTAAGGTTTGAAGAAACTGAAACCTTCTCTAATCTTATGATGAAATGTGAGTGTTTTAGTTAGTGAGTCTGGGTCCCAGAGATGCGAACTGCACAATGGTTTCTTAGCTTCCTTTCTCCCCTTTGTCCCATTAGGTGAGACAGAAAGACTAGATAGGGCTGGAGTATGAGAAATGTCCTTCCCTCAAGTAGGAGTTAAGCTCCAGTAACATTTTTCCTGGAGCTTGGAACTTTGTTATGGAAAATGTTCTGAATTTACTTCACAACTATTACTCTACCCTTCCCCTGGGAGAGCCAAGAGTTGACCTTTCGTGGCTCTCCACTGTGAGGTCTTGCTGGGGTTTCTGGATATAAACCCCACAGAAGTGTGGGAGTTCCTCAAAGACATGAGCCCCAGAAGTTTCTTACTCTCATATTAGTCCATACTCTGCCTCCAGCAATTCATCCAGATTACTATTTAATTTGCCCTAACCTGTTAATGCTCAACAGCTTCTTCTGGTAAGCTGATCTTATCTGTGACCGGATTCACTTATCTCTACAGATTTTGAAGCGGCATTTTGCCCTGTGGCCTTTTCTCTGAAGAGTTTTGTTTTTTGCTTTTTGTTTGTTTGTTTTAAAGATTTTATTTATTTATTTGTCAGAGAGAGAGAGAGAGGGAGAGAGAGAGAGAGAGATTGAGAGATCACAAGTAGGCACAGAGAGGAGGAAGCAAGCTTCCCGCTGAGCAGAGAGCCCAATGCGGGGCTTGACCCCAGGAACCTGAGATCATGACCTGAGCCAAAGGCAGAGGCTCAACCTACTGAGCCACCCAGGCACCTCCTTTCTCTGAAGAGTTAAAGAGAGCCATTGATTTGAGTTTGTTCAGCATTTATTTATCATAAAGATGAGACTGATGATTACTAAATGTTTTACACATTGGAGATGAAATTAGGAGTCTTTTCATACCCTTTTAATAATCAACACTCTGGGGACGCCTGAGTGGCACAGTTGGTTAAGTGACCAACTCTAGATTTCAGCTCATTTCATGATCTCAGGGTAATGAGTTCAAGCCCCACACCAGGCTCGTCATTCAGTGGGAAGTCTGCTTGAGACTCTCTCTCTCTCTTCCTCTCCTGTACACCCCCACAGCTTTCTCTCTCTCTCCTTCTCTTGTATAAAATGAATAAATATTTGAAAAACAATACTCTGGTCAAGAGCTGAAGTGATATTGATATATATTTCCTTTTTCCTTAATTACACTCATCTTCTCTGCACTCATCATTGTCCCATTATGTAACATCCCCATAGACCACTTAGGCATAAATTTTCAGATATGGTGTTCTTCTAGATCAAATTTCTCAAATAAAAGATGGTAAGTACTGCTAGGGTCTGCTTAACTGTTAGGGCCTGCTTAGCCAGACTGACTCCATATTGCCTAGGTAGCCATATTGTTGTTTACATCTAAATGACTTCAACCCTAGCAGGTCGAGACACCCTAGCAGGCTAGGAAAATCAGTTCCTGGTATCGGTTCCGGGATACTTAGCAGGCCAAGGTTGTGGAAACATCCAATCAGCTAAGAGCCACATAACTTGAGGTTTGCGGTGAGGTTTGTGGTTTTGCCCTATAAAAGAAAGCCTGGAAGACTAGGCGGGGTCGCTCTCTTTCAAGACAGCCCTGACGGGTCAGTTTGATTCCTGATGCTTGGCATGAAATAAAGCTTTGCTTAGCTTTCGCTTTGATTCAGTCTCGTTCCTTTGATCACGGACCCTAACAGTACTTCCTTTCCCCACATAAGCTCTCACAGGCATATGTTCTAAACTTGACCAATAAGATGTTCCTGTTAGATATTACAAATCTTGAGCAGTGGTTCAAATAACCCAGGAACAGCAGAGACATTGTATGGCCATTGTAGAAGGATCCTGTTTGAAATGAAATGAAAAGTAATTAATGATGTCTGTGCTGCAGGCAGAGGTCTTACCAGTTACTCTGATTTGATCTCCTCTTTGTTTTATCACATCTATTTTCCCTTACCTGCTGACTATTTTTCAAGCCTGTGAATTTTCAATCTAGCCTATGTCTTTTCAACAAATTCATTAAAATTATTAAAAAATTAAAATTATTAAAATTAACTTTAAAAACATTAAAATTATTTATTTGTGTTTGCATACTGAAAACATATTGCCTATTGAAAACATAAAACCCAGGGTGCCTGGGTGGCTCAGCGGGTTAAAGCCCCTGCCTTAAGCTCAGGTCATGATCTCAGGGTCCTGGGATCGAGCCCCGCATCGGGCTCTCTGCTCATCGGGCTCTCTGCTCAGCAAGGCTCTCTGCCCTGCTGCTCCCTCTCTCTCTGCCTGCCTCTCTGCCTACCTGTGATCTGTCTCTCTATGTCAAATAAATAAATAAAATTTAAAAACAAAAAACATAAAATCCATGGCAATAACACCTTTGTTATGACAACATATGACGTCATGTTTTTTTAAACCTCTTACTTTTCTGATATGAATAATATAACTAAAATACCTAAAATCTAGTATTTAGTGAGAACTTTACAATGGAAGTTAATTTACAATTTAGGTAATTCATTATTAACAATATCTCTAATAAAAAAGGTTTTTACTTCTAAAAATAAGTGCTATAGTGGACGTTATAACTAAAATTAGTCATTAAAATATTCACTAACATAATAAATCCATCAGTAAAATATGATCTTCTAAAATATAGTAAATTGATATTCATTTCAAGGCAAAGCTATTCCCTGTGAGGTTAATTTCATATATACACCCTAGACACACAAAGAATGATTCTTCTATATTACAAATGTAAAATACCTACTTGACAGTTTCAGAGAAAGCAGAAATTAATTAGGAAAGAAAACATCTTGAATAAAACTCCCTGCACTTCAGTTAAAATACATTTATTCTATTAAACTTTTACATTATTTTTACTGTTATTTTTTTCTCAATCTGAGTGAACAGGAATATATATTAAACACTTAGTGATATTTAGCATAAAAGTAAGGAAATGAAAATCTTGAAATAATGTCACAAGGCAATGTTTTTTTAAAATAAAATATTCAAAAGCACTATTTCACAAATCACAATTCATTAATTATTTGGTTTTACATTCCGTTTAAAGTTGCCTGTGAACTGAATTAATTACAATATCTGAGATTACTTGAAAAGATCAAGGGATACAATGAGAAACTAACTATAGCTGTATGAAAAAAAGAGGCATTTTGTTTAGATATTCTGTTGAACTGAAATATTCAAATGTGTGCTAAGTGATGAATGCTTTCTTCAGTTTCTTAAGTCACTCTTTACAATGCCATCCCACTTTGATTTTGATTGCAAACATACCCACACATACATGTGATAAAGTCAGTTGATGCTTATATATACATATATATAAATATATTTATTTATTATAAAATATTTTTATAAAATAAATAAATAAAATATTTTTTAAAGTATAATTCTTTTGGGGCACCTGGGTGGCTCAGTGGGTTACAGCCTCTACCTTCAGCTCAGGTCATGATCTCAGGGACCTGGGATCGAGCACTGCATCAGGCTCTCTACTCAGTGGGAAGCCTGCTTCTTCCTCTCTCTCTGCCTGCATCTCTGCCTACTAGTGATCTCTTTCTCTCTGTCAAATAAATAAACAAAATCTTAAAAAAAAGAGGTAAAGTGTAATTCTATTTTTTTAAATATAATTCTTTATATTCTTTGACATCAATGAGATTATCGAACAAAATTAGAAATGGTGATTGGAAAATGCACATTCAATAAGTAGTTAGATATCATATGTCACAATTCTTGATTAAAAAGGAATAAGAGGTCTAAGCTGTAGGCTGGGGGCAAGATGGCAGAGAAGTAAGAGATCCTGCAGCAACCGGTCCCCAAAAGTGAGCTGGAAATCTACCAGAACATGCTGAACACCCATGAAATCACCCTGAGGAGCAAGATTTCTCACTGCGGGATCTCTCCGAGAGCAGAAGACAGCAGTGGAGAGGTAAAAGCAAAGTGGGAACACTGGAACTGATATCGGAGGATAAACAAAAGGGGGAGGGAGCCACCAGAAGCTAACCAAGGACAGTAATACCCCAAAGGAAAGTGCCCGGTGGCGGGAGACCAGCATTAACCTAGAGTCCGTTAAAAACACTTAAAAAGGGCAAAAAGTTCTGAGAAGTAACTAGTGGAAGGGGGTGATCATGGACACCAGCGCTTGGACCCACCCTCCCAGGAAGGAGCGCCCCAAAGTGAGACTGGTGGGGGGATCCATTCCGCGATTCCTGAAGCTGCAGCTTTCTGCTCTCTGCAACAATCTGTGGGCTGGGTGTGCACCTGCAAGCGCTTTAGAGAGTCTGCGGTGGCCCACAAGCCGCAGCTTTTCTCTGTGTGCGCCCACGATCGCAACATTTGTGGCCTGCCGCAGAGCTTGAGCAATCCCCGCCGGCCGCGGAGAGAATGCGGGCAAGCGGCCTAACCTCCGAGAAGCCCCTCGCGGAGCCGCAGAAAGGCAGCTGGGGTCGCGACTTTCCCGGCCCACCAAAGGCCTCCTGGATCCGCACTTGGGAGCCACAGAAAGGCACCTGTGGTCGCGCCACCTCAGACAGGCTGCGCTGTGAGCAGAAATTTCACGGAGGGGAGTGTGTGTTCTGAACCACACAGAAGGGAGCAGAGACTTGGGCTTCCTGCAACTCGGAGGTCTGAGTGCTTCTGGGCAGATTCATTGCTTGGACTCTCTGAAAAGGTGAAAAAGCTACAAAAGGCCAAAAACCTTCAGAGAGTGAAAGACTGAGAAACCAGTTTCCACAGAGCTCAGCCCCTTGACTGGGGGGCAGGGTGACTCAACCCAAGCAAGACTGACTGGAAAACAACGCAGCAGGCCCCTCCCTCAGAAGCCAGCCAAAAAACAGAAGGACTATAACCACAGGGTCCCCATAAAATTTTAAACCCCCAACGCTAGGGGATATCAGTATATTAAGCTCCTCGTAATACCTTCAAACCTGTATATTTCATAGATAGAAGTTTTTTTTTTCTCTCTTTCTTATTCTCTTTTTTTAATTTTATTTTAGTATTCACTTCCTTTCACATTTCTTTTTTCTTTTATTTTTTTTTAACTACTTAACATTACAACAAGAGATTTAATACAACTATAAACCCAGGAGGACCTGAAATAACCTTCATCGCCTGCAAGGACTTATAACCACCCTCCCATCTTATCCCTCTGTGTTTCTACGTATCTGTTTTTGTTCTGGTATTACATAAATCTTATTCTTGGGGTTCATTCTGCTAGGTTCTTTTACTTCTTGTCATTTATTCGTGTTGGTCTATATGTTTGTCCGTGCTTGTTTGCATACCTTATAAAACTTAGTTTTGGGGCCCATTCTGGCTGGGATTTCCTCTTTTTCTCCTTCTCTCTATCTTTTTTTTATCCTTATTCTTTCTTTTTGGTGATAAATCCCAATTGCTCCAAAACCCTTCAGAGTACGCCCTGCCTGGATCGGGGGCGATATATCCAGCTATATATCCTCTCATCCATTTCTCATCAAAATGACTAGGAGGAGGAACACCCAACAGAAGAAAAACCCAGAGACTACACCCTCTCCTTCAGAACTATTGGACATGGACATCAACAGTATGTCAGAAAGGGAATTCAGGGTGACAATTATCCAGGCAATGGCTAGGATGGAGCAAAACATTATAGAATCATTAAGGGCAGAAATGAGGTCC
>CM052800.1:24197668-24365904 GCA_028533885.1 Nasua narica | reverse complement strand
GGACGCCTGGGTGGCTCAGTTGGTTAAGCAGCTGCCTTCGGCTCAGGTCATGATCCCAGCGTCCTGGGATCGAGTCCCACATCTGGCTCCTTGCTCGGCAGGGAGCCTGCTCCTCTCTCTGCCTCTGCCTGCTTCTCTGCCTGCTTGTGTTCTCTCTCTGTCAAATAAATAAATAAAATCTTTAAAAAAAAAAAAAAAACAATGATCATAATCTATGTAAACAAAGCATATGGCTGAAATTAAATAGAAGGTGGATACCATAAAGCAAAAATAAACTATATTGGCATTCATTTTTCTCCTTTATAATTTTTTATTTGAAATTAAGTAGAGAATCATGGGAACTCCAACTAGTTGCATAAATATGAGCAAATTCTCAAGGTTGTCTCTTCTAAATTTCAACATCCATAAAATTTTTAAAAATTGACCTGGCTGACAGACAAAATTATTTCTCCTTGTATGATTTTCCATGATATTTTCTACAAAAGATCTGCCTATCCTCATTTTTTATTAAAGCATGTTTTAACTTTTATGCAATTTACTTTAACATCTTTTCCTACAGCAATTACTACTTTTTAATTCCTAAGTTACAACATAGAAGTGGTTATTATCTGACATATCCCTGGCTCTGTGACTATCATTTATTCAAACATATATTCAAAAAAACAGATTGAGTGATAACCCTGTACCAAGCACCGGGGGTACCTCATTTGGTGAAACAGACCTGGTTCCTGATGCTTATGAAAACATAGTCTATCCTGGGTAAGAAAAAAACAAAGCATTGCAACAAAACATAAGTATTCATAAAAGTGAATAAGTAAGGGCCATCATAAAAACAATCTGGCATTTTTTTTAAGTCAATACCATCTGTGACATACACTCTTTATCCCTATTATTATCCACAGATTTCCAGGGTACGTTTACCATCTTCCAAGATTAAAGGACTTATAATTTACTTTATCAATCTTGACTTTCTGCTTAGTGGCTAGGTATATCAGTATCAAAGACTATTATCTTGATCTTCGTTACACTCGGTTCTCTGGCAAACTAACACATATAAGGCCTTAAGTACTGGATTTGTTTTAATCCTGAGATTTCAATTATAAATTGTATCCTATTTGCTTTGAATTTTACATATTTTAATTTATGTAATCCTCGTAAGACTCCAATGAGATTGTTATAGATTGAATTGTGTTCATTCAAAAAGATGTTGAAATCCTTATCCCCAATACCTCCAAAAATAGTTTTATTTGAAAATAGGTTCTTTACAGAGTTTATCAAGATAAATTAAGATCATTAGGGTGGGCCATAACCCAGTATGTATGGTATCCTTATTAAGAGGAGAAATTTGGACACAGAGACATGCAGAGAGGGAAGATAACATGAAGAGACACAGGAGGAACATGGCCTCTACAAACCAGAAAGTGCCAGAGGCTACTAGAATCTATGGGAGAGGCATGGAACTAATTCTTCTTCAGTGCCTTCAAAGGGACCATGGTCCTGCCAGCATCATGATCTCAGACTTCTCGCCTCCAAAACTGTATGAAAAATATTTCTGTTTTTCTAAGCCATCCAATTTGTGGTACTACTTTGTTAGGGCCACCCTAGTAAGCTAATAAAAGGCAGTTTATATAGTAAAGAATTAATCTTGTCCAAGGAGAGGTCCGTCCTTTTCCTTCAACTCCTGGAAGGTGATCTCTAAACTCCTGGAATATCTTACCTTATAAAAAAATAGCTTTGCTTGTTCAGGGCCCTTGGCTCATGACAAAGCCATAATTTATGCCAGCAATGTGATTTATTTGGGGACCTTTGGGCCCCATAATAGCAACTCAATCTCTGGAAGGCCTGGAAACTAAAAGTCAGCTTATGTGAGCAATCAACCATGTCTGTGTTAACTGAGCCCTAGTAAAAACTCTGGATATCAAAAATCAGATGGGCTTCCCTGAGAGTATTGCCAATACTCTGAGCATATTGTCACATATCAGATCTGGGAGGAGTTAGTGCTGCTATCTATGATTCTACTGAGAATAACAAGAAGCTTCATACTTGGGACTTCTCTGGACTCTTCTATATGTGCCTTTTACTGGCTGATATAAATCTATATCCTTTTTCTACAAAATAAAAATAAAAAAATAAATGTGGGTATAACAGCTTCTAGTGAGTTCTGTTCATCTTACTAGTAAGCTTTTGGACCAGGAGGTGGTCTTGGGAACCCCCAAACTTGCAGTAGTTTTAGAAGTGAAGATGGTGTTAGAGATTTCCTAAAATGTATGGGTAGATGCTATGTTGACCTTTCTGTAGTATTTGGTGAAGGAAAATTCCAGGGGGCACCTGAGTGGCTCAGTTGGTACGCATCTGCCTTCAGCTTAGGTCATGATTACAGGGTTCCTGGATCAAGCCCTGCATTGGGCTCCCTACTTAGCAGGAAGTCTGCTTCTGCCTCTCTCTCTGCTTCTCCCTCTGCTTCTCCCCCTAGCTCATCTCTGTTCCTCTCATGGAGAGGAACCCTCCATGAGAACCCTTTTGAGAAGGTTCTCAAACAAATAAAATCTTAAAAAAAGAAAAAGAAAAATTCCAGAGGATTTTCTCATTGGTCTAAATCAGGAAACAGCTAATTATAGTCTACAGGTCAAATAAGACCTTTTGATTATTTTTGTTAATACAATTTTTTTGATACAAACCACACACATTCACTTACATTTTGACTATTGTTGTTCTTGCACTATGGTAACAAGAGTAGTAACAAAGAGAACTTATAGCTCTCAAAACTTAAAATATACAATATCTGACCCCTTATATACAAAAGTTTGCCAATCACTGTACTAAACCATGGTATTCTATTTGTCTGTGCTTAGATCTATGAAAGACTTGACTGCCATGTTGGTACAGAAATTTAAGACAGCATCTTTTAGTACCACAACCAATTTTCTGATGCCATTATAATTTGTAGTGATATCTGTTCTTATATTTATTTGTTAATCTTATGTACTTTGGTCCACAGAAAGTACAGAATAAATATTATATTGATTTCAAGAAAAACCTTATTAGGCTTACTTTTATCTACAAAATTAAATTCAAAATTATTTCCATGTCATACAATGCTTTCCATGATTTGGGCCCAGACTTCCTTTCCAATATCATCTACAACACTTTCATTCATATATTCCATCACATTGAACATGGCATGAATTTTCAAGGCTCATCTTTCAAGGCTGAGCTGAAATGCCCTAATTCTTGAATTTTTTACATCTCTTCTAGTGTAAATAATTCACTACTTCTTTCAATATTTTTACAACTTTTATATGTCAACAAAACCTATCACAGTATCTTTTAGTAATATTACAGATCCTTAAAATACATAACAAGTGAATGAATAACACTCAAGGAAGATTTCCTGAAAGATATATAGGTAACTTCTCATCTAAGTCTCATATCTTGTGACTTCAAAATTTAATGGAAAAGTAAAATTTATTTCTTTCAGCACTGACTCCCAGTCATTAATATTACCTCATTTCTTAAAAGCACACTATGATTGCCATGACCCTCTTATTTTTTTATATATCACAGACTTATAAGACTATTTGACAATATTGTAGTTGCTCAAAATTCATGATGAATAAATCAATATTTGTCATGATTACCTTAGTGTACTTATATCATTCCCTCTTTTGATTGTGATAAAGCCATGGGTTACTATCTTTTCTCCCAGTGTATCAAATTTCATTTCCTCCTTATTTCCTTCAGATTGATGTCACCATAAAATTCCAGATGCTATTCTTGTTTTTCTCTGTGTTGTAGCACACCTAGCAGAAAAGGAGAGTTGGCTTCATTTTTTTTTTTTTTTTTATGACCAGCTAGTCTTCTTTAACTAGAGGAAGGTGATGAAATTGTACACAATGGATAGATCATTTGTACTTTGTATTTGTAACAGCTGGGACTTAAAATTGTTTGGCATTTTTATTTTTTTTTTATACCAAGTCCTAATCCTTAATGTAACTGAGACAAATTTTTCACTAGCCTAAAGAAACTCACTTTTTCCTCCTCAACCCACCATGTATACGTATGTACACACAGGACTGATTCAACTGATTCACCAACTATTAAAAAATTTTAGGTCAAATAAATTAATCTCCTAACTTATTATTATTCTAAGCTATTAATCTTTAAGTATACAAGTATACAAATAAAGTAAGCTTGTATTAAGTATACAAATAAAGGTACTATAATAATTTTACACATTAGTTATCCAAGTAAGTTTCCCTGTAGGGAAGTAAAAAAAAAAAGGAAAGGACAAACTCATGTATGTTATCTATATTCTGCAAGTTTTCTTGAGGAGATAAGTCCAAGAAAATTTTATTTTAAATTCCAGTAATTTAAATAGTCTGATAATATTATGATGCAATGGTCAGAAATAGTAGAGTATATATGCTGGACCCTGTTTTAAAAATTCTATTAGACATGATTTCAATACAAGATAGTATCTCACTATTCACCATGACATGAAAAGACAACTGAAGAAATTCAGACAAATATAAAATTTCTCTTATATTATTGATCAAATAGGAATTAGATCAAGAAACAAATCAGTATTTTATGAGATGGTTGATATAGCCAAGTAACTACAATTCTCTGCTGTGTTTTTCTCCTATAAAAATCTGATAAGGGGATGCAACACCACCTATTACAAGTCCATCTAAGGTCATTTTAAGGTTATTCTCCTTCACTGTTTCACTGGGTAATGGATTTTAGTTAATGTATTTATTTAATAAAATTTATTACATATACATTTATTCCTGTGAATTAGTTTCTCCTACTTAAAAGATTATAGGGGCACCTGGGTGGCTCAGTCATTAAGCGTCTGCCTTCAGCTTGGGTCATGATCCCAGGATGCTAGGATCGAGCCCCACATCAGGCTCCCTGCTCATCAGGAGCCCTGCTGTTTCCTCTCCCACTCCCCCATTTGTGTTCCCTCTCTCACTGTCTCTCTCTCTCTGTCACATAAATAAATAAAATCTTTTGAAAAAAGATTATAAAGTAAAATATGAGACTCGCACTCTCATGGAGGAAAAAGACAAACTTCCCATTTGGCACTAACTGTAGTTCTTCTACCAAAGCTAGACCCTACCATAGTAACACATACGTAAAAGTGGCTAAAAATGGCTATTTAATAAAATAGCATAATCATTCAATGCACAACAAAACATAATTAAAGAAAGGAAAGCACTGTGATCTAAAATTAAAGAGGATATTAATTGTGATTTTTAGAAGATAGTGCCAAAGAAACTTCCCAGGAGAGTTAGCTCTTGATTTGAGCCATAGAAGGTGAACATGTGTTGTTTTGAAAAGATGAAAAAGAACATCCTTTCCTCACAACCAGTGTCTGTAACTTTAACTAAATCTATATATGTGTTAGAATATTTGAAAAGTAGCATGTATTGTGAGTGGTTAAAAGTCTGACCCATTAAATCCTGCCACATTTGTTTACTTACTAGTTTGTGAATGTGAACAAGTTTTCTTAACCCCTACTTGCAGGTCCCAGTTTTCCCTATCTGTAAAATTTGGACAATCATAGTATCTGCCTTACAGTATCTTTTCAGAATTAAATTCACTGATACAGGGGAGGTATTTATAGTAGGTTCTAGCTCATGGCCAGCGCTCAAGGCATGGAAGGTATACTAAGAAAATTTCTTGCTATGAATCATTCATGTGACACAATCACATACTGAGAATCTTTAATGAGTGCTATCATTCATGGACTCCCAGAATGGCTCTGGTGTTACAGTGAGCTTTTTCAAAAACAGAAAACAAAAACAAACAAAATAAAAATAAATAAATAAATAAACCCTGATGTTTCAGAGTTAATTCCTGAGAGCAATGAGGAAATACTAATGACTTCTGTTCTTGCACCAGCTGTTGACATGTTGTACTGACTGACTCCAGGTAGCTTTCTCATGACCCTTGGAATGACCTTGTCTTATGTTCATATTGATTAAAACAAAACTACTGTTTTCCCAAAGTAAAAATCTCAAATTCCTCAATATGTTCATGGTCTTGTCCCAGCTCACCCCTCTAGCTTAATCTTCCTCAACTTCTCTGGTCCTTTATGATCTAACAACATCCAACTAAGAACTAATTCTGTCTCTTTGAGCCTGGAATATTAGCTTTACCTGAAAACCCTAGCCCACTCTGCCTACATGGAAAAGAAAAAAATAATTACTCTTCCACACAGTGCTAAAACATTATCATATTTTGAAAGCTTCTTTGTCCCTGTTCTGTCCCATTCCTGCTACAAAATTAACAGCTTTCTACAATTTCATATACTTTTGTTATGTCATATCAGCTCTCGTTTTAAATTTTGTGTCTTTTTCCTGTCTTCACTACAATGACCTGAACTCTTATGCTCAGTCAAGTCTGGATAAAATTAAGTGTGCCATAAATACTTGTTCATGAAATCCATCAATGTCTTAAATAATAGTGAAGAAGAATAATTTCACAGTATAAGGGTGTTTTTGGTGAAACATATTGACTGTGTCTATAAGTTAGATATAGGCAAAATATATTTTTAAGAATTATTAATAGATCATAAAGTTAGCAAAGGAATGCCTCAGATGCCTTTAAGGCAGAGGATGACATTAAATTAGCACAATTTAGTAGTAGAATTGTTGACGTGGATTTAGATCCAGTGAGGAATTAGAAAGTGAAAACAGTTACTGGTTCACAGAAGCATAACCATGGCTGGATAGCTCAGGTGATGGCTACAGAGAGCACCAGTAGGGAAGGACTTGGGTTTTCTACCATGACAGCTACATCAGCTACCAGTGTAACAGAAGAAGATAGCACCCTTGGCCATGTACAATATTGGAAGAGAGCTTATGAGCAGATCAGGAAAGACATATCACCAATTGCGTTAAACAACAACAGCAAACCCAAAGCTTGTTCTTGTTGGTTCAGTTTTATAAACCCTATTCCCAAAGAATAATGACTTTATAAGGATTTGAATGCAAAACCCACATCAGAGAAGTATTCTTTACAGTTGGCATTTTATATCAGAGACTGGTTTTAAAATCTGTATGAAAATAGCAAAAAGTTTGCAAATGAAAAAGTGAGCTTACAGTAGTATTTCTTCCACACAATGCTATGAGGAAAACAACACAGTGATCACCAATGCTACTTGTTTTCAAATCTTCTGGATAAACATGAATGCGCAATAGCTCCTTTTATTACATTGATGTCTAAGGAAGATATGTATAAGATATTAATAATTTTTAATAATTGTGAAAATATGTAAATTAAAAATGAAAAACATTCTCTGGTTAAAAAAATGCTGCTATTTACAAAGCCTCAAAAACAAGTTATTAAAATTTAATAGCAAAATTCTGCCTCTAAATTAATTCCAGAAGTAAAACCACTTCAATAAGGTGCTCCGTGGTCTGCAAAGCCCATTACTAAAAAGTAATGAAGAGAGTATGTCTATCAGTGCTGGTCATCAGAAAACATTTCAGCATGTCCTAATTCCACAATAGGAATCTCTACAACTCATTGGGAAATAAAAATAAGCATGATGATGTGACAGATATTTTCATATTTTTTCCAATTCCCACATTTTAATAATACTTTAAGTAAGGCAGAAAGTTTAAAAGCTTAAGTGTCAGAGATATTTGTTAAATTTCTTTGAATGTCAATGGCTAAATATACAAATGCATTTTCCAATTCAGTACTTCAGAAGACCATCACTGATGCTATGCCTAAGGCACTTCTTAAAAACTTTACACCAGTAATATCTAATCCAATAATTCAGAATTTTAAAAAATGGCATTTTTATCTAAGATAAACAAAGGTGTGAAAGACAAATTATTATTCACTCAGCTAATAGCCACTTATGTTACTTACCATGATAAACAAATATAACTAGTATATAAAATCATTTTTACTGAAAATCTTTGCATGGTCCTTATTATCTCCCCTACAGTATGAAAGGGAAGGAGTTTGTGCTGTATTTAACCTGGGGGAAACACTGGATTGAACCAAATTTGTGAAAGGACTTCTCTGAGCACTTAATGGTTAATGGTTAGTGTGAGTATTCCAGAGGGAGATATGCAGAAATTTGACTTGTTTATTTAGTCAATAAGAATCTCCTAAAACTAATCTAGAAAAGATGAGAAGGAGAATACACATTTGGAAATTTCAGATAGCCTGAGCCTAATGTGCTCTCTTTGTCCAAAAACAGGTAGGTAGAGAGACATCATTGTAAATATGACCTGGTTCATAGTGCAAGTCTCCTTTACCCCTTTATTTTTTTCTTTTATTTTTAACAATTCAATTCAACCACTTATTGAATGTTGACTGCTAGTTACTACGTTAACCCTTAGTAGGAAATAAAGAAAATAAGATGTTCAGTTCAATGACTCAGAGTCATAAATAAATGTATCTTTCTGTATGCGATATTTATGTAATAAAGATAAATTAAGCCTAAGATCACATAACTCATGTTCTCCTGAACCTGAAGGACTAAATAATGCCATAATTATAGCTGCAATCATTTATAAAAAGTCAAGCTTCAAAAAATATTCCTTCTAGTAATGATCTTCAAACACATTATTAAAATTTTCATTATTTAGATTCCATATGAACTATATTGTATATATTAGACTACATATAAAAAAAGAAGCTATAAAAGATGTCGTTTTAAAAGTTAGTGCAGCATAGTGTAAAGTATAGACTTTCTTGTCATACTGAACCAAGGTTTGAATTTTAACTGTGTAACTTTGGATAGATTATCTCTTCATCTACAAACTGGACTGGTTAATAGCACCTAAATCCCAATGGTGCTGAGGACATCAATTATAATTGCTTATTATAAATATGTTTAATTACTGTTAGTAATTGTTTATCTTCTTGACTTAATATAATAAAAATATTTTATATATTATATATTACTAATATTTCCAAGTTATTTATATTATTATTATTTTAGGACAGTCATGTTTTTTCTTAAAATATTGATAGAAATTATGTTAAATGTCATCTGAAAATAATATTAGTGTGCACCATCATGTATTAAGTGAAAACCAATATCAATCAAGAGAAACTCTTAACTTCTTAATTTTATACTTGCTTTTAAATAAGTGCACAAAAATGCTTTGTTTTGTTTAAGGGAGATCTGTCATGAGATATATACAAAATAAAGGCTATTGTTAATGTGTCATTCAGAGTCTATTCACTGAAAAATAATTATAAAATTTGAAACAATATTTTATACTTGAATAGTTCAAGTAGATCATTCTATTTAAATTTTAGCCTAAATGTGGGATATATCATCATTTCTGATTATTGATTTTTCTAAGTTACATAGGATACTGGTACTATAAATTTTCATTAGTTGTATGGAAATAAGGCATAGATCTTCAATTACAATCATTGATAACCAGTTTTTGCTGTACTCCCAGTATATACCAAAATTTCCATGGAGTGCCTAGAAGTATCCTATCAATTATCCCCATATATTGTTTTCTTGTGTCTTAAAGGGCCAAACAGGCAAAGAATAAATTATACAAGACCATAAGAAAACATAATTTCTTAATCCCTATGCCATGTAAAATTGGGTATTTCACGAGAAAAATAATTATATTTAATGTAGGAAATTTTATGATGTTATATGTACCTACTTTATGTCCTACCTTTTGATGGTTCTGAGGAAATACTTATGTCACAGCTTCATTAATATTACAAGGCAATAAAAACACATGACATAATATATAGAAATTCAATTAAGCTACTTATTTAATAATGTAGTAATCACAAGCTCTCTCTAATTCTCTTGATCATGGGACAGTTCAGAGAAAGATATGGCCATATTCATGCAAAATTTTGTTGTTTTGTCAATCATTCTGAGCAATAATTTTCTCATTAGAAATTGAGTTACAACCTCAGCCTTATTCATACACTTGTTAATACTACATCTTGAATTCTGGTTTTAAAATTAAAATCAATTAGGCATTAAAAAGTCTGTGTCATAATTTCTTGATGTCTGAAAGTAGTATAGTAGTCATTATTGATGTGCATAAAGGGAAACGGAAGTAATAAGAAATTTAAATCTCTTTTTAGAATTGTCTTTTGCAATAGCGTACCAGATTTATATGTAAATCCACCCATTAAGTAAGTGATATATTTACTTTCCTTTTCTCCAAAAAGAGTGGGTTTTTTAAGCTATATAAATAGATTTAATAAAGAACCTTAAAATATTTTAAAAATATGTATCAAAAATATATAGCAAAAATATATACCAAAGAAAGTGGTAGTCACTTAAAATCCCACTCCAGAATATAAACAACAGTAAATTTTTAATGACTCTATTTCATGTATCTCATTATACACACATGCACACATGCTGACACACACAAATTTATTCCAACAGAGTCATATTATACATGATTTTCCTTTCTTCTTCTTCATTCACATACCCAATAATCTTAATGATCTTAAGCAGTATAGCATATACATTGTATTCCTTCATTCCTTCAGTGTACACAGTAGATTCATAAAACTCAAGAAATCATATAAAATACCTATGAAAATACAGATATGGAACTGAAGAATTGCTATTACTTGTATAAGAAAAATTGGATAATGTTACCTATTTTATTCTAATCTTATGTTTTGCAATTGCCCCAAGTCAATGTAGTTCATGGCTACCTGCCTTTTCTATTGTAATACATATACAGAAGATTCAATCATTTTTTATATTTGCAGACTTCCACTTCCCTCCTTTTTCTTTAATGTCTTAGATTGTGGTATTATTTGGTATGGAATAATAAAGAAGATATAATTTTCTATCTATCTGGAACAAATATGTATATGTATACATGTATATGTTATGTATATTTTACATCTATATACATAACAAAATAATATTGGTTTCTCTATTTCAAGATACATTCCATATTGATTTAAAACTTTAAGTGTGACATTATATACATATATATATATATTATATTGTGAAGAGTTTTGAAAAAATTTAAAAGACTCTCAACGTAGGTAAAGACAGATATAAACCGTTATACATTACTACATTAAAAAAATCACACATTTTTATATAAAAATATCATCTTTGTTAGTAAATTAAACTTTGTTATTCATATGACTAGTGTTGGTAAGGTGTGTGTGCATGAGTGTGTGTGTGTGTGTGTGTTTTGTGCTAAGAGGGTAATTTATACCTATAAATGCTTATGTTAACAAACAAGAAAAATCTGAAATCAACAACCTGACATTATAACTTAAAGAACTAGAAAAAAGGAACAAACTGAACCCAAACCCAGCAGATAGAAGGAAATAATAAAGTTTAGAGCAGAAAAAAATCAAATAAATAATAGAAAAACAACAGAGAAAATGAATAAAACCAAAAGTTGGATCTTCAAAAATAATAACAAAATGAACAAACCTTTACCTAGATGGACTAAAAAAATGAGATGCCTCAAACTACGAAAGTCAGAAATAAAAGTGAAGATATAACTATTGATTTTATAGAAATAAAAAGATTATAAAAGAGTACTACAAACAAATAGGATAACCTAAATCAAATGGACAAATGGATGAATTCCTAAAAACACAACCCAACTAGTACTAAATCATGAAAAAATAGAAAATCTAAATAAACCTGTAGCTAGTGAACAAATTTAATCAGTTGTCAGAAATCTGACAATGAAAAGCCTTGGACCTGATTGATGGCTTCACTAAGAATTCTACATAACATTTAAAGAACTAAAATCAATCCTTCTCAAACTTTCCCAAAGAATTAAAGAATGAACTCTTCCAAACTCATTCTATGAGGCTAGAAAATCTTAATGACAAAGTCAGAAAGTGAAACTACTAGAAAAAAAACCCACAGACCAATATCTTTATGAATGTTTAATGGAAAATCCTCAACAAAATACTACAGTATTGAATTCAACAATCTATTAAAAGGAATATACACCACAACAAAATGAAATTTATCCCTGAATGGAAGTATGGTTAAATATATATAAGTCAATAAACGTGATAGATCGCATTAACAAAAAGAAAGACAAAAATCATGATCATCGCAATACATTCAGAAAAGCATTTGACAAAATACACAATCCTTTCATGATAAAAACCCTCAATAGTTTAGGTATAGAAGGAACATACCTTAACATAATAAAGACCATGTATGACAAAGCCACAGCTAACATTAAATCAAGGTGAAAAGTTGAAAGCTTTTGAAGACATATATGAAATCCTATGTTTACTGCAACATTATTTGCAATAGCCAAGATATGGAAACAACCTAGGTAACTGTCAATGAATAAGTGGACAAAAAAAAGTGTTATTCAGGCGTGAGAAAGAAGGAAATCCTGCCATTTACAATATACATGGACCTTAAAGATGATAAGTGAAATTAGTCAAAGAAAGACAAATACCGTATGATATCATTTATATGTGTAATCTAAAAATTGCTAAACTCATAAAATCAGAAAGTACAATGGTGGTTACCAGGAGCTGATGGTGGGAGAATGGCAGAGTTGTTGCTTAAGGGGCAAACCTGCAACTAATGTAAATAAGTCCTGGATATTTAATGCACAGTATAATGACTATAGACAACACTGTATTATAAACATGAAATGTGCTAAGAGACTAGATCTTAATTTTTTCCACCACAAAAAAGAAATGATAATTATACCCAACTTTTGTGTCAACGTGGATGGGACTGGAAGAGATTATGCAGAGTGAAATAAGTCAAGCAGAGAGAGTCAATTATCAGATGGTTTCACTTACGTGTGGAGCATAAGGAAAAACATGAAGGACATTGGAAGAAGGAAAGGAAGGGTGAATTGGGAGAAATCAGAGGGGGAGATGAAACATGAGAGACTGTGGACTCCGAGAAACAAACTGAGGGTTTTGGAGGGGGGGTTGAGGGGTTGGGTGAGCCTGGTGATGGGTATTGAGGAGGGCATGTATTGCATGGAGCACTGGGTGTGGTGCATGAACAATGAATCTTGGAACACTAAAAAAATAAATAAGATTTTTAAAATATATAAAAAATTTAAAAAGCACCCCCAAAGAAATGATAATTATGTGATATGATAGAGGTGTTAGCTAAGTTTACAAGGGCAATCGTATAGCAATATATAAACGTATAAATTAGCTTGCCATATATTTTACATTTACATAATGTTATATGTTATGTATACTTCAATTTAAAAAATTGAATCAGAAAAAGATTTCATCAAATTGACCATTTAAATGTGTATATTTGTTATATGTAAATTATTCCTCAATAATATTGATTAAAATTATTGGATTAGGAGAGAAACAGTCAAAAGAAAGAAAATAAAGTGAAGGGAAATTAATGTCAATCCATGAGAACTCTCTTTGATGACATCAAGCAAAACCTGGTCCTGTCTTCATTCTGTCTTAAATTATACAGACTTCTCATTTCTTTTAAATTTCTTCCTTCACACATCTAATATTCTCATATTTTAAATCTATGACTGTATAAGAAAGGGTTATATAAGAAAGCCAGCCTGGAACAGCCTGATGCTTATCTCTAGAGATGCCCTGGAAGAAATGTACTGTCCCCTGAGCAAAATAAGAATCACATGTGATTCATAATACTCTATTTCAAATTTGCTGACAGCTTGTTCTGCATTGTTGGAGGATGTTCAGTTTGATGGTTTGCACAGTCTGACTTACGGTGACAAGCTGTGTATTAAATACTCTGCTGTACGTACCTGCCTAGGCTTCCCTGAAATCATGGTATCTGGCTGAAGTCTTACCAGTTCTGTAAAGTCTTGCAAGACTGGAATCTTGGAGGAAAGGCAATGCTGTGCCTTGAAAGAGTTGGACCCTCCATGATTTCTAGTAGGCGTTCATGTTGCACCATGTACTTTATCTTTACTAATGAGTGTTAAGTTTGTGGGGTCTTGTGAAGTCTTTCCACTTTTCCCACTCTTTATAATTGGTGCAATGATTCTTAAGTCATTGTCTTAATCTCAAGTAATATAATTTATTATTTTTTTATTATGGTTACACTGAAGTTAAGCCTCTAAGCCTCTAAATATTAAAGTGCCTTTTTTTTTTTTTTTTTGCAGACTCCTCCCCACTGAGGAGGGAGCCCGATGCGGGACTCAATCCAGGGACTCCAGGATCATGACCTGAGCCGAAGGCAGTTGCTTAACAACTGAGCCACCCAGGCGCCCTTAAAGTGCCTTCTTAGAAACTACTACTTTTAGTTTTTCCAACATGTCTTTTATCCTCACTCCCCACCCCAGATATCTATCAAGATTAAAAGCAATCTTAAAAAAGGTAACATCTCCATTATGGATGTTTTTTCCACTTGTGAAAGCCAGGGAGAAATAATTAAAAAAAAAGAACTATGGGTAAAATAATGATTTGGGGTTGACCTGTGATGTTCTAAATATCAGTCTAGCTTCAGAGTGATACATTTGAAAGGACAAGTAGATACTTTTGTGATCATTCAATTATATTTAATTTTATTGTTTTATTGATAAATAATTAGCATTGTTTTGCAGTTTTTATTTCAGTTGAGAGTTTGGAGGCCTAATTTATACTAAGCAAAAATGGAAGGTTTTTGAGTATAGAAAATCAAATAGCAGAGAAGACATTCAGAGATTTGACCTCAAGAAAGATTTGACGAAAATATTCAAGGCAGTCAATAGTATCTTTAACTCTCATCTCTTGACTCTCTAAGAATCAATTTCATTGTCATTGCAGTTTATTTCTGTGGTAAGTAAAACACAGACTCATCCCATCTTTACCATCAGAACTAAACACTCTCCGGCCCCTTCGAAAAAATCTAAGAGATGCACTGTGATTGACTATCCTCAGATCAAGAAATTGCTGCACATAGAAGCAGATACTAGAATCTTCTGACATTACCATCTCAAGGTTAGAATGAGCAAAGAGTAACTCCCCAGTGAGAAGATATCAAAGACATAATATTTTCATGGACAGACTTTGATGAGCCAGGCAGATATCCCTTCATGTCAACTACCTCTCTGCTCTACTTTGAAAAGACAAAAACACTCATGCATATACAGAATCATACAGTCATGTACGTTTGCCTTTTCACTGAAATTTTAACCAGAGTATTTCACTTAAGTGAATAGGTACTGCTACTTTATAAGGACTGTCAATACTCGATTGATCTTTACCACTCTGTAGACATAAATAAAATAAAAGAATATCACACTTTAAAAATTGAGTAATAACTATCTAGCATAGTTATAAGTAAAATTTTATAGTAAACTTCTTTGACATTTAAAACATGCAAAAAAGCAATAACTTTCAATTAATTAATATCCTTTTCTAATATGCCGAATAGATATAAAAGAATAACTCAAAATAATATTATGCCAACATGTAGACATAGTTCTAGTCAGAAGTCAATCCTAAATAATGAGGACTTATAGACAAAATTACAATTGAAAATAGTCAATTATCCTACATGCAAATGATTTTTAATCAGGGACATCCAAATCACCTTACTGTCAAATATTTCACAATTAGTTTTTGACATATTCTGTGAACTATACTAAAGCCATGCCCTCAGCAATATAATAGCTCAAATGAAGCCAGGACTGCAGATAGCCATTTATTCATTTCCTCAGGTTAGGTACAATGGTGCCTGCATTTTCAAAATTATCAGGGCCATACAGCCATTGGAGCTTAAGGATCTTAAGGATAAGATCCAACTTTATAACAATTTGTTAAATTATAAGACATTCTAATGACACAATGTCCACCATAGTAATTGGCATCTTGACTGATGATGCTATGATACAAAGAAACACTGTACACCTTAAATAAAAGTTAAATGACATGATAGTAATTTGATTAAAAGAAAGCAAACTGTGAATGAAAATATGTTTTTAAAAAATATTTGCTTTTGTTTTAATGCCATTTAACTAGAAATATGATCATGACATAAAAGAAAATGAGACTAGAAATGTAAATTTTTTATATTTAATGTTTGTGCACATAAACATAGCTTTTTAATAATGATGTATAGCTCCAAAATCTTGGAAGCTAGGGTTATGCCTGGGAAAACAGAAGCTGTGACGGCCTGTCAAGAATCACAGGGAATTTTCTTAGTTATTTTATTTCTAAAGGATCCTGAGTGTCAGCATTTTATTTTCTTAGTTATTTTATTTCTAAAGGATCCTGAGTGTCAGCATTTCCTGCCCAAATACCTGAACATCGTTCAGGTTTGTTTAGGGGCAAACCAACATTATTAACACTGAGGTTGATATTTAAACCTGTTAAAAAGAATTGCCATAGGAAGTGAAATATTCACTTGAAATTGACAAAAGTGTCCCCTCTATATAGGCAAAGCTACATGAGCACCCAAATTCTTGCCAGAAAATCATTTGATGTCTATATGGAATCAATAAAAGGAAGTTTAGGAGGAGTGATGTCAGCAAGATGTTATGTGAAGGTCCAGCACTTAACACCCTGACAGAAACACCAATTTTAACAACCACCTACAGAAGAAAAACCTTTATAGGAATCTAGGACTCCAGATGAAAGGATCCAGCACCCCAATGGAACCACAAATCCGAGAATAGCCACACTGAAGAAAGTAAAAACATAATTTTTTCTGCATCATGCAGTTCCCCTTGTTGCACATAGCTCAGCACCAAAAAAAATCCCTCAGCTCACGGATTTTTCCCATGGAGGAAAAGGAGAGCAAAGTGTCTCCCGCCTTCCCCAGACTTGTAGAATGCTGCTCTCGAGGCCCAATTCTGTTTTGCCCCATCCCAAGTACTGTGGGTATTGGCATGGCTAAATAGCCTGGGGGCATCCGGAAGCAGGGAAAACACCAGGTGCTCAGAGCCAGATGTGCATGGATCTCAACAACTGCAGATCCAACCAACTGCCCTCAGATTTCACCAAGAGTCCCATCCATGAACCTCTAAGGAGCTTCGCCCTCAACTAGCTGATGTGTACCCACAGTTGTTGTTTTGCAAACTCCTCAGAAATTTCTCAGGTGTAAATTGAAACTCCCCTATATGGAAGACAGGGAGAGACTAAAAGAAAAAGGCAGGACACTCCAGATTAGTAGGTGGCAATTTTAATCAAGGAAGGAACAGACTTGGGACACCTGGGAGGCTCAGTCGGTTAAGCCTCTGACTTTGGCTCAGGTCATGATCCCAGGGTTCTGGCATCGAGGCCCACATCAGGCTCTTTGCTGGGCAGGGAGTCTGCTTCTCCCTCTCTCTCTGCTTCTCCCTCTGCTTGTGCTCAGTCTCACAAAAAAATAAATAAAATCTTAAAAAAAAAAAAGAGAACTGACTTAAGAGGCTTGTCATGGGCAGCTGCAAGATGAGTACATTTCCATACCTGCCCACCAGAATCTGAAAAGTTTATATAGAGGCCTTACCTGGGTCCAGTCACATATACCATTCATTCAGTTGGTCTGGACACCTCATTACTATCTCAAGGCTGTATCCATGAGGTGGCTTCTGGGAGAAGACAAGTGGAACACATATTCCAAAGCCAAGGGAATATACCCTTAGGGGAAGATAAAGAGCTTCCAAATATTTGGGTCTAGTACATGGGTCAGCCACATCTTTTTGACGATCTCTCCCAACACCATTACTCAGCACCTTCTCAATTAGTGCCTCATGTTCCCCTGCAGATGATGGCACAAGCCTCCACAGACAGTACATGAGTTCCCACAGGAAGCACCTGGTATCAGCATCAGGCTCAGATCTGTTGGAATGGGAGAGGACATGTAACCAGACACTTCTGGGCACTGCCCCAGGAAAAATAAGTGGGGGTTTCTCAGTATCCAGCCTGCCTTTGCAGAATTGAAAACAGACACAATGCTAGGACTTCTCTCCAAAGAGGAAGCAAGAGTTGTAGAGTAGGCACATCCATAGAAATGGTTTGAAATAATCCCAGAATCCTTAGCTTCTTAGTTTTTTGTTTTGTTTTTAGTTTTTTGTTTGTTTGTTTTTTCCTTTTCCCCCTAGGTGGAAGAGGAGGACTAGAGCTGGTTGGAGTTGGGTATTTTCCTTCCCCAACTCAGTTTCTGAAAATACCCCAGTAGGTTAAACCCTGCTTAACTAGTTTCTCCTGAAGGCAGTCCTTGTTAAGAAGAACAGAGTGCTCTGACTTATTTCAAAATGTTTCCTTTTCACCTCTCCCCTGCCAAAAGCAACAGAGAATTTTTCTGATTTTGTGGTGAGAAATTGGATAAGCTCCTGGAGGTAAATCACACAAAAAGTCACCACCTATGATAAAATCCACTTGGAGTTTTTAACTCTCAGATTTGTTTGCACTGAATCTCCAGCGATCTATCAATTGAAATTCAGATTTTCTTACCTTGGCACTTATTCCTCTGGCAGTTTCTGTTCAAGAATCTCTGCTCCAGTAAGCCTCAACTTTCTGTATTCACTTGTTTCTTGAATCTTGTGGTTAATGGCTTGTCCTGGGTCCTCACCTTTCTTAAGGATCCAAGAAGAATTGGATGCTCTTAAGTCTGTTCAGCATTTTATTTGTTGTTGGGTCAGACTGGCAACTTCCAAGCTCCTTACATTCAGCACCAGAAACCAGTGATCCCAAAGCTAAGTTTTTATCACTATTGACTGTTAAAACCATAGTATAAAAGTTAAACAATACATTTATTATAGTTTATAAATAAACAACATATTTAATATAACCATAACTAGAATAATTTCTAATATCAAGTATTTTTTTTCTGATCACAAATGCTCTGAGACTAATAGGAAGAAAATTCATAAGCACGTGGATATTAAAAAAGCATGCTCCTAAAAAAAACACTTGAGTCAAGAAAGGGAAATTACAAAATATCTTGAGACAAATGGAAATGGAAACATAAAATATTAAAACTTATGGTATCAGCAAATAGTTCTATAAAAGAAGTTGATAGTGATAAATGCTTACCTTAGAAAAAAGAAAGATCACAAATAAATAACCTAACTTTACTCCTCAAGGAACTAAAAAAAGAACATATTAAGCCCAAAATGAGCAGAAGCAAGGAAATAACTAAGATCAGAGAAGAAATTAATGAAAATGAGACTAGAAAAAATAAACAGAAATAAGAATTGATTTTTGATAAAGATACACAAAAGTGGTGAACCCTTAGCTAAAGTAAAAAAAAAAGAAGACTCGGGCGCCTGGGTGGCTCAGTTGGTTGAGCGACTGCCTTCGGCCCGGGTCATGGTCCCGGAGTCCCGGGGTCGAGTCCCATATCGGACTCCCGGCTCTGCAGGAAGTCTGCTTCTCCCTCTGACCTTCTCCCCTCTCATTCTCGGTCTCTCTCTCTCTCTCTAATAAATTAAAAAAAAAAATCTTTAAAAAAAAAAAAAAAGAAGACTCAAATAAATAGAATTATAGAATTATAAATGACAGAAGAAACATTATAACCTACACCCAGAAATACAAAGGATCATAAAACACTATGACAATTTATATGTCAATAAATTGAATAACCCAAAAGAAATGAATAAATTTCCAGAAACACACAACTTACCAAGACTGACTAATAAAGAAAAAATTTTGAATAGACCAATAATGAATAAGGAGATTTCGTCAGCAATCAAAAATCTCCTAAAAAAAAAGCTCCTAGAAGAAAACATAATTACTGACCTCCTACACTAAAAATGCAGCAATTATGCCAGTTGCTGAATCAATTTTGCAATATTCACCTCCCCTACCCAGCCACACACCCCTTTCTGACTGATGATAGAATTTAATTCTTCTTGGTGTGGAATTTGCTTTTCCCAAAATGACTTTTTGAGAATATGCTGATGTATCTGACTTAAAGTTCAATGAATAATACTGTTTCTCTATTTTCAAGATCACTCTACGTTCCTCAAAGTCAATTCTATGTAATAGCTCTAGATAGAAGCCAAGGAATTTCAGAACAAACTAAAGTAAAATGGGAAGCATTTTAACTCATTAGGTTATCAGTAGAGAAAATAAATCTCAATCCAATCTGCTCTCATTAGTTGATGTAATGATTCATTTTATTTCATGTTTTTCACATACTTACCCTATTCTAATTTTTCAGTTAAATATACGTGCAATGTCGATGTTGAATTATCAGTGTGAAATCCACTATCTAATTGCAGTCATCTTCCAGTCTCTTTTAGTCATACAAGTGCATATTAGCTTCAGTTCCTTCAAACTTCTTTAAGGTACTTTGCGTTTCACTATACTAGCAGATGTGTTTGTCTAATTATTTCTTATTTTTTTTCTGCCTCATAATTTTGTTCACATTTGCTGTGGAGATTTTAGAAATCATCTAGATTGTTTGGTACAGGAAGGAAATCAACCCTGGACTGACTAATTACTTGCAATCTTCCTGTTTTTCCTTGGATACATCTTCATTCTTACATACATTGGGCATTTTTGTTAACCCTTTTTACATACAGCGCTGCTCTACTTAGGACCAGAGCTTGCTATACATTAAGCCAAACCATTTTATATTGAAAGTGGATAAAATAAAAAGTGGTTAAAGTAAGCCACGTCTTCTAGAAGAAAGGACATTTGATTCAGCATTTTTAAAATGAACTATAGTTTGAAAGTTTTACATGCAGTCATAACAGAAAGAAAATTGGAAGAGAGAGGAGAAATATATAGGAAAATAGATCTGTATTTATCTTAATCAATTGTTTTTACTTCTCTGGGTTGTTTGTTTTTTTGTTTTGTACTTTAAAGTAGTCTTAGCATTTAGTTACATTTACTTCTGTTTGACTCACTTCTAAAAATAGAACAGGAAAGACAAGGACAACAAAAATAGAACACAAATTTAGAGAACATCAGTTCTTGCCAAAATGCAGAAGCATAAAATAAGAGCTTTAATTGGGCATGGAGAAAGTAAATCTCAACAAAATCATTAATCACTAGTTTGGGTCAAAATCTAATGCTCAGTTTCTCTTGCTTTTCATCTCTTCATGACTCCATCTCTCAGAGAAGTTTTTCAAGGCTTAACAGCAAAGGAAATGAAAGCATTGCTTGATATGTGACCTGGAGATTTGGTGGAGTGAAAGATTCTGATATTGAGATTAAATAAAAAGAATTTGAACTAATTAGAACACACACACACACATACAGTTGTGCTCAGTAAATTGTTTTTACTTTTTTCTTAAGGTTTCTACTTATTCTAAATTCAAAGCTGATGAAAGAATACATGATAGAAATACTAATTGGACCATTTTTATTTTCTAGGTAAGAAAACTATTGATGTATACCATTAATGTATGTTTTCTCTTTTTCCCTTTGTCACAATCTTACTTATAAATTTTATCTTTTTACTTTTAGTTTATGCATTCTATCTTTTATTACCTAAGAGATGTCATATGAATACTGTCAGGGAAACCTGAATTAATCTTTTATCTGTACAATAGTCGACATTTTCCAGTTCCTCCATAACATTCCAGTAAAGCATATACACACCGTTAACCTCTTTCTCCTCTGTATTTCAGTGCTCAGACTACTCTCATTAATCATCTGTACACCTAGAGCTTCTGTTCTTTTCCAAAACTCACACCAGACTAAAGCTCTAGAGATTTGACAGGCATTAGATACTTTTTTACTTCCAAAAGAATCAAAATGTCTCTTAACTATCAAAAGGAGGCTTACAAAGAATATGCTTTAGACAGACTTTGACTAAGAAAAAAACATCATCAAGTCCAAGAACTCCAGTGACAAATTTCAAGCAAAAAAGAAAGTCCTTTTGTTTGACTGTGTTACTTATTCTAATTTAAATAGATAATCCATGATATCAGACATTTTGGTATTTTATGGATAATTGGTAGAATTAATAATAGATTTTACAGAAAATTAGCTTATTGATCTCTGTGTGACATAAGATGCTAAAATTAGCTAGAAAGTAGAAAATAATTTATTTTTACTTGAATATTTCAAGTGCATCTTTGGAGGAATGTTATTTTTAAGGAACTTGTTGTCATAAGTGTTAAGCATATGATAAAAGGATCTAGAAAATCAGTGAATACACTGTTAAAATGTGTGAAATGGCTCATTGCTTTATAGATTGAAAATTTACAAGGTTACTATTCCCTCATTAGGAAAACATGATTAGTTATTCACTAATTAGAATACTTTGGATTTTAATTTTTTTTGAAAATCAGAGATGGTATTATCTATTGATGGAAAATGGTATTGTTTTCCTAAAATGAATTTTATTGACATATGGATAATTTTATTTGAAACTCTTAGTGACTTTTTGCTATTTGATTCATTTTGGTAAATTCTTTCATTCTAGCCACATTCTCATCAACTTTTTCATTCATTTATTGATGATTCATCCATCCATCTATCCATTCATTCATCCAACCATGCATATATAAGTATATACTGAGTTGAATTAATTGATGTAGATTCAAAAATAAATTATTCTGGCTTTCAAACATAATTAAGGAAACAGATGTATAAAAATATTTGACAAATGTTATTGTTGTTATACAAAACGTTACTATTAAATACTAAAGGGCCACAAATTAAACTTGAAGGATAGACTCCAATTAAAGAGTAGACAAAGACTTTTGGGGGCACCTGGGGGTCTCAGTGGGCAAAGAGTCAGACTTTTGGTTTTGGCTCAGGTCATAATTTCAGTGTTCTGAGATTGAGCCCTGCATTGGGCTTTGCTCTCAGTGCAAAGTCTGCTTGAGATTCTGTTTCTTCCTTTCTCACCACCCTCCCCTGTTTTTCTCCTTCTCTCTTCCTTTAAAATAAATAATCTTAAAAAAAAAAAGTAGACTAATATTTTTCACCAGTGCAGACATGAAGTGGATTTTGAAGGTTGAAAAGGTTGACTCAAGGAAGCCAGCATGGGTTGGCAATTGTGTACTCAGTCTCATGAAAGTGTAATCATATAGAGTAATGGCAGAAATTTCCATAATTAATGAACTTAATACAGCTTAAGCATTGAACAGAAGTGGCTAAAAATAAGGCTAGATATGTTAGACCATTATCAGGCTTATATGTCCAAATAAAAAGGTTTAACATTATTTCTTGATGAATAGAGAGTCATTTTGAAAAAAAAGGAATCACTGATAGATTTCTGTTTTAGTGAAATTATCCAAGTAACAATGAAAAAGACTGATTTGGTGTAGGCAAAACTAGAAGCATAGAGACAATATTAAAGTTATTCAATAGTGTAGATGTGGAAGGATGAGAGCTGAACTAACAGAAATAGTGTGAATGATGAGAAAGGAATAAACATGAGAGATTATAACAAATATGATAGATTATAAGCCTGCAGTCAATAGACAGTGAATAAATAGAAGTCGCAGATAAAAGAGAGGAAGTCGTTTTGATATTAAAAAATTCTATGAAAGAAGTACTGCGTATATGTTCACTTTAAGGTGCCTGTGGTTTCTTCAGATGATGAAGAGTCATATTTAGTCAAATATGCAGTCCTAGAAGGTTCTAGGCTATAGGTATAGTATTAGCAATTTTCAATGCATAAGTAATAGTTGAACTCATTTCTAGTAGAGTGGTCCATGGTATGGTCTGTGTACAGAAATTAAGATTAGGAAAGTGTTCAAAGCAGTACACTGTAAGACACAAGTTAATCAATAATTCATTGAAGAAGTATATTCTTATATTTAATCACAAATGAATTTTTAGAGAAATAGATATTTAATTAAAGTTATCCTTAGCTAACAAAAACTAAATGAGAGGATAATTATGTAGAATCTGAAGAAAAAGTTTCTTCCTCAGGGACTAATTTTTCTATCTGTTAGGGAATACTTTTGCAATAGGGGTTATATTGTCCCTAAGGAGCCAGAAATTGGCTATGCAGAAATTATTGGGGGGAGGAACCATATTCTTTTTATGTATAAGCAAAGGTATACATACAGTAAATACATGAATATATAGTATATCTGTAGTATTAAGCTTCAGTAAGACACAATGATTTGGGGGAAAAAAATAGGTTAAAGAAGTCTCCTAGGAGAAGGGAAATAAAAAATTGAGAAACACTGGTCTGGCAGTGGGTGGCAAACATTATGAAGATATTTCTGTGTGTCATATATGATTTGTGAACCCTTGGTATGTCAACTCTCATACCAAAGTGATTTAATGGCCACAAAATCACAAGAACTGGCAATTTCTCTCTCTTACATTTTTACTCCAAATTCACAATCTGACATTTTGACATATTTTTTCTGCTCAGCTGGTGGGAGGATGAACATTTTCCTGTTAGTTCCTGTTCCTGAGGGACCACAGCTTTTAATTTTAGGAAGCCAAGAACTTAGTGCCAAAATAATTAGTGTTACTTATTGAAAGATCATTAATGGCACCATCATCAAAAATCACTCCAATTATGAGAACTTCCTTTTTTCTATGATGCTTTCATTTAGGCTGCCATGTTTGCCCTTAATATGCTCATCCAAATGACTTGTATTTTAAAAGTTCTTCTTTTTTTGGGGGGGGGTGATTTATGTACATTTGACCTGACTATAAATTTTATTTGTGATTACATGTTAAATTTGGGGGGTTTTACTTATTCATTTTTTTTGTACCTATGGTATTCTGCATAAAGAATCATAGAATGAACTAGTAATGATGCAACCTCTGCCCTCCCTCAGGTACTATCGCATAAATAATAAGTTGTAAACGGGCTTAAAGAAAAAGAATATTTTTCTGGATACATCATGTGGAATAAGCAGTTGGCTTCTCTTCCTAATGTATTCATGAGGCAAGCGTATGAGATTTGTAATCTAATTCCTCTCAAGGAGAAATGTAGCCTGGATAGATAAGCCAAAAGCAGCCTAAATCCTAGCTGTGGTGTGTGGAAATGGGTTTGCACATTTACTATTTTTTTAAAGATTTTATTTATTTATTTGAGAAAGAGAGAGAGAGCATGAGAGGAGAGGTCAGAGGGAGAAGCAGACTCCCCGCTGACCTGGGAGTCCCACGTGGGACTCGATCCCGAACTCCAGGATCATGATCTGTGCCGAAGGCAGTTGCTTAACCAACTGAGCCACCCACGTGCCCAGGTTTGCACATTTAATTCCTAAATTCTAACAAAGTATTCCGAAGCTAAGGCATCTGAACATAACATTCGTATTTTAAGTTGTACTTTTGCTGAATTATTTCATAAACAAATGAATTCCTTAAAAAGAAGTTATGAATTAGTATTTCTGATCAAAAAGATCAATTGACTGTGACTCAATGGGAAAAATCTTTTTTTCAAAAAAGTCCTTTTTATCTTTCAGTCTTTTCTTATGCTCTCACTAAAGACCTAGGTCTGTGGGAGAAAATTTAAGATTTTCATTTCTAACAGTTTATTTTCTTATATGAGTTAAGTTTTAACTTAGAATTCTGAAATGGTGCTGGGGAGGGTGGGGTATCTATTAAGCTACAAAAATGATAAAACAATTATTACTGTGTGGTCTTTTATTTATCCACCCCCCTCATTTTAGGAGACATTTTTCAAAGGAGTACTTGACCTGTAAACATTAACAACATTTTATCTTGTTTTTCAACTTTACTTTTCTCTTCCTTTTTGAAGGGAGCTAGTAACATTTTTTCACTTGGCAGGAAAAAGAGAAAAATTCCCCTCCGTTATGTATTTCCATGGTTCCCCTTTAGCCAGGCTTAGGCTTAGTACAGTGACAGCCAATTTTGCCTGCTCAGCACAGATGCAGGCTGACTTGGCTTGGCTTCACTCTCTCTTTTCAAATCCACTTTTCTCCTCATCATGCCTGGCCACTGCTATAGTTTCCTCTTTGCCTGAGGAATCTGTGATGCCTCACATAACCTAGCAAATTGTACATTATCTTAGGTAGTCTCTATGTTAAAAAAAAGAGTTCCACCGTGCATGCATTACAATGAATTCACTAGAATATTGGTGATAGGAATAAAATATACCTATGGTGCCAATTATTTTTACTTCAATGTAAATTAATAGGACTACTTCATGATGTTGTCAGAACTTAAGGAATATAAAAAATAGGACGCAAAGCATGATGCCAGAACATTATCCATGTGCATCTTTCAATGAGGACTGAAAACCCCTAAATATATTAATTTTTCTAATTGGCAGCAGTTATCGTCAGGGAGGAAGAAAGAATATACTTTCTACAAAGGACACGATACACTTGCCTTGTAACAGCACATTATCTGTGTCTTTTATAGCCCAGAGAACGTGAATACTTGTGTGATGTCACCTTATAATCAAGAGTAAATATTCTGTGTGCAGAAAGTTCACCTTGAGAATGAATAGTAGTGAGAGCTGAGGAAATTAACTGAAGGAAAGGACAAAAATATATGAATAGACAACAGAATGTTTTCCCTTGAGGAGAAGAGCAACAGAATATTCACAGAAAAGCAATTACTATGAAACTTAGTGAGGTATGCCAAAAAAGTGAAAGGAAAGTTAATGAGCTAAACAGAAAAAGGAAAGACGGCAACAAAACAAATCCGTTAAGATACTAAAATTATAAGAAAATACATATCAATACACAGTATCTAGCATCTGTAGGTTATAGGCTTTTCATTGCACTAGGTTATATACATACTTTATCTCCTCTCTTTGATTGCAAACTACATAAGAATCTGTAGTAGGTTCATTGTTAAATTATCAGCCTCTCCCATTTGAATGCCTAACATGGTGTTAGGGGCTCAGATACAGATTTGTGGGCATCTGGGTCCCACAAGTATAAAGTGTATGGGAATGTTTTCTCCACCAATCCTCAATTGTCACTTGTAAGTTCTCTGAATTGAAAAATTGAGTTGACGAAAGACTTCTGTACTTCTCTGAAGTTCTATGTTCAGACATCTGAGTTCTAAAGCCCAGCAACCATTCAAGTAGGAACACACATCAAAAGTCTAAGCACAAAAAAAAAAAAAAAAAAAAAAAGTCTAAGCAAAAAGTTTGGTCTCTACACTATCCTGCCGCAGAGCCTCCCAGATAAAATTAATATCTAAAGAAGTGGATCTACACCCTTTCCTAATCTACATTTTAAGGACATACCACATTCCTTCATTGTAAAGTTAAACACTTTACTAGATTGTCTTAGGTTTTTTTTTTAAGTATTACCTTTACATTGTGACCTAAGTTATTACTGAAGTGATCACCATGGCCTTTAACCTGACTAAATTTTAGACCACATTTTTCCTGATTTGAAGCTCCTGCCTTCTATTTCCTTAGAAGATTTATGTTAGAAAACTTATCTAAATTATTTCTCTGCCCCTTTCTGATGTTATTATTTTTTGTTTCCTAAACCTCTTGCCAGTTTACTACCCAGAAATGTCTTCCCAAAGGATCTGGAAACCGTCCCTTTGAAATGTGAACCTTAATGGAGATAGTAGCCTTACCACCCAGTCTCTGTGAGAAGGTAGAGACTTAAATTAAGGGGTGCTAATTAGCAAACACAATGGAGTAATCTCAGAGTAAAGTATTTGCAAGCTCAGGAATAACTCACCATCAACCTCTCTTCTAATATTCTCTAGTATCTCTTACAAGCTCATCCAGTGCTTAAAAAGGTGGGTAAGAGAGAAAAAGTTAAGTAGCAACAACAAACATTGCCTTGTTTCAATGGAGGTGAGTTCAGTTTGTTATGGTATTTCTCACCTATAAGCTTGAATAAAGTCTTCCTGGCCTGTTTCACTTTGTACAATTTTTGCTTTGGCAAATGGATTCTCATTTATCTCCTAATTGTTACAAAATCATTATCTATTTTAATATTTGGGGGACCCAGATAATGTCTTTCATAAAATGATAAGAGTAAAGTTTATTTATTTGTTTGTTTATTTATTTATTTCAGTGACAAAACTGAGTATTTTTCTGAAGATTTTATTTATTTATTTGATAGAGAGAGATAACAAGTTGGCAGAAAGGCAGCCCGGGGGGGGGGGGGGGGGAAGGGAAGCAGGGCCGCCCCTGCTGATCACAGAGCCCAAAGTGAGGCTCAATCCCAGGACCTTGAGATCATAACCTGAGCCAAGGGCAGAGGCTTTAACCCACTGAGTCACCCCGATTCCCCAAAACTGATTATTGTTATTGAGGATATATTGCAATGGTTTTCATCTTAAACCATCAATTGGAGTATAAATTGTTTCTCTTTTGTGAAAAGCAATTTAGTAGTATGTATCAAAAATTTTAATACATTCACTTTATACCAAGTAAATCCAGAAGAATTTATGCTAAGGGTATAATCAGAGATTTGCACAATTATTGATGAAAATATTCCTAAATGTTAAACAATGAAATAACCATTAAGTATATTATGGCATGTCTGGAAGAGAAATTATTATAGAGCCATAAAATAACATCGGTGAATGATACTTCATAGCATACTTCATTATCCTTGTGTAGTTTCAGTGCCAGTTGGGAGTAGGCAGAGATTTATTATGGCCATATGCTAAGTATATTGAAAGAAATTATGTAACCAAAATATAATCTTGAAAGTTCAAGAAGAGAGAAACCCGGATATGAATTAACAGTGAACTAAAGACAAGTAATGAAAAAATTTGTGTATGAGGTAGCCCTGTTTGATTAAGACATCTTTAGAAATCTTTTTTTTTTTTTTTTAAAGATTTTATTTATTTACTTGAGACAGAGACAGTGAGAGAGAGCATGAGAGGGGAGAAGGTCAGAGTGAGAAGCAGACTCCCTGTGGAGCTGGGAGCCGGATGTGGGACTCCATCCCAGAACTCTGGGATCATGACCTGAGCTGAAGGCAGTTGCTTAACCAACTGAGCCACCCAGGCGCCCTGATTAAGACATCTTTAATTGGAATCTATCAACTATCAAGGGTTTTAGGAAGTTTATGCCTCTCTCAAATAACTTGGAAATTTTGTGATGTATATGTGCTTCTCTGGTCAAAAGTTAGATTTAATCAGGTTCTCAAAAGATTTGGCAATTCCCAAAATCTTAAAAACAAAAACATTTGAATTAATAGAAGAGTGGGCCAAGGTGTTTCTTTCAGCCATTCCAGTAATGATTTATGGAGTATTTTGTGGCCATTCTTATGACCATTCACAGCTTTCTGGTAAATGCAGGCGCATAGTCTAAATATCATCCTAAATATCATCAGATAAAAATGTAAATGGGAACAAAAAAAATTATTTTTTTAAGCAGGTGTTCACCATTCCATTAACCAATGTTGATTTGCTTGCTGAAATTTACATAATACCCACATTGTTACTAGGAGTGACAGAGACTAATAGAATCAAAAGTTAGCTCTCACTTATGCAGGTGCAAGCTAGTCTCAAATTATGTAGTCATTTGCTTTGTTCTAGGAGAGCCTGTTTCTTCAGTAACAGCATTTTGCTTTCTATGGCAATTGAGCTTTCCAGTAGCAAACTGCTTCTTCTATTATGTTGTCTTGAATGAAATTTCTGTGGAATATACTAAGAGTTCTGTTTCTTTAGACACTTTAAAACATTTGCTTATATTTTTTATACACTGTACAAATACAATAAGCTGAACCCATTAAATACTTGTTTAATTGTGGTGCAGAAAGTTAAAATACTATATTGTAAGAAGTATTAGTGTTATCTTTTTTAGCATTTTAAAGGTATTAAGAACAACATCCATCCACTAAATCACTCATTTCTTTTAAACACATGCACCAAAGACTGAGCATGTCTAAAAGCATAAAGAAAATCTGGTCCCATTTACTTCAGTTAGACAAAACAGAATGTGCAAATGTTAAGAGTAGTTAAAAAAAAAAAAGCCAACACAACAAGTTTGATAAAGTTCAACAACAGTAGAGTGTATTTTCATTCCCAATTCTTTGGAAAACAAATGGAATAAAAGTGAATGTCATCATTAAGTTTTAAAACAAGGAAAGAAAAAATTAATAATAAGATTGATTTGAATTTTAGCATCATTATATTAAAAGTATGCTTCATAATTTTTTAAACATTTATCATCTCTTTTATTTTGCTTTTCTTTCCCCTTATTGTTTTCCTCTCTGAGTCTGCTTCTATCAGATAGATGTCTAAATGCTAGAAGGTTGACTCCAACTCTATATTAGACATGAGTGTGCTTGTATTTCAATTCTTGTAATTATAAGTGGCCCCTCTACAGACTATTTTGTTTTCTATGAAACACAACAGAAAGCATCAAATTAGGGGAAAAGAGTGGCTCAGGCTGCCCCAAGCAATTAAGAGAATTAAAGAAAATTACTAGTGGATGCTTTATATACAGCAGGGGCTCTGTGGATGAAGAAATATAACTGCTAGTCACACCTGTGCTGATTTGCACTGTGGAATTGAAATTATCACGAGTAAATATAATTACTTAGCAAATTTAATAAATGTTGTTTGGGGTTCTGAAAATAGCACTTAGTTCTACAAATTACATAGTGATAAATGTGGCAGCACACGTTCAATGGTACCTTCAAACATAAAAATATGTAGAATGTTCTGGAACGTAGCAGGATGGTTATGGAGAAAAAAAAATGAAACATTCCCGCAACTACTGGGCACCAAGATGATCACAGTTACCCATACTCTCATGTTCTTTCTTTGATTAGGTAATTTTGTCAAAATTATTTTTCCCCAAATCTCAAGTTGCTTAGATAGAAAGCCTGTCCTCCGGATTTACAAATAAGTTTTTTTTTTAATTATTCTTAGTAAGAAATTAGTAAAATTTGTTAACACTTGAAATGAAGTGCCCTAAATAAGTATTTAATTAACAAATAAAGCAGTTATTGCTCTTGAGCTGTAATGACTGGCAATAATTACTTTACGGAATTTAATAGTTATGAAATTAACAGAGATAAGTAATAAAAGGAAGAAATTAAGCTACACTTTTCATCATAACTTTAATTTGTGTGCTCTTAAGAATCATAAAAATGATTGGCCTTTTATTAAATGAATATTAAGATAAACATTCATATATCCTATTTTATCTTTGGAGAACTGTGTTGACCCACTAAGTCATAATTGGAAATTAAAATTTAACACAATTTATTTTTGTTAAAAGGGAATAAAGTATTTATATATTCTGTAAAATTGCCATATGGTACAAGCCTACTTAGTGTATGACTTCTGTCATAATACTAATAACAAATAGCCTTCTACTTTAACCAGTAAAATGTTAGAAAAAAATTTCAATAGTTTAAGTACATTTAAGCATTTTAGCAAAATGGTTTTTAAAACAGTGTATTAGTTTCCTAGGGCTGTTGTAACAAAGCAGTGCAAATTAAGTGGCCTAAAACAATAGGAACATATTCTGTCATGGTTCTGGAGGCTGGAAGTCCAAAATTTGGTTTCTTCCAGACCAAAAGCTCTAGGGGAGGATCCTTCCTTGCCACTTCTAGTTTTGGGGATTTGCTATCAATCTTTGGCACCACTTGGCTTGTAGACTCTTTGCTTCAATCTCTGCCTCCTTTGCCGCATCGCCTTTCCTGTGTATCTGTGTCTCTGTATCTTCATATCATTTTCTCTATGTGCATGTACCTGTGTTCAAATGTCCTTTTTCTAATGAGAAAAGCTGGATACTGTAGCTGTTCTAATTCAGTATGACTACATCTTAATTTGTTTACATCGGCAAAAACCTTATTTAACAAATAAGGTCACTGTATTAGTTCGTTTGGTCTGCTATGGTAAAAATACAATACCGTGGGTGCTTTAAACAACATATACTTATTTCTCACAGTTCTGGAGCCTGGGAAGTCCAAGATCCAGCACTGGCTGATTCAGTGTCATGAGTCTACTTTCTGTTTCATAGATGGCCGATTTGTTCACTGTGTTCTCACAGGGCAGAAGGGGCAAGAGAGCTCCGTGGAGTCTCTTTTAAAAAGGTACTAATCCCACTGCAAGTGCTCCACCTTGCCACATAATCACCTCCCAAATGTCCTACATTCTAATACCATCCCATAGGGTGGCTACATCTCAATATAACAAACAATTTGGGGAAAGATACCAACTTTCAATCCATAACAGTCATATTCACAGACTCTGGGTGGATGTAAATTTTTACAGAACACTATTCAACCCAGTTCAAATGTGAAATATGAGTGTTTTCTAAGTTCTGAGACTGACTTCGAGTTCTGTGAGTGTTCTACAACAAACAAAACTTCCACTGGGCTATTCACCAACACACAGCAGATAATATTGCTTCTCCTATAGTTTAGGGACTGGTAAACATTTTCTGTATAGGGCTAGATAGTAAATATTTTAGGCTTTGCAGGTCAGATGGTTTCTGTCACAACTTCTCATGTCTGTTTTTATAGCACAAAAGCAACTGTAAGCAATAGGTAAGTGGATGGGCATGGTTGAATTTGGCCCCAGGCCATGGTTTTGCCCTCCCCTGATATTGTGGAAAGAAATTATTTTATTTGCTTAATAGGGTAAATTTATTAAAAAAATAAATTCTAAGGAAAATCTGTTCACTCATAGTGATGTCTTCATTTTTTAAACTCTTAATTTTTAATGTTCTTTTAATTTTTATTTATTTTTATTTTTTAATTAACATATAATGTATTATTTGCCCCAGGGGTATAGGTCTGTGAATCATCAGGCTTACACATTTCACAACACTCACCATAGCACATGCTCTTCCCAGTGTCTATAACCCAGCCACCCTATTCCTACCCTCCTACTCCCCAGCAACCCTCAGTTCATTTTGTGAGATTAAGAGTCTCTTATGATTTGCCTCCCTCCCATCTTGTTTCATTTCCCTCCCCACCCCATATTTTAAGACCTGGAAAACAAAACACATTAAATCAGGTTCATAGGAAGAAAAAAATATCTCTAAATTAAAAAATGTGAATTTGGTGTGAATTTTTCAGTTCAGATATGTGGCCTTACTGAATTCAGTTCCCTGGGTAACTGCAGATCGTATGTCCTTAAAATTAACAGTGTCTAAAACTATTTTATACTTTCAATTCACCCATTCTTAACAAACAGAATTTTTAAACACTCACTATTAAGAGGTCACAAATGGATCAAATGAATAATATGTTACTTAAAATATCCTGGACACTTAGTGACATCCTAGTAATGAGATTTTAGATGAATTTTCTAGCATCCTTAATAATAGTAATGCTGGGTGGTAAGTGTTACCTAATAAAGATTTATTTTAAATGAAATTTATCATATAATTAATAATATTATTCTTCTAGTTTTAGTAATATTATAGTCAAATATCAACAAATAAGTTGTTACTGAGTTACATGATTTTAGTAAAACACTCAATGTTTTAGCTGTGAATGCTGAAGAATCAACATTCAGTAAACAGTTTGAATCACTGTAAAAAATAAAGATCAATATTGGAGAGTTGTTGCAAATCCTATCCATTTAGGTTTGATTAACTGACAAGGTTAAATTCCAAACAGCATTAAATTTTGCTTTCTTTGTTTTTAAACATGAGAAGTTTCTCTAAGAATGAAAAAAATTAACTTCATCTACTCGTGATATTAAAAAAGAACTCTTGCTACAAAGAAGGATATCCTGAAACCTACGAACTGTGCAAAAAGAATAGATTATGTCAGAAAATGCCCAGATCCTTTGAGTCAGCATCTCATGGCCTAAGCAAATTTTGCCTGTGAATTATGTTAGAGTTCTTCCTCTGGATGGGATGTATCACCTACCACGTCTGAGAAATCGCCAAATCTTTTCACGTCCATTCAACATTTTTTGTTGGGTTATTCTGATTCTCACCAACCTCTCCATTCCTGATCTGCTGCCTTATTTAGGATTCTAGGTATTTCCTACTAAATAATAATTATGTTGCTATCTCCCATCCTCATATCAGTTGGTATCCTTTCCACTTTAGTCTCTTTATTTTCTGAGAGTACTTTTCAGTTATTGTTTCTTTCTTTTTAAAAATTCATTGGCCAAAATATAATACATCATTAGTTTCAGATGTGATATTCAATAATCTGTCAGTTGTATATAACATCTAGTACCCTTCACATCGCATGCCCTTCTTAATGCTTATCACCCATTTACCCCATCTCCCACCCACCATCCCTCCATCAACCCTCAGTTTGTTTCCTATAGTTGAGCCTCTCATAGTTTTCCTCCATCTCTGATGACTTCCCATTTTAGTTTTCCCTCCCTTCTCCTATGATCTTCTGTGCTGTTTTTTATATTTCACAAATGAGAGAAACCCTATGGCAATTGTCTTTCTTTGACTTATTTCACTTAGCATAATACCTTCCAGTTCCATCCATGGAAATGTAAATGGTAAGATTTCATCATTTCTGATAGCTGAGTAATATTCTATTGTGTGTGTGTATATATATATACATACCCACATATATATACCACATATTCTTTATCCATTCATCTGTTGATGGACACCTGGGCTCTTTATACACTTAGGCTATTTTGGACATTACTTCTATAAAAATTAGGGTGCATGTGCCCCTTTGGATCACTATATTTGTATCTTCCAAGTAAGTACCTAGTAGTACCTAGTAGTGCAATTGCTGTGTCTAGGGTAGCTCTATTTTCAACTTTTTGAGGAACCTCCATACACTTTTCCAGAGTGGCTGTACCAGCTTGTATTCCCACCAACAACGTAAGAGTACTCCCCTTTGTCTATATCCTGGCCAACATTTGTTGTTTACTGACTTGTTAATTTTAGCCATTCTGACTAGTGTGAGGTGGTATCTCATTATGGTTTTGATATGTATATCCCCGATGCCAAGGGATGTGGAACATTGTTTCATGTGTCTGTTGGCCAATTGTGTGTCTTCTTTGGAGAAATGTCTATTCATGTCTACTGTCCATTTCTTCACTGGATTATTTGGTTTTTTGGGGTGTTGAGTTTGGTAAGCTCTTTATAGAACTTTGATACTAGTCCTTTATCTGATATGTCATTTGCAAATATCTCCTCCCATTCCATAGATTGCCTTTCAGTTTTGTTGACTGTTTCTTTTGCTATGTGAAGGATTTTATCTTGATGAAATCCCAATAGATCATTTTTGCTTTTGTTTCCCTTGCCTTTGGAGATGTGCTTTGCAAGAACTTGCTGCAGCTGAAGTTGAAGAGGTGGCTCCCTTTGTTCTTCTCTAGGATTTTGATGGTTTCCTGTCTCATATTTATTAGGTCTTTTATCTTTGTGTGTGATGTACGAAAATAATCTAGTGTCATTCTTCTACATGTGGCTGTCCAATTTTCCCAACACTAATTGTAGAAGAGACTGTCTTTTTTCTATTGGATATTCTTTCCTGCCTTGTCGAAGATTAGTTGACCATAGAGTTGAGGGGCCATTTCTGGGCTGTCTATTCTGCTCCACTGATCTATGTGTCCGTTTTTGTGCCAGCAACATACTGTCTTGATGATTACAGCTTTGTAATAGAGCTTCAAGTCTGGCATTGTGATGCTCCAGCTTTGGTTTTCTTTTTCAATATTCCTCTGGCATTTGAGGTCTTTTCTCATTCCATACAAATTTTAGGATTATTTGTTCCACCTCTGCGAAAAATATCAATGGTATTTTGATAGGTATTGCATTGAATGTGTAGACTGCTCTAGGTAGCATAGACATTTTAATTATATTTTTTCTCCAATGCATGAGCATGGAACATTTTTACATTTCTTTGTGCCTTCCTCAATTTCATAAGTGTTCTACAGTTTTTTTGAGTACAGATCCTCTGCCTCTTTGGTTAGGTTTATTCCTAGGAATCTTACCGTTTTTTGTGCAGTTGTAAATGGGATCAATTCCTTCATTTCTCTTTCTTCTGTCTTAATGTTAGTGGATAGAAATCCTACTGATTTTGTACATTGATTTTATATCCTGCCACATTGCTGAATTTGTATATGAGTTCTAGAAATTTTGGGGGGTGGAGTTTTTTGGGTTTTCCACATAAAGTATCATGTCATCTGTGAAGATTGAAAGTTTGACTTCTTTGATGATTCAGATGCCTTTCATTTCTCTTTGTTGTCTAATTGCTGAGGCTATGCACTGTGGGCTGTTCATATATGTATTTAATGATATTGAGGTATGTTCCCTCTATCCTTACACTGTAATAAGTTTTAATCAAGAAAGAATGCTGTACTTTGTCACAAACTTTTTCTGCACTAGTCGAGAGGATCGTAAGGTTGTTGCCCTCTTTTATTTATGTAGAGTATTACATTGACTAATTTGCAGATGTTGAACCATCCTTGTATTTCAGGAACAAATTCCACCTGGTCGTGGGGAATAATCCTTTAAATGTATTGTTGGATCCTATTGGCTAGTATCTTGGTGATAATTTTGACCTCCATGTTCATTAGGGATAATGGTCTGTAATTCTTCTTTCTGGTGGGGTCTTTGTCTGGTTTTGGGGTCAAGATAATGGTTTCAGAAGGAGTTTGGAAGTTTTCCTTCCATTACTATTTTTTCAAACAGCTTCAGAAGAATAGGTATTAATTCTTGAAATATTTATAGAATTCCCCGGGGAAGCCAGCAGGCCTGGACTCTTGTTCATTGGGATATTTTTTATTATTGCTTCAATTTCCTTGCTAGTTATTGGGTCTGTTCATGTTTTCTACTTCTTCCTGTTTCCGTTTTGGTAATTTATGTATTTCTAGGAATGCATCCACTTCTAGATTACCTAATTTGTTCACATGTAGTTGCTCATAATACGTTCTTATTTATTCTTTATTTCTTTATTTCTTCAATGTTGGTTATGATCTCTCCTCTTTCATTCATGATTTTATTCATTTGGGTCCTTTCTTTTTTTTTTTTTTTTTAAGATTTTATTTATTTATTTGAGAGAGAGAGACAGAACATGAGAGATGAGAAGGTCAGAGGGAGAAGCAGACTCCCCGTGGAGCTGGAAGCCTGATGTGGGACTCGATCCCAGGACTCTGGGACCACGACCTGAGCCAAAGGCAGTTGCTCAACCAACTGAGCAACCCAGGCGCCCTCCTTTCTCTTTTCTTTTTGATAAGACTGACCAGAGATTTATCAATCTTACTAATTCTTTCAAAGAATCAACTCCTAGTTTCATTGAGATGTTCTACTGTTCTTTTGGTTTCTAGTTCATTGATCTCTGCTCTAATCCTTATTAATTTTCATCTCCTTCTTGGTTTAGGTTTATTTGCTCTTCTTTCTCCAGCTCCTTTAGCTGTAAGGTTAGTTTGTGTATTTGAGATTTTTTTCTAGTGTCTTGAGAAAGGTTTCTATTGTTATGTATTTCTTCATAGTACCTTTGCAGCATCCTCAAGATTTTGAACAGTTGTGTTTTCATTTTCATTTGTTTCCATGAATTTTAATTTTTAAGTTCCTCTCTAATTTCTTGGTTAACCCATTCATTCTTTAGTAAGATACTCTTTAATCTCTAAGTATTTGCATTCCTTCCAAATTTCCTTTTGGGATTGAGTTTACATTTCAAATAACTATGTTCTGAAAATATGCAGGGGATGATTTCAATCTTTTGGTACCAGTTGAGACCTGATTTGTGACCCAGTATGTGATCTATTCTAGGAGACTGGTCCATGTGCCCTCAAGAAGAATGTGTATTCTGTTGTTTTAGGATGGAATGCTTTTTATAAATCTGTGAAGTCTATCTGGTCCACTGTGTCAATCAAGTCTTTGTAACCTTGTTTTTCTTCTGCTTGGATGATCTTTCCATTGATGTGGGGGAGTGTTAAAGTACCCTACTATTACTGTATTATTATAAGTGTGTTTCTTTAATTTTGTTGTAAATTGGTTTATATAATTGGCCACTCCTAATTTAGAAGCATAAAAATATTTAGAATTGTTAGTTCTTCTTGCTGGATAGACCCTCGAAGTGTGGTAGTCTCCCTCTTCATCTCTTATTAAAGTCTTTGGTTTAAAATCTAATTTGTCTGATAAGAGGATTGATACCCCAGCTTTCTTTTGATTCCCATTAGCATGATCAATTGTTCTCCATCCCCACACTTTCAACCTGGAGGTGCCTTGTATCTAAAGTTAGTTTCTTATAGACAGTACATCAATGGGTCTTTTTTTTAAATCCAATATGATATCTTTTGTCTTTTTGATTGGAGCATTTAGCCCATTTACATTCAAAGTAACTGCTGAGAGATATGAATTTAGTTCCATTGCATTACCTGTAAAGTCATTGTTTCTGTACATTGTCTCTGTTCCTTTCTGGTCTATTGTACTTTGGGCCTCTCTCTTTGCTTAAAGGATCCCTTTTAATATTTTTAGCAGGGCTGGTTTAGTGATCACAAATCTTTTTAGTTTCTGTTTGTCCTAGAAGCTCTTTATCCCACCTTCCATTCTGAATGACAGCGTTGCTGGATAAAGTATTCTTCACATTTTTGTCATTTAGTACCCTAAATATACCATCCCAGCTGTTTCTGGCCTTCCAGGTCTTTGTGAATAGGTCTGCTGTCAGCCTAATATTTCTGCCCCTGTAGTTTAAGAAACTCTTATCTAAAGTTGTTTTCAGGATTTTCTCTTTTATCTGAAATTTACAAGGTTCACTATTATATATTGGGGTGCTTATCTATTTTTATCGATTTTGAGGGGACTTCTCTCTACTTCTTTGATTTTGAATCCCTGTTTCCTTCCCCAGATTAGGGAAACTCTCAGCTATGATTTACTCAAATATACCTTCTGTGCCTCTCTATCAATTCTCACTCATGGACCCCAATAATTAGATATATTGTTTTACTTTATGGTATTGTTGATTTCTCAAAGCCTCCCCTCATGGTCCATTATTTATTTTTCTCTCTTTTCCTCAGTTTCCTTCCTTTCCATCAGGTTGATTTCTCTGTTACTTTCCCTTCTATCTCATTTACACTAGCTGTTAGAGCATCAGATTTAGATTGCATCTCAGTTAAAATATTTTTGATTTTGGCCTGATTAGACTTTATTTATGCACTAAGAGATTCTTTATTGTCTTTTATGCTTTTCTCAAGCACAGCTAGTAACTTTATATTCATTATCTTGAATAACTGCGCTGATATTTTACTTGTATTCATATTGATTAGACCTGTGGCAGAGAGTATTACCTCTGTTTTTTTCCTTTTGTTGTGAATTCCACCTTCTTGTCATTTTGCCAAGAGATGAATAGATGGACGAGAGAACAAAATAAAAAAATATCAATCATAACCCAAGTGAAATACACACTAGATAAATCTGAAGAGATCAAAAACCAAAAAAAGAAAAGAAAAAGAAAAAAAAGGGGGGGAGTTAGAGAGAATATAAACTCCTGGGTGGACAAAACAGGGTGATTCCTCTTTGTTCTGTGTGCATTTTGGTCTGTTTGTTAGAAGACACTAAATCCAAAAATTGTAAAGAAAGCAAAACTTAAATATGTATATACAAAAATAAAATTGAATACATTGAAAGGAAGCCAAAAATGAAGAATATATCTATAAAATGCAAATATAAATTGAAAGTTAAAAAAAAGACTTAAAAACAAAGAGTTGATAAAAATTTTTTTTAAAAACTAGTTGAAAAGAAAAAAGGAAAAAGGAAAAGGAAAATTTTAAATTGAAATATAAACAAATCATGAGAAAAAAACCCTCGAATTTTATATACCATTTTCCCCTAGTGCTGGAGTTTTGCAGTCCTGGGTGCTCCATAAACTTGGTGTTTCCCCGATATTTCAGCTGGTCTTCTGGGGGAGGGGCCTACTGTGCTGGTTCTCAGATGTCTTTGCCTGGGTGGAATTGCACTGCCCCTTGCCAGGGCACCGGGATTGGTATAAGCCGATTGTGGTCGCTCTATGTGGTTTTTGTTCCCTAAAAGCTTTCCACGCCTCTTTAGAGGATGAAAATAAAAATAAAAATTAAAAATAAAATAAAAATAAAAATAGCCGCACTCTGATCTATAGCCCTGGAGCTGAAAGATAATGGCCCCCTCTCTTCAGTAAACTCTCAGAAATAAGAAATCTTCATTTTTTGGGCACCAAACTCTGCAGACTCCTGCAGTGAGCACCTGCACTAATCCTCCTGGAGGAAGGCAAAAGGTCACCAAGTTCTGCCCTTTGCAGGACTGAGAGTAGATTTAAAAATGCAAAGTTTATCACAAAACTTTCCACTTAAAATATTTCAAGGTTGTCATTAAGGATTAGAATCAATTTCAAAGTTTCTTTAAACAGCTTATTGAGATACAATTGATATATGAGAAATGACTCATACTTAAAATACATGATTTAATGAATTTTAACATATGTATGTATCCATGAAGGCATCACAACAATCAAGGTAATAAACATATTTGTCACCTCCAAAAGTTTCCTCCTTCCCCTTTGTGTTTTGTTTATTTGTTTGTTTTGGGGGGATTGTTTTGGGTTTTTGAGGTGTTTTTTGTTTGTTTTGCTTTTTTGTGGTATCTTTCCTTTTGTGGTAAGAACACTTAACATGATTTTGTTTCATTTCCCTCCCCCACTCCCCCAAGACCCCCCCCCCCGCCTCTCAAATTCTTCATATCAGAGAGATCATATGATAATTGTCTTTCTCTGACTTATTTTGCTTAGCATAATACCCTCTGGTAATAAGATGGGATCAGGAAGGAGACAAACTATAAGAGACTTTTAAACTCATGGAACAAACTGAGGGTGGCTGGGAGGTAGGGGGGTAGGGATAGGGTGGCTGGATTATGGACATTAGGGAGGGTATGTGCTATGGTAAGTTGGTAAGTGCTGTGAAATGTGTAAGCTTGATGATTCACAGACATGTACCCTGAGGCAAATAATACATTATATGTTAATAAAAAAATAAATTAAAAGAACACTTAACATGAGATTCCATCTTAACCATTTTTAAGTTCACAACATAGTATTGTTAACCAGAAACACAATGTTGTACAATAGATCTCTAGAACTTATACATGTTGCATAACTGAAACTTTTATACCTCTTGAACATGTTTACATCAGTGTGATATATTGTATCAACAGAATGAATGATAAAAATTGCAAGATCATCTCAATAGATACAGAAATAGCATTCAACAAAATCCAACAGACATTCAGGTTAAAATTGCTCAACAAACTAAGCATAGAAAGTATTTATATCAATATTAATAAAAGTCAAATATGACCACAGCTAACATTATAGTCTATTGTGAAAAACTAGAAAATTTCTTCTAAGATAAGAAACAAGGCAAATATACCCACTCTTGACATTTTTATTCAATGCAGTACTGGAATCCAAGCCAGAGAAATTAGTCAAGAAAAGGAAACAAAAGGCATCCATATGAGAAAGAAAGAAGTAAAATTTCTCTTTTTGAGGATAACACAGTCTTAAATGGAGAAAATCCTAAAGATTCCTCAAGTTTCTTAACACAAAGAATCCTTTAAAAACTTGCTTATATATTACATATATGAATATATGTATGTGAAGCCAGTATATGTGTGTATATATGTATGATCCTCAGCTCCTATTAAGGCCATGGTGTTCTTTACACAAAGTGTTCTTTTTACCGGCAATATCATTCTATTTTGCCTTTTTTATTTAGCTAGATTCTAATTGCCCCTTAGGATCAATCGGCTCAGCCCTGTGAGTCCATTCTTGATTCTCCCAATCTGACTTAGATGATCATCTTCTTTGAATTTAATGCACCCACATTACTTTGTACACCATACATACTCTATTGCAATTGATGAGTGATATCACCCAACAGACTGTAAAGCTTGCTAAAAGCAAGCAATATGGTTATGTATTCTCATGAACCAACAGTGACATGCATATTTCAGATACTCTATAAGCTTATGCTGGCTTAATGAATAAATTAATAAATGAGTAATGGGATGATGGATTTTTTTTAAATGGATGGAATTTAGATCATAGTATGCATGGAGGCTAGAAGATTGAGAAATTTTGCAGAGGCAAGTTGAGGCCACATGATAAAGGATCTGACATACCAGAGACAGAGAATTTTAATTGTCTGCCCAAGTGATAGAGTACAATTGATGGTTTTTCAGATAGAATTATAAATTAGGAAGTTCAATTAGTCAATAATGATGAAAATGAAGTGGAGAAGAGAAAAACTGTAAATGAGAGCAATCAGGAGATAGTGGCATTGGTCTATTTTGACTGAAGCACACTTGCACTGGGAAAGTGGCTATTGGGAAGGTGATTAAGTATTTTGTTTATTTTGCTTGCTTTCCTTTCCATGGGTTACCTTTTTCCCTCACTAGTCCCATACAACCTTGGGAAAGGTTTTAATAATCTATACTTCAGAAGAGTTAAGAACTCTTCCCTATGCCATAAAATCAAACTTTAGACCTTTTATAAAATATTTTTACTATGTCCTTTTCTTCATCCTATTCCCTCATATATTTATCTGATGAACATATTTTCATATTCTTGAACCCAAATCTGCTCATTAAGTCATAGGACTTCAAAGTTTAACTATAATTTCAAAATTGCAGGCTTCAGGAGACTTTATAACCCCAGAGTTTGCTATGCTAGTGATTTAATTAGAAATTTTACTAATATTTGTTTAAGGCTTACTATGAGTCAATCATTACACTAAGCATCTTATATATATATATTTTTAAAGATTCCATTTATTTATTTGAGAGAGAGAGAAGCACCAGCAGGAGGAGGGGCAGAAGGAGAAGAGCAGAGGGAAGGACCAGCAGACTCCCCACTGAGTGTGGAGCCAGCAGCACAGAGGCAGGGCAACCCCATAGACCTGAGATCAAGACCTGACCCAGGTCTTGGAGGTTTAACCTTCTGAGCTAGCCTGAAGATCCTGTCACTTTAAATGCAATATCTCTTTCATTTATTCCCACAACCCTGAATCACAGGTCTTCTTCTCAAAAGTGAGAAAGTTGATGCTTTGATAGATGATGCAACTTGCAAAGGCCATATAAATAACAAGCACTAGAGGAAGAATTCCAACTTAAGTCAAACAATAAACCCTGTGGTCTTAGTTATAAAGCAACTATCAACTGAGGACTGCCTATATTCCAGAGTCAAGACAGATATATCTATATCTATATATAGATATAGATATATATTAATAACACTAATTTTATTGTGTGTTAAAGTGAATTGTAAGAGACAGAAGACAGGGCATATAAGAAAGCCCAGGGTCTTACCTTTGCCATGGCAAAGGTAATAACAATATGACTAATTTTAAAACTTGTTCATTGAGGGGATCTAATGAATTTTATATGGAGGCAGATGAACAGAGTATGGAAAACAATGACCACATTAGCATAATGGGAATATAGTTCTGCCTAAGTGACTAGAGGAAATTATTTTTTAACCATTAATGCAAATATATAGTGTTTCATTTTCTATTATCTGATTATTTTAAATACTGTGCCAGGGTAATAAATAGGGAGCTTTTTTTTGAAAAAATATCATTGCAACATTTGTTTTTTTTTAATTTGGTAAAATATTTCAAGTGAAGTCATTTTTCAAGATCTTGCAGACAAAACTTTAGCTCTCTAAATTTTCACTTCTTGTGGAATATGTTTTGCATTTTGATACTTAAACAATATATCCTACTAGTTAATATGTATTGATAAAACAGTCCAGAATTCTGGTAGGCAGTATAATAAAATTCAAACATTTGCTTTACATTTGAAATTTTTAAAATACAAGGGCTGTGTACTTCTAACCTCAAAACTTATACTCTCTGATATTACATAACTTCAAAATACCATCATATCCCACCATAGGGAGAAGAGTACTTTTTTTTAGATTAAAGAAATTCAAGTTACAGCACTTTTAGTGAAATAATTTACAATAACTCAGTGGGAATGCTGAATAAGATGGTGTGTGAATGAAAACAATTCACTTGGTTCAGACACATGGATACAAAGCTTTGTAAAAGTTACTTTGAAATATTTGGCTCACAAAGTTCATTTTACTCCTTTATTCTGAGTATAATAAATTGACTATATTTTTAAACTTAATTTTATAAAGATTTTCCTGAAATGTGAATATGACCCCTCACATATTTTCTAGACAATTCATAAGTATATTTATAGATTGAAATTTCAGACTCCTTTCTTGAAGATATAGAAAATAGACTCCATCCATAACCCCCTACATTTTTTTTATCTAAGGCATATTCTCCAGTCAAACATATAATAGCACTAAGATAGTAATATTAATCAATGACAAATAAGATTTCTGCTACTTAGAGAAATACTTAAGTCATCACAGTCATTTTGACCATCCATTCTGCTACATATGAAATGGTCAATAGGTTACTTTATCAACTTCTAGTTTCAGTAGCTATAAGTATACTTGTTCTAGATTTCCATACTTTATATGACTAAAATTACCTCATTATATTTCACATTTATATTTACCTGCTCTGCCCAAACCAATAAATGTTTGAAAAGAAATATACGGAGAGTTTAGAGTTAGCCTATTATTTCAGAATCAATAGTAATATTCAAGTATTTGGGTTATCTATAAAAATAATAGTTCACTCTGTAAAAGCATTATTATTCTGTATTTTAGTATCTATGTAAGTTATTCAATATTGAAAACACTTATTATATTCCGTGTAGTGTGATGAGTTATGAAAAGATATAAAAATGATGCAAGCTTCTACCATTAAAAACACAGGAAATACATTCATCATGAAATTCTAGTGACACTCATGACTCAAAAAATGCTGAAAATATATTCTCTGTTGGAGTTTAACAATGGAGAAATAGTCACAATGATGATGAGTGGTATTTGAGTTAGGCCTTAAAGATTAATAGAACTTTATTAAGAATATATGGGAACATCAAAGAGAAATCTGGGTAAAGGGAATCATTTGAAGAAAGGAATAGAAGATAAAAATGCAAAAATACAAGACTTTACATATTAGGAATTTCTTGGTAAGCAGTATAGAAAGCAACTTGCAATTTTTCTTCTCCTTAAATTCATATATCCGGTCATTAATCTCATTGACTACTCCTTCAAAATGAATCCTAGTTTCATTACTTCTCCATTTTCTCTTTTGCTGTCCTAACATAGGTTTTTATCATCTCTCTCAGTGGTTCTCCACTGAGGGTGGTTTTCCCCCTAAAGGCATATTTGACAATGTTTAGAAACATTTCTGGTCCAACTGGGAACAGGATCCTAAATGAATCTAGTGAATAGAGGTTAAAGATGACACTAAATATCCTACAATGCACAGTGCAGGCTTCCACAACAAAGAACTATCTGACCTGAAATGTCAGCAGAGCCAAGGTAGAGAAACCTTAGTCTACATGATGGCAGTAACTCCCTAACCTCATCCCTACCTCAAAGATTTCCCAAAGTAGATTAGAATTCATCGAACTATGTCATATCAGTTATTGACTGAGTTCAAATTGTCAGTGAAATGTCCAAGAAGAGATGCTTATCAGCCAGTTAAAAATCTAACGTTTGGGATCAAAAGAAATAATTTATGGAGTTACAAGATGGATATGAATAAAGCAAAAAGATGATAGTTCAAAATATAGAGATAGCTAAAAAAAATAGAGGTAGCTAAATTTTACTGTGTAAAACTTTAGAAGGAAAGAAGGAGCAAGTAAACAATAGAATATTTATAATTTAAGAGGTGAATGAAGGTAAGTCATACTATAAAAAATAAACAAAAAATCGATATAGAAACATTCAGAAGGTAGAAGAGCTCTTAATAAGGCATGATTGTCATCATTGTCCACTTCCAAGAACTCTGGTGCCACCTCAACATGCACTGGTATTCTATAAGGATTGGTAGTAATTCCACTTTTCCCAAAGATGCATTTGTTATTTACTTTCCTAATATTTTTAAAGTTTTATTTATTTTTTTAAAGAGAGAGAGGGTGCAACACATGAGTGGAGGGAGGGGCTGATGGAGAGGGAGAGGCAATAAAACCCAAGCTGACTTTGTGCTGAGCATAGAGCCTTGGTGGGGTCGCAATCTCAAAACCCTGAGACCATGATCTGAGTCAAAATCAGGAGTCAGACACTCAACCAATTGAGCCACCCAGGCACCGTATTTTTCTAATATTTTTAAGCCCTCTGTTCATTCTCATACTTAGGAAATCTTTGAAGTAATAAATCCAGGGGGAACAACACAATTCTATCAAAATGTGAACATTTTGGGGTTAAAAAACCAGGCAAAATACACATTTGTGGACATACACCCCAGCTGCCTACCAACCTTCTTTCAATCCACCTCTTGATGTACCAAGAATGATCAGGGAAGTCAAATAACATTACTTTATCAATAAATTTTGGGAAGTCTTTAAAATTATGTCTGGTTCAGATAGAGGGACATTCTCTTTTACATAAAAAGAAAATTGCTTTAGCAGAATTAGGTTTAAATATTTTGCCCAACACAGTAACTTTGGCATTCTCAAATTACTAGATAGTCACATTACACGTGTTTATAATTAATTGGATTTAAAAAAATCTTGAAGTGGCTGTTTGGATGAATAACCTATTTCAATATTCTGTTCAACGTTTCCCAGTGAGGAGGGAAAAGCCTTTATTTTGTATTAGATTCTGCCTGTATTAAAATAGCACTTAAACGTTTTGACTTCATTGATTTGTTAAAACTATCAAATGGTTTACCTAGCAAAATAAATATTCAATTCAGAAACAAAACAAAACAAAACAAAAAAATTACTGTGTGTAGATTCACCCATGTAAATAGAAAGCATTAAGTCACCCCTTTAATTGCTCAGTGTGAAGACTTCCTTTCTCACTCTTGAAATCACATTCTTTTTTATATTTCTGAGACTGTGTACCCAAAATAAAGAAAGGCATTAAGAGGGAAGGAAAAATGCAAGGGATATGCTAGTGAATTTTAAAGTTTTAAGAAGCAAAAAATTGAGAAAATACTACTGTTTTGTTTCTCCTATCTATATTCTTCAGTGTTTTTATTTGAGGGATGGTGAATAACACTTACAGGTTTATGGCTGAAAATGTGAAATTAGAATGAATTAAATATTATGTATTTAATTTATTTTTCATATATTTACTGCCCACCTACTGTGTTCAAGGCATTAAACTTGTCACTGCATTTACAGCTATTCACAGCAAGACAAGGAAGCACTTTTTTGAGCTTGAAGTCTGGACTAAGAGACAGAAACCAAAGAAATAATTAGACAATTAATTATTGTTAAATGTCAATAAGTGATGTTTGAGAAAATTATAAACTGCTATGACAGCATATAATACAGGGCATGACTAAGATCTCGAGATCTGGATAAAGTTTTTTCAATGAGATTATGCATGAATTGAACTCTGAGAAATTTGTGACAGTTGGGTAGGTGAGGAAAAAAAGCAAAAGATTCATTCCAAAAAGAGGAAAAAACATGGCAGAATGCTTAGGAAGAAGAGGGCATAAATCATTCTTGAAAAATGTCAGGAAGAATGTAGGGTGGATCATGCGTGGATTGGGGGCAGTATTGAAGATAATGTAAAACTATGAATAAAGGTCAAATCACGCATATTCTTTGAATTCATGTTAGGATGTCAGTCTTTATCCAATATTAGTAGAAAGCTGTTAAAAGTGTGAAACAGTGTGCTGGTGTGAGGCATTTATATCTCCATTCTGCACATGCTACTTTGGCTACAGTATGGAAAGCAAATTGGATGGAGGAAGAATGCATTTAGGACAAAAACTAAGATATATGGTACCGGTGGAGATGTGAAAAAGCAGTTTCATATTATTTAGGAGTTAAAATAGGCAGAATTTGATAATTTGTAGAACATAGGGTAAGACTTCAGGTTTATAGTTGGAAAACTAGGTATTTGGAAGTGTCATTCCATCAAATGGTGACAACCTTTCACTTAAGAAATTAATGTTACGGGGACCTGGGTGGCTCAGTGGGTTAAAGCCTCTGTCTTTGGCTCAGGTGATGATCCCAGGGTCCTGGAATCAAGCCCCGCATGGGGCTCTCTGTTCAGTGGGGAGCCTGCTTCACCTTCTCTCTCTGCCCGCCTCTCTGCCTACTTGTGATCTCTCCCTCTCTCTGTCAAATAAATAAATAAAATCTTTTAAAAAAATAATGTTACAGAGGGAGAAAGTTTGGTATAAATTTGGGACAGTTTGAGTTCGTGATGCCAGTTAGATACTCAAGTGGAGATGAGAAATTATATAGGACAACTTGCGGCACTTAATATGTATTTAATATAGGGCCCCTGGGTGGCGCAGTTGGTTGAGCGACTGCCTTCGGCTCAGGTCATGATCCCGGAGTCCTGGGATCGAGTCCCACATCGGGCTCCCGGCTCCATGGGGAGTCCGCTTCTCACTCTGACCTTCTCCCTTCTCATGCTCTCTCTCACTCTCTCTCTTTCCTGATAAATAAATAAATAAAATCTTTAAAAATAAAAAAAATATGTATTTAATATATATTAACTTAAAAATGAACCTGTGAATGAATAAAGGAAGGAGGCATTTAGCATGGTGTTTGTTTGCTATCAAGAGAAACAGAAAATACTTACTAGACCAAAATGGAAAATGGACAGAAAATCGAGTTACTTGCCAAAGGTCATCCGGAAACATTAAGGAAAGAATTAAAATAAAATGGAAAGGAAGCACAAGCATATATTAAATTATGCTGAGGCCAGTAGCTATTTATTTTTAAAATTGGAACACTTTTTTCTGAACTTATGATACATTGAAATTCATTGGAAATATTCATACACATATCTAAGTCAAATATATAATCTACCAAATAGTTTTGGCATGTATTTCCCTTTCAATATTTCTTCAGACATACTATGAAAATACATGAGATAAATGGGATTTATAAGGAGAGACTAAGCAATTTTTTGGATAAATAAGAAATGAAAATCTAATTTAAAAAACATATTACAAGACTAACTTATTTTTTATATATACAAAGTACAAGTTAAAAGATCACATACAAAGGAGAATGTTTCTTTTACATTTCAATTACATTTGTTAACAACGTTGTCCATTATCCACTATTACTCCTTATTAGTTGTGTTTTACTTTTGTTCAGTTTTTACTTTTGGATTTGCTGTAAAAGATTATGTTTCGTTATAAACTTTTAAATATAATATTATATTGGCATACATATTTTTTAATTCAAATGAAATAGTTTTCCAAATTCGCAACCAACCATGTCCCTCCTTAATTTAAATTATTGAAAATAGGGAGCATGCTGATAGTACATTTCAATGATTTAAAATCCTTTAATAGTAGAAAAATTACATTTTATCTTTGAGAAGATGTTATTTTCATGAACAAAAGCATTCTTATATTCCTAGATCATAATGTAGTTATTCTGTAATACATTTTTGATTTACAAATATTTTTGAGTAGAGGGAAATTATAAATCCCCAATTTCAGTGATAGAGTGAACATGAGAATTGTTACCTTTGATATCCTTTGGTATTGAGGTGGTTTTGAGGAAACGTAATTAAAAACAAAATCTTCCGGGATGCCTGGGTGGCTCAGTTGGTTGGGCAACTGCCTTTGGCTCAGGTCATGATCCCAGCGTCTTGGGATCGAGTCCCGCATCGGGCTCCTTGCTCCGCAGGGAGCCTGCTCCTCTCTCTGCCTCTGCCTGCCTCTCTGCCTGCTTGTGTTCTCTCTCTCTGTTAAATAAATAAATAAAAATCTTTAAAAAAAAAAACAAAATCTTCCAACTTTAAAAGCCTCTCCACAAAGGTAGAAGAGAAAGAAAACAGTTTTATTATTGACTGAGTATTAAATCAGAATGTGATGCATACCACAGTAATCCACTAAAGAGATTGTGAAAAAAAGAAATTGCAGTCAATCATCCATCACAAAAAGGTTCTCAAGATAAACAGAAACTAGCCCTCAGGTGAAAGGGTTTACCAGCACCATTTGGCACACCGACTTCATTCCAAAGGCACTTGGTGATTTAGGTGACCATTCATTTTAGCTAACTGGCGATATTCAGAGGGAAACAAAACTTCTCATATGACAAAATGTTAGTTTCCCAACTTGGAGTGAAGTACAGATGAATTAGTGCTACGCCCAGATTTTGAGATCCCCAAAGACCACCAGGGAGCCGAGTCCGAAGCAAAAGCAAAAGAGCCCTTTATTCAAACTAGCTTGAGCTCTGTCTTCCACACCCACCAACACAGTGGCGTGGTGTAAAGAAAGAGAGCGAGTTTCAAAAAGCGCAACAGTTTTAGAGGGGCCAGTGGCCAATGAGATTGTAACACACAGAAAGTTGCTTAGTAACTGTTTGAACTAGCCTATCTCCCTGGTCAGAACTGGCGCGCAAGTTTGGTGGGCAAAAGGTGGGGTTTATATTCTTTCCCAGTCAGGGGTTCTGCATTCCTATTGGCTAACCCAAACCCAACCCACAGGTGGTCTGGGCCGATTAGCCCAATGGGAGGGCTGACCACACTCTGACCCTCCCAGAGGCAGGTCCTGCGGGGGCCACACACAAGAAGGCGGGTGTAAGCAAAATGAGCTAGCCCTGCTCTGCTCCTTCAGTTAGGTTCTTATCCTCCCACAGAAACTGTAAGCTAGAAATGCTATTTTCCTCAATGAATACAACGCAAAGGGACAGTTCCCAGGTCTTGAGAAAGGTATTCCTGAGTTTTAACACTGGCAAGAAGCTTAGTTAGCTTTCAAATGATTTATATAAATAACAAAGAAACACAGAAAAAAACTTTTAATCACGAGTTTTCTCAAGCCAATTCTCTAAGAAGAGGAAAGTGGTGGTTATGGTCTCTTTTTCTTATTTTCAGCCGGAAGAATAAGTCTCTCTTTTAATCCTTATTTCCCTCTACAATCTCCACCCTGTTACTATAAAATAGTAACAATTTTATAGTGATTTCCATTGCTGTTTCTACCTTTCTCTGGAAAAATTGCAGCCACCTAAATATTCAGTAAGTTCATAGCAAAATATAAACTAAAGTGATTATCAGAATTATGATGGAACAACAGAATTAATCTTCAACAAAGCAGGAAAGAATGTCCAATTCTTTGGAGAGTCTCTTCAACAAACAGTGTTGGGAAAATTGGACAGCCTCATGTAGAAGAATGAAACTGGACCATAAGTCAATCAGAGAAAGACAATTATCATATGATCTCACTGATATGTGGAATCTGAGAAACAATGCAGAGGATCATAGGGGAAGAGAGGGAAAAGGGCAACAAGATGAAACCAGAGAGGGAGCCAAACATAAGGGACTCAAATTCAGGAAACAAACTGAGGGTTCCTGGAGTGGATGGGAAGTTGAGAGGTTTGGGGTAGCTGAGTGATGGACATTGGGAAGGGTATGTGCTATGGTGCTTACACCATGCTTACACCATGAATTGTGTAAGACTGATGAATCGCAGACCTGTACCCCTGAAACAAATAATACATTATATGTTCCTTTAAAAAAGTAGAATTATTTAAAAAAATCAGTATATAAATTCCCTTTGGTGAATAACCTTTGAATATATCATACCAATGGTGAATGGTTAAAACACACTCTTTGTCAGCAATGCACAAGTTTTCTTCATCATATATAAATTTTACAAATTGCTGTGATATCTTTGCTGCTTGTTTTCAATGATAAACTATCTGAATATTGTTTGGTAGATCCTTATGAAGTCTTTCTCTATCTTACTTATTTCTGGATCCTGATAATCTAAAATTTTAACTAAGAGGTTTTTTTGCACGGCCCAATAAACTTCTCCTGAGTTGTAGAGAAATACATAAGTACCATCACATCATGTATGATATACTAGGCTCTTTACTTAGTGTTCTGTTTGCAAATGATTTTTCATAGATATAAAACACAATGCCATTCCTGGCCACCATCTAGTATAGTAATATTATTATGAGGCACACATTGGAAGGTACAGATTGAAATTATATTGTTTAATGTATATGGCTCTAATTGTTTTAAGTCTTGAGGACAAATCCACGCTATGGGAATTTTTTAAATCAACGGTTTCACTATAACTGTTTACTGTAACTATTCCCTGAATAACAGGCATAATATTTATGTATCAACTTCTACTGGAACTGGAGAGAAATTGCATCCTGAAGTTAAGTAATATTAAAACTATGTTTTGTAGTCTCTTTCTAACAATGCCAGATGTCTATTCTATTAACTGAAATTTTTGTATCATCCTTCCAATTAAACCAGTTAAATTATTCTTGTTTCACATTTGGGCTTTAGTGACTGGATGCCTATTAGTTAACTTTTACTTTGTTTTTGTTGTTGTTGTTGTTTTAGATCTTATTTATTTATTTGATAGAGAGAGAGCGAGAGAGATCACAAGTAGGCAGAGAGACCTGCAGAGAGAGGGGAGGAAGCAAGCTCCTCGCTGAGCAGAGAGCCCAATGTGGGGCTTGATCCCAGGACCCTGAGATCATGATCTGAGCCGAAGGCAAAGGCTTAACCTATTGAACAACCCAGGGGCCCCAACTTTTACTTTGTTATTAGCAAAAATTACTAATGAAAATGGTCTCTCTTTTACTCTGTCATTAACCGAATTGTTGGACTTATGAGTCCAGACCCTGCTTATACCAGGACAATTTAGAGCTGATTTGAAATGAGATTCTGAGAACCATTACTGGGAGAACAGAAAGAAAACATAATGTAATAAATAATATTTATTTTCTAGTAAAATATGACTCTCAAAGTAATTGAAGTAACCTCACTATGAATATGTTTGTATATATATGTGTATATGGATATGTTATATTTACATAACTACTTTATGGAAATTCATAAATATTCATGGAGATGAATATATATTTATTTTGTATATTTATACATTTTAGAAATGAATATATTAATTTTAAATCCAGAACCAAGACTTATTGCTCTACTGACTGCTATTTATTTATTTGCCTGTGCAGACTTAATTTCAGATTATATGTAAACTTCCAAAATTTTATAAACTTGCCACAACATAGGAAGATTTAAGGGGGCCACTTTTACCTTGAGTACATGACTCCTAAGTAAACATGCGATATGAGTCAGTATCATATAAATCAGGTCAAAATTTGCAATATTCAAATGTTAGGATCCCACAAACTTGGAACCCCCAAAGCTGGGAGAAAGATGATAGCCAATTTCAGGTTTCAAAATCTTCTTCAGATTCTAGGAACCAAACAACAAGTTCTGGAGAACTAACATATAAATCAAAGTTGTTGTTGTTGTTTTCACTCCGCGAAAACTAGAATCCACTACCTGTAATATTGTACTGGTCCCCAAAACGGTCCAAGTTTTTTTGTTGGTGTTGTTATTAGTGGTGCATTATATCACATCTGCAAGTGAGCCCACTTCTAGATTGTAACGTTCTAGATCGTAACATGTAACATGGCCTGTAGCTAACAATAGATGCCATCAGTTAAAGCAATATTGCAATTGGCCTAAGGAAACTTTATGCCATCTTGAAGCAAAGAAATATAACAAAGCTATGGTATTGCTTTTGTGTTCCTCTGAAATTTCTGAGGCTACCAGAAAATCATCTAAATTTATCTAATTATAGATCCCTTTGGGGAAAATATTTCTCTAGGTTTCTTTTTGTCTGTTGGTTTATAAATAACTAGAGAAAACAGTGGGAGGGTCCAAAACCTTTGATAAATCTTGTATCATAAAATTGGACTCCTTCATAAGCAAAAGGAAATAAGAATTTCAATTCATATGCTAAAGAAACAGAGAAAAGGAAGGAAAGAAGGAAGGCGGAAAGGAAGAAAAGAAGGATGCGAAGAAGGGAGGAAGGAGAAGAAAATGTAGAACATAGATCAATTACAGAGAAAATCTCTGCAGACAATAGTACCAAAGTCACAAAACTTGCAAAATGAGGGACTATAGGGACGAATGCAATAACGAGTGTATTTATTTCTCTAAAACCTTGTACCAATTTATATAAAGGTCAATCATCTTTACCAAATTTATTTTCCTTCCTTACTGGAAGTATGGAAATATTACAGAAGAAGTGTAAAATTATCTTTGGTTTTCTAATTCTTTTGTAACCGATTTTATTCCTTTTATTGGACACTTAGCAAAGGAGACCACTTTACATGTGGCCATGTCTTATTCTTTTTTGTTTTGTTTTCTTTTGTTTTGTTTCTACATTTCAAATGAAACCAATATCATTATTCCCTCGCACCCAAAGTGATACACTGATCTGTTTCAGCTTGGGGTGCTTTTCCAGCATGGAGTTAGACTGCCACTTTCTGACATATCCCTTCTCTTTCAGAAGGCATCTGGTAAGTAAATAAAATGCCCTCTTCCCAAGATGCTACACAGACTGTTCTTTTGATTATAGAATATGGTAGTCTTTCTGATGGTAGGTCTCTTCCCAGATTTACAGGAGAAACAGAAGAAAGTCAGAATACATGTTCCTCAGACAGAGGAACTCTCTATAAGGGCACCATGGAGCAAAAGGAGCAAGGATGAAAAGCAACAAGGTTAATACAAAATACCACCAACCTTCAGCAAATGCAAAGTCAGAAACTGGGAAAACTACATGTGAAGTATTACCAGTTTCCTCTTCTGAGACTGCTCACATCTGTCTACTTGAAGTGGTTCATCAATTATTCCCTAGCTTTCTGGGATTTTTCTGATTCCCTTACTCTTGCATCCTACACTGTCTTTCTACAATCCCTCTTTCAATATCTTGGTTCCTTGTAAAAATGACACATAGTCCCCCTTCTTCCTTTCTTCCCTTTATAAGTTGGTCAGAGTAGGGATTATTCCCTTTAGTAAAGAGTTCCAACTGAGCAGCCAACCCAGCAGTCTTTAATTTCATCTTTGTCTTTCTTTCGATTATCCCCAAACTGAGTAGCTGCTGATAAAATCTGAATAATAGTCTGTCCTTTTTCCTAACTTGGGTTTGGAGAGTCCGCAAGAAAATCAAGATAAAGGTGGCTATGATAAAAGGGCCATTTTGATCCACCCTTGGATCCATGCCAATAATTTTGTGAAAGCCTCAACAAATTACTGATAGAAATCAACCAGAAACAGATCTGCCTTCTGGGTACTGTGCTACAACTTCTCCCAGGTCACCTTTAGCAGTAAGCCTTCATGTACATCTGTTAGCCACTCACTTCACTGGGTCTCTTTCACCCTTTGATCTTCCATACTTGTGTGCTGGGGTGGCAGATAATTGGCTTCTCCTGGTCACTGTAATTCCTTGAAGCAGTAATCTTTGGAAATCCAGTGTTCCTGTTCCATCGAAGGAGCAAAATTGGCTGGTTGCAGAATTCCATGCAGTAGTCAGTTCATATATCCATGTATGAGGCTCTAAATTGAAAACAGAGTACTGAAAACTTCCAGGTCTCAGAGAAGGAAGCCTTTAAACGAGTCATATCAGCTGAAAAGGAAGGCAAGAGATGACCCAGGAATCCTGGGTAACCTCTCAATGATATCAGCTTCGTTCAAGATCCAAATAAGAATGATTAGTTTTCTTCCCTCTGAGACAGGAAAAATGTAAAATATAGGCCTCTTCCTGTGTTAGCATTCATAGGATTTGGACTTTGTTGGTAAGGTGTGGATTGTTTGTTTGTTTGTTTCTAAGTGACTAGGTTCAGCTATTGTCCATCCTTTTGCTTTTGTAGGGGACAGTCTTTTATCCAAGATCTCAATTATTTCCAGATGGATTCTCATCGCATCTGCTCTCCTAACTACATGGTGTAGGGATGGGAGGAGATGGAATCTGGGTTACTCCACCAGGCATTCACACCCGTTCCCCAAACAGAGCAGATACGTGATAACCAGCTGACAAAGGTGTGTCCTTCTTGCTCTTTTCAGGAGAACAATCCATCTAAAAGGTCTCACTTATCCCTTCTTTTGAGTCTTTTGAGGCCATGAGAGATAAAGACAAACAAAGGAAGAAGGAACACAGAGAGCAGAGAAAGGACACATGTCTTCCATGGAAGAGAAGGTGCCTTTAATTCTTGTATTTCCTCTTCCATTTCTTTCAATTTTTTTTTTTTTGACTATCCAAATTAGTTGTACTTTTTTTTTTCTTCTGAATGATATCCAACTCCCAAAATACCAGTAATTTATTTGTTTGGGAGGAGAGCTAAATTAGTTATCCAGGGCTGCCACAACAATATACCATGGACTGGGTGGTTTAAACAGCATCTTATCCCCATTACCAGAATTGTTGGGGAAACTAATTTAAAACAAAATATCCTCCAAAATCTGAAAACTTCTCCACAAAGATAAAAGAGATTTAAAAAATTATTATTGGGTAAGCATTAAACTAGAATATGATGCCTATCACAAGCAATCTGCTAAAAAGATGACAGAAAGCAATCACTCCTTTTTATATAGTCAATCAGATACAACAACACATCGCACACGTGTTCTCAAGATAAATCATAACTAGTCCTCAATAAGAGGACTTGACAGAAACCATTTGTTACAGAATTCATTTTAAATTCACTTGGTAATTGGAGTGGCCATCTGTGTTCGTTAATTGGCTTTACCCAAAGGAAAAATTAAATCCTTATATTTTTATGATGAGATAGTTTTACAACTGAGAATGAGGTACATTCTCCAAGTCAGGGTACTACCTTCTCATAGGAACTGTGATAGGGATACCATCTTCACTGATGACTACCTTTTATTTTTATTTATTTATTATTTTTCAACTTTTTATTTAAATTCTAGTTAGTTAACATATAGTGTAATATTTATTTAAATTCTAGTTAGTTAACATATAGCATAATATTGGTTTCAGGAGTAGAATTTATTGGTTCATTTCTTACATATACCTTTTTCGATATACACCTTTTAAGGAAGTGATTCTCAGGCACCGGGGTGGCTCGGTCAGTTAAGTGTGTGACTCTTGGTTTTGACTCAGGTCATGATATCAGAGTCATGAGATTCAGCCTTGCATCAGGCTCAACACAGAGTCTGCTTGAGACTCTCTCCCTTTTCCTCTGCCCCTCCTCTCACTTATGGGCTCTCCCTCTCTTTCTCAAATAAATAAATAAGTAAAATATTAAAAAAAAAATTCTGAGCTTGGATCATATGCATCCAGGTATTAATTCAGTGAAGAGTTCCTTAGCACTACTTTGCCAGACACTATTGTAAGCACCATAAGGGCCAAGGACAGGCCACCCTCAAAGGTACTCCTTTGGCATATTGATGATTTTTTTTAAGAGTTTATTTATTTATTTGACAGAGAGAGACACAATGAGAGAGGGAACACAAGCAGGGGAAGCGGGAGAGGGAGAAGCAGGCTTCCCGCCAAGCAGGGAGTCTGATGCGGGGCTTGATCCCAGGACCCTGGGATCATGAACTGAGTTGAAGTCAGATGCTTAATGACTGACCCATGTGAATACCCTTGTATATTGATGATTTTAAATAAAACTTATTTATGAAATAACCCATCCAAGAACACTCAGATCCTCCTCTGCCCTCCCTGAAAGTGGGAAATAAACCTACCATTTGAAAAGTACCTTCACTGTACTAAGGAGTAAAAAACATCCTTATTACCAGAGATAGAGACATGAAAGCTGAGAAAGCAGTAGAAAAAAACTTTATATATATATATATATATATATATATTTTTTTTTTTTTTTCTTTTTCCTAATCAACTATTTCAGCCTAAATTCAGTTTAGAATTCCCAACTAATTAAAGCTTCCAAACACCTCTTTACTGAGTCAATTCCTTACAAATTTCTTGTCCATTTGCCTAAAAAGTATAAAAACTGCCTGCCTTGGTCATTTCTTGAGGTCTCAATTTCATTATTGGGCCTCTGTACGCACAAAATAATTTTGTTTTTAGTTTTCTCCTGTAAATCTGTCTCATGTAAATTTAATTTTTATTCCAGCTGGAAGACCTTGAAGGGTAGAGGAAGAACTTCTTTTCCTGCAGCACTGATTCATCATCGTAATCATCTTATATTTTGGGAGCAGCATATACTTTTCATGGGTTTGCACCAATGAGAATGATAATAAATATACTATTGCTCTCATTAAAAGATGAAGAAATAAAATCGGTGTTAAATATTTATTCAATATCACATACCAGTTATTGGTAGGAAAGAAATTATAATTTTTCTAGGTCTAAGATGTATAGAAATCATTAGGATGTGAATGTTTTATTCACAGACATTTGTGTGTATATATTTTCAGGTTTACAGATAAAATGTTAATGGAAAACCACTATGCCACTTGCTGACAGCACATGGGAGAAGAATGAGTCACAAACAAGTCAGCTTCAAGAGAAAGGGAGCAAAGGTGGGCAGTTGAGAAGACTGCCACCCCAACAACTGCTCAGTCCTGTATTTATTAGATACAAGGTAACAATCAACAAAGGAGTCGAGATGAAGGAGATTACAGATAAGCAAGATATGCCTGATCAAGCAGTATAGGATTTGTAGTTGAGTAAGCACATTTAAAGGTTTCATTTAATTAACTCCAGGTGATCTCTGGAGCAGGGGAGATAACAGAAAAAAGAAGCAGGCGGAGTTCCAACCAGAGCAGGCTGAACCTTCTCAGCTGCTCAGCTTCAAAGACACATATTATCCCCTCCCCCAGAGGCCTGTTGCTGGTACTGGTCAAGCATGTTTGGTCAGTACATTGTTCTGAGGGATGGTTACACCACTAGTATAATTATGAAGACATTTCTAAAACAATCCTATTATTTATTTTTTTTAACTATGTGACCTTTTCTGTCAAACTGCAATCAAAATAAGACATAGTTTATACTCCTATTCAGTAGTATAAAAATTCAAAATCATGCTAAAAAATTAACTTTTTTAGGTATTTTTGTTTGAACAACTCATAACTTAGTTCAGCTCCAAGAATGGAATAGGAGATTTTATATTACTAAAGTAAATTTAGAAGGAGAAAAACAACTGACAATTTAGAAAATATTTTCCCCCAAATTAAACTTCTTATAGCCCTAAAACCTGAGAGAGATCAGCCCCTCTATAGGATTGCTCTTTAGAAGCCTCCAAATATTACAATCTCCCATACTACATCATGTCAGAGCACATAGGCACCTTTCCTTTCAGGATTCAGTGCTCAGTGCTAACACAGCATCTCTGTACTGGCTACCATGCTTTATGCTCCAGGAAAACCTTTCTTCACAACTTTTGCCCTGTGTTCTCAAAACAGAGACAATTGCATGGGAAGGTCATGAAGCTTGTGGACTGCCCTCCTCCTGATGTCAGAGAAGGACACTGCTTTACACAAAGAGATTGAACGACTTGAAAAGAAAAACACAAATTTGGGATCTAATGCACAGATTTGTGATTATGGTTAACAATATTCTATTATACACTTGACCGTTGCTTGGAAACTAGGTCTTAAATGTCCTTCCCACACACACAAAAATGATGATTATGTGACATGATGAAGGTGTTAGATAACACTCTGGTGGCAATCACTTTGCAGTATCTGAGTGTATCAAAACATGTTGTACAACTTAAACCTACACAGTGTTATATGTCAGTTATGTCTCAAAAAAATGCAAAAGAAGAAAGACAAAAAAATATATAAATCTAATGCAATTTTGAGGTCCCGTTTTGGGGACCCTGAAGGCAATACGTTCTTACATAGTAAAATATAATTTTCCAATCCTACCAAGAAGATTCTTGGTTTTGCTTTTGTTCATCTTCTAATTTGTGATTTTGCAGGCACCCATGATTTAGTGCAGGTTTTCCAATAGTGGCAGCTGGCCATTAATGAATATTTTTATGTCAAATAATTCATATAATCACCAAATTTATGTATCTATAGGGTTTGTATGTATGAATCATATTATATTAGTACATTAGCCATTAGAATTGTGAAAGGTTTTATCCTTATATAATGAGATATATTTTTTTAATTAATAAAAAATCAGGGGCACCTAGAATGCATAGAATTTACTTGCATGAAGAAAGAATAAAGCATTCTAGGGGCATCTGGGTAGCTCAGTGGGTTAAAGCCTCTGCCTTCAGCTCAGGTCATGATCTCAGGGTCCTGGGATTGAGCCCTGCATCAGGATCTCTGCTCAGCAGGGAGTCTGTTTCCCTCTCTCTCTGCCTGCCTCTGCATACTTGTGATCTCTCTCTCTGCCAAATAAATAAATAAAATCTTTAAAAAAATCAACACATTTTTATTAATTTAAATAATTATTAATTATAATGTATATTTCATGTTTTAACTTAGATAACTGAATCATTGAGAGAAATGTAGATATAGATGAAAAGAATTTCATTTATGCATTTAATAATTTACATTGCTTTTGAAAATATTTTCAATTTTTTTCAACTTACAGTAAGATTGCATTTTCTTCTATGATAAGAACATTTAACATGAAATCTATTCTCAACAAATTTTAATGTGCACAAATAGTAGTGTTGCTATAGGCATAATGTTGTACATCACATCTCTAGAAATTTTTCATCTTTCATAACTGAAACTTTGTATGCTTTGAACAACATCTCCCCACGTCTTCATCCCCCATTCACTATTGTGAATTTTCATCTAGTCTTTTCTACTTGTTGTCAATTACTATTCTACTTGCTATTTTGATGAGTTTGACTATTTTGGATTCCTCATATACATGAAATCATGCAGAATTTGTCCTTCTCTGCTTGGCTTATGTTACTTAGCAGATTCCCTCTTAAATTCTAAGGATGACTGTGATCAAATATAAAAGAATTGTGGTATGTTTAAAATATACAAGTAATGTAAATATATAAATATTCTGGGGAAAATAAGAAAGTAAAGGCTAAAAGAGAAACAGGAAAATCTTTTTTAAATGCTCTACTTATATTTCTAAAAAGAGGAAATGATAAAAAGTGCATAAAATTTTATCAAATCTGACCATTACAAAATGCATAAATAGAAAATTACAAATGTTTACATTGTAATTAATACTGAAAACTATAAAAATGAACAAAGAACTTAACTTCATCAAATGACATGATAATATATAGTGACAACCCTAACGACTCCACCAAAAAACTAGTAGAACTGATAAACAAATTCAGTAAATTTGCAAGACACAAAATCAATCCACAGAAATCAGTTTCATTTCTATCCACTAATAATGAAGCAGCAGAAAGAGAAATTAAGAAAATAATCCCATTTAGAATTGCATCACAAATAATAAAATACTTAGTAATAAACTTAACCAAGGAGGCAAAAAACTTGTATTCTGAAAACTATAAAATGCTGATGAAAGAAATTGAAGATGACACAAACAAATGAAAAGATATACCATGTTCATGGATTGGGGGAACCAATATTGTTAAAATGCCCATACCACCCAAAGTAACCTAAACATTTAATAGAATCCTTATCAAAATACCAATAGCATTTTTCACAGAATACACTTTCAATTGAACTGAATAATTTAACAAAACTAGAAGACAATATAATGTTGAGAGAAACATACATTAAATGAGAACTCATTTTGAGATAAACTTTCTTAACAATGCACAGAATATGAGAGAAAGACATAGATGTATAATATATATAAAATACAAATTATATTGATTCTAGATCATTGGTTATAGAAAATAGATGGAACAATGAAAATAGCATTCATTTTAGATTATTGGCTTCAGACAGTGAGACTATGGGTAATTAATTTTCTTTTCCTCACTTTCTATACTTTCTGAAAAAGAGAAAATTAGTTTCTTCTATAATAATAGAAGAAATTATTTCCTTTTACTAATTGTTTATTAGTAAATAATAAAATTTTCTCACACATATTTCCTTTAATTTCTTGGATTAAGCTGAAATGTACTGCCATTTTACTACTTAGAAATAATGTTTCAGAATATAAATTTTTTTAAATATAGGAATATAATATTTGATATTATTTATAAATCTAATTGTAATGAAAGAAAAGACTAATTGTTAAGAGAGAAAAGACTAGATGAAAATGCATTATATTTTAAACAAGTGATCATATTATCTAATGATTATTTCCTCTGTGTGCTACTGTCCTATATATTCTGCATGTTCTATAATTCTTATGTATCATTTATAATTAAGAAAAATCTCAAACTTTTTTTTAAGTAAGGAAAGAAAAAGGAAAAAAGTTAAATGATGATCAACATCAATGGAGTAACATTTCCCCATTCCTAGTAGTTTAGATTAACAATTTCCTTATTATAATTTATGTCAGAATTTTTAGCTTTTTTGTGTGTAAAACTTTACACATAAGGCCATGAGAGTTTAAAATATAGGCAATAAAAATTCGTATTATAGAAATCAGCTTCTAATACTGGTAAGTTGCCATAAAGCAATGTATGGAGAAAGTTAATGTGTTTTGCCTTATTTATGTTGAGGAGAGGGCTCATGGTGAGAGAATAGGAGAGGTTTCACTGCACCTTGGGAATCATAGTAGTTTTAGTTGACTGTCACAAAGCACCTGACTTGGGTATAAAGTGTAAGCATATCCATAGTTATTGAAATGAAACATTAGTCTTTCTAAATAAACTTTAATTTAATTTTATTATTATTTTTTAAAGATTTTATTTATTTTATTTGACATAGAGAAAGAGATCACAAGTAGGCAGAAAGACAGGCAGAGAGAGAGGGGGAAGCGAGCTCCCCGCTGAGCAGAGAGCTCGATGCGGGGCTCGATCCCAGGGTCCTGATATCATGACCTGAGCCAAAGGCAGTCACTTAACCAACTGAGCCACTCAGGGGCCCCTCTAAACAAACTTTAATTTTAAAACAGTAAAAATAAATATGCTCTAATTAAGTATAAATACATGATTCTAAGAAAAAATAGAAAAATAAAATAGAGAATGGTTTCCCTTAGATTGTGGTCTGTATTCAAGAGTCATCCTTTCACTCAGTTATTATACCCCTAAAGCCCTTTTGGGTCTTTTTGACTGAATTCTTAATATGCCAAAACCTGAAAATTTTAAGCATCCAATGCATGGCTACTTCTGATTTTTTTATTAGTGCCATTATAAAGTGTTTCCCATCAAAGCCCATGATTCTTTATCAGTACTAATCTACTGTTTCTTTCCTGATGCTTCCAGACTACTGACAGCTCCTAATTTGGAATAATTAACCTCTTGAGAATAGCATATCCCATTTATCCCAGTGAGTAGCTATATTTCTCTATGTTCAGATTTGAAACTTCACAGACAAGTTATTTTTGGCTTGTATCTCAGGATTCAGGTAATTTATACACTAACAATGTTTTTTTTTTTTTTTTTTTGTAGAAAACCCAAAATTATATGGATGGCACATGTCATGTCAGGAGGTGGTTTGTTGTGGAGGTCAAGAGCAGATGGCTTAGTATTATGTCTGATTCCACTTAATGATTTTGGTGACATTAAAAAAATTATATAATCTTTCTTGCCTCAGTTCCTCCATCTTTAGCAACCTCATATGGTTGCTGTGGGGACCTAATGAGTTAATATCTATGAGGTCCTTAGAATAGACTTTGTTCCATTGATCCATCTATGTGTCTATTTTTGTACCAGGAACATACTGTTGTCTTCATAATATAACTTGAAGTCTGGATTTGTGATACCTTCAGTTTTGTTTTTCTTTTTTAAGATTGCTTTGGTTATTCTGGGCCTTTGTGGTTCCATCCAAATTTTAGGACTGTTTGTTCTAGTTCTGCATATACACATCATATTTTCTTTATCCATTCATCTGTCAACTAAAACTTAGGTTATTGTTATCCTGGCTATTGTGAACAATGCAACAATGAAAATAGGAGTGTAGATATGTCTTGGAGAGCCTGGTTTCATTTCTTTCAGATAAATACCTATGAGGGTGATTGCTGGATAATATGGTGGTACTATTTTTAACTTTTTAAGTAACTTCCATACTGTTTTCCATAGTGGCTGTATCAGTTTACATTTCCATAACAACACAACTTTTTTTATACCTTCACCAACCCTTAACTCTTGCTTTTTGGATAATCACCACTCTCAGGTGTGAGGTGGTATCTCATTGTGCTTTGGATTTACATTTCCCTGATGATGTTGCATACCTTTCAGGTACCTGTTGGCCATTTGCATGTTTTCTTTAGAAAAAAAATGTCAATTCCTCTGCTAATTTTTAGCATGGATGGTTTGATATTTTGCTAGTGAGTTGTAGAGGCCCCTTATATATTTTGGATATTAACCCCTTACAGATATATGTTTTGCAAATATTTTCTTTCATTCCATAGCTTGGCTTTTCATTTTGCTGATCATTTCCTTTGCTGCATTGAAGCTGTTTAGTTTGAGTTGATTCCACTTATTTATTTTTGCTTTTGTTGCTTATGATGCATATTAGGTCAAACTGTTCCTCACCCTCAACAAAGCGTAAAAACTCATTCACTCATTCATTATTCATTCATTCATCTATTTTGCTACAACAGTTTACTGGAATTTCTCTGGTGGAAACCTAGACTTCTATAAATCCTCTCTTGTTTATGGGTTATTGTCCATGACACTGTTCTCCAGAAGCTCCTGACTATGGCTGAGAGGGGCTGAAGTTGATTCATAGGCCACCACAGGGTCCACAGCTGAGGTTGAGGTCTGTATGCCAATTACCTGACACATGGGTGGGTAATATGCCTCCCTGGATCCCACAACTCCCACAAAGGTACTTTGTCGGTGGATGGATGCTGCGTTGTTGTTGTTGAGGGGCAGATATGATGGCGAGTATCTTATTTACCAATGTCGATGCTAGAATAGTAGTTGATAATGTTTTGCTAATGGTAAGTATGGATATTTCCACTTACAAATCTTATCAGTGTCTTAAATTCATATGATAAACTAAACTGGAAGTTAAAATCAGTTATTTTTTTTAAATGGACAATGCTTTTTTTTTTTAAAGATTTTATTTTATTTTTTTTAAGATTTTATTTATTTATTTGACACAGAGAGAGATCACAAGTAGGCAGAAGCAGGCAGAGAGAGAGGGAGAAGCAGGCTCCCCGCTGAGCAGAGAGCCCGATGTGGGGCTCCATCCCAGGACCCTGGGATCATGACCTGAGCGGAAGGCAGAGGCTTTAACCCACTGAGCCACCCAGGCGCCCCTAAGGATTTTATTTATTCATTTAACAGAAAGAGAACACAAGCAGGCAGAGAGACAGGCAGAGGCAGAGAGAGGAGCAGGCTCCCCGCAGAGCAAGGAGCCCGATGCGGGACTCGATCCCACGACCTGGATCCCAAGGCACAGGACCATGACTTGAGCCAAAGGCAGCTGCTCAACCAACTGAGCCACCCAGGCGTCCCTGGACAATGCTTTTTAAAGATATCCTAAGACACATTGTCATAGAATTACAATTAAGGAAAAGATTTAGGGATAGTATTAGAATAGGAAGGGGCCTTGGGGCGCCTGGGTGGCTCAGTGGGTTAAAGCCTCTGCCTTCGGCTCAGGTCATGATCTCAGGGTCCTGGGATCGAGCCCCACATCGGGCTCTCTGCTCAGCAGGGAGCCTGCTTCTCCCTTTCTCTCTGTCAGCCTCTCTGCCTACTTGTGATCTCTCTCTGTCAAATAAATAAATAAAATCTTAACAAAAAAAAAAAGAATAGGAAGGGGCCTAGAATGAGATCTTGAGAAAGCTCAACATTTCAAGGATTTTCAGAAGAGTCTAAAAAGAATGCATGCAATGACAGTGTAGAAGCATAGGCATATGACAGAGATTCAGATAAGAGGAGCATCGGAAAACATTGGAATGATGGTTGTAGATTCCTTTCTCATTTATATATTTAAGCACTATAATATGCCATTTATATGTTCAAATTCAATGATAAACAAGATAAGATAATTGTGTTAAAGGAATTTATAATCTGGAAAAGGGAATGCAAATTGTTTAACAAGTAAAGGGGAAGGAGAAAAGGTGTCCACTAAAATAGGTAACATGTTTACTTAACTTTTGGTTAATAAATGAGGAAAATCATTAATTCAAGAAAATTTTTATTGAGTGCCTGTTATTTGCCAGACACTGCTTACGGCCCTGGGAATACTGCAATAAATGGAGCAAAGTTCCTTCCTTAATGCAATGTTTATTAAATGAATGATATAGACAATACAAAAAAATAAATGGGTAAATACATAATGTTCTTGATGGTTTTAAGAGTCTTTAAAATAATAAAACAGGATGAAAATAAAAAAATAAAAGTAAGGGGTAGAAAGTAAAGATTTTCTGTTATATAGGGTGATCAGGCAAGGTGTTTCTAAAACGGTAATGAACTAGCAGCCATCTGTAGGAGCTGAAAGATAGATGGATGAAGAACATTGCAGCTAAAATAAAACAATAAATACAAAGGTCCTAAACATGGCCTTGCAGAGTATCCCAAAATACATTTTTTTCCATGCCTTATCATACCACATTATACACATTATACTCCAGAAATACCAGAGTTTACATTGTTGTCTGTGTTCTAGTCTTTGTATGTTTTTTTCAGACTGTTCTTCTTATCCGAAATGATTTCCCTCTCAGTTCTAAACCATTTTCTCCAGGAAGCCCTTTTAGAATTAAAACAAAATAATGATATTTAAAATATTATTTAGACATCTGTCTTCCTTACTAAATAAATTCTTCAAGATATACAACTGTGTTCTATTCATCATTACATCCATGGTATACCTATCGTGTGCTGCAGCTCCTACCAGATACCTGGCACCTGGCATAAGTAAGTACTTCATATATCATTGATTAATACTGTATGCTAAAATCATGAGTTATCAAAAGTATATATTTTCTTAAATTATAAAATTGAAATGCATTAATGTTTAATGTAATTCTTTATAACAATAATATCTAAGATCTAGTAAATGCTTACTATATTCTAATTCAATGTTTTATATTCTTTACATGTAATTGGCTTTTTTAAGCTTCAAAATAAAAAAAAAATGGAAAAGAATGAACAAAAGATACATGTTTTTCTACAGCACAGTAAGAAAAAAAAATATGAAGACAGTAGTACCAAAGCTCAAACTTTAATCAACAAAACTTTTGTCTTTAATCTAGCAGCACAAGAGTTTAAATCAGGAACTTATCTTAGTACTTCATAAATATACTAAATTAGGAATGAGATGAATGTATATCTGAAAACAAAATAATACATCATTCTATGGCAAGAGTTTACACTGCTTCAAAGAGCAGATGTTTTGGTTCTACCAAACTGTGGTTGACAAATTTGCTAGCAGTAGGAGTGGAAAATTACTTTTCATTTTTAGAAATTATTTGATAGCATTTACAGACCTTTGCTATCTATCACATTGATTAAAAGCTGTCATTTGCAGCATTTATAGTCTTCAAGTACATGTCAAAACAGTTTCTAGCCAATTCGAATGCTTTTCTGAAAAGACATATTAAACCAAACTGGGGTATATATTTCTTTTCTTGAACGATACATCAAAACTGTGTAGTAAGGTACATTCTAATATAGTATGAGAATTTCCCTGATTAAATTTGGAAAGATTCTTATCTATCACTTACGAACTTGGGAAAGATCTTTGGATTCAAAGATAAATACGAACAGATAAGAAATACTGCCTTGAAGTGTCATGATGAAATGGCTGCTATTTCCATAAAAGCAACAATATCGCAAACCCATTTATCCTGTGGGAACAAATATCATTTCAGAAAAAAAACAGATCTTTTACTGAAGCTTGTGAATTGGTAGCTGAATTTCCATAAGGATTTCTCATAATCATCAAGAATTTCTTACATGGATACTGGAAAAAAACAAGAGAGGAAAGTTTCCACTTTCTCTCATCATTTAGTCTCAGGATTTCCCATGAGCTGACAATGCGTTCGCTTTTATTGTAGATCTACACTTTTGAACACATTGTATATTCTCAAAGTCTTTCTCTCATTAAATAAATAGCTCTTATTTTGAAGAAGGTATTTATATTTAGATACATTCGTTTCAAAGATTGACTTTATTATTTATTTGGGAAGAGGAAGGGCAGAAGGAGAGGGAGAATCTTAAGCAGACTGCATCCTGAGTGTGGAGCCCCACAGGGAGCTCGATCTCAAGACCCCGAGATCATGATTTGAGCAAAACCAAGTCAGAGGCTTAAGTGACTGAGCCACCCAGGCTAGCTCTAGATATAAACCCTTTCCTGGTTTATATCTAGGTACTTTTTGATAAATTCCTAAATAATTGTAACTTTTGAGTAGTTGTTTAAAAATTTCAACTTCGTGTGATGTTTGCATTGTGTATGAACAGTATTTTAATATGCTATATTACTAAGTAGCATATATATAATAGTCTATATAATCATATATGAATTTTTTTCTCATGATTTTATCTTTCATTCAATGTACATTTTATTGATTCTAAGAACTAAGAAACCAATCATCAAGTTTGGTTTCTGGCAATTGTTAAGTATTCAATAAATGTTTGCTAAGTGGGTTCATTAATGAAGACTGTGCTGAGTGAATACATCTGTATATGTGTACCTTTATTGTTAGCTAAGTAAAATTCAAAAGGGGAAAGCAAAAAAGAATGAATACAAAAAATAGATTCTTATAGAAACATTATCTGAAAGATCAAAGCTATAAAATGAGGTGGGAAGGAGAATGATGGGGATATTGAACAAGCTTCTTAAAATGAGTTAGTCTTGTGTTGGGGTTCCTGATTATTTTAAGAACTAATTTTTTAAAAATTAATTTTTCTATTGGATCAAACTTTCATTTTATCTCTTCTCCTTTTCTTGCCCTAAAAATAATAATCCCCCATATCTTCAAAAAAATTTATTGGCATTTAATATTTTGAGAATCTTGAAATAAATTTGAAACACACCTTTTGTAAACTTTGGCCAAAGCCTAGTAGAGTTTATTTCTATTCTTCCTTTCTTTTTGTCTTTCACTGTAAAACAAGTAACCTTCAAAACAGATTATGATACAGATAATATGTATTTACATAAAATGGTTTTAAAAGCAGATATTATACACATTTATGTAAACATTTAAAATATATATTTATATCCATGTAAATATATAATATATGCCAATATTATAACTAATGTTAATTTCAATTCAGGGAATATTATTAAAGATAATACTTTTAAATATTTATTTATTTTAGAGAGAGAGCAAGAGCAGGAGGGACAGAGGGAAAATGAGAGGGAATCTCAAGCAGACTCTGTGCTGAGCATGGAGCCTGATGTGGGGCTCAATCTCAAGACCCAAGGTCACGACCTGAGCTGAAACCAGGTGTAGGATGCCCAAATGACTGTGTCACCCAGATGCCCCTAAAGACAGTACTTTTCATCTGAAAGGATAGATTACCATAAATTAATCCCTGACATACACAAATATGTACATATGTATAATATATATATTTTTGTGTGTATATATACATATACGTGTGTGTGTGTATAGTGTGCGTGTGTGTATTTAAAATCTTATGACAATATTGGGGCTTGTGTTTGCTAATTTGGTGGACAATTCAAAGTACAGTGGTTTTTCTTTGGATTAAGGACTATCAGAAAGTGAGAAATGTTATATGGATATCAACTTTATTTGGAATATAGTATCACGAAAAGTATATTATTATTGTTCGCTGTCTTTAAAGATATTTATGATTACTTTTTTCAAATTTCAACCTGTTTCAGAATCATGATATTCTAAACCACATTCACTCAAAGACAATATTAAATAGTTGGCTGACAAGAACACAACTTCTTGTCTGTTTAGTCAGATAATTAGTCTAAGAGTTAGACTAAGCAAATAAATAAATGCAAAGAGCCAAATGTAGCATATCAATTAAGCTCTGACTCTTAGAAAATTACCATCCCTGAGTAATGTTGAGTCTAAGGACACAGTCATGTCTACAGTTATCTTTAGGATAGGTACACATATGCAAACTGCATAAACAAGTGCTTGTGTGAGTTCTTTGCTTTTTATCTATAATTTTTCCACTTATTTGTTCTCCCTGGGAAATAGTAAAAGCAATGTCTTCTTCTTCCCTATCCTAATTTTCTAATGTCATTATAAATAGACTTGTTTATTTTTATTTTTTTTAAATAGACTTGTTTATTAATAGCCTCTTTACATCATTGGCTTGCAGGATAGGAAGATTACAAGTATATGTACATGGCATCAAGGGTACTCTCTCACTTTAACTCTGTCTACTGATGTGTCCCTTTAGTCAGACTCAACCCTTGACTGCTAAAAAGAAATACACAGAAAAAAAGATCCTTTTGTCATATAATGGAAGAATTTGTTATGTAAAAGCAAGAAAGAGTCTGTTTGTATGGATAATTATAGCTGAAGCAGAAAGCCATCTTTATGATACATGATTGATAGAGCTACCCAGAATGTAAAGCACTGCATAGACCTATATAATATGCAAAATCAGATCCAGCTATCAAACTGAAAAATTCTCCTGAATGTACTCCTGCCCTTCAGACCAGCCCCAATACTAAAAGGAAATCCAGATTATTTTATCTACATTTTCTACGTGGGAGATAGAGATATACAGACAGATAGATGATAGATGATGATAGATGATAGATAGATGATAGATAGATAGATAATAGATGATAGATAAATTGATAGATATAGATAAACTGATAAATAGATGACAGATAAATGATAGATGATAGATAATAGAATATATGCATACAGACATATATTGTGTGCTACATAAGATTTACTGATTAATTCATTTAACAGATACTAATTACTTATTTTATGTAAGGCACTCTTCTAGGTACTGGGCATCATCAGTAGACAAGAAAAAGTACAGGGCACCTGGGTGGCTCAGTGGGTTAAAGCCTCTGCCTTCAGCTCAGGTTCTGATCTCAGGGTCCTGGGATCAAAGCCTGCATCAGGCTCTCTGCTTAGCAGGGAGCCTGCTTCCCCCTCTCTCTCTGCCTGCTTGTGATCTCTCGATCTCTCTCTGTCAAATAAATAAATAAGATCTTTTAAAAAGACAAAGTACTTTCACGGAGAAATTATTCTAGTGGACAAATACCTACCTGATTATTTATATAACATGTTTAGGAGGGAAAGCCACTATAATTAAGATGAGCAAAGACTGTCTTTCAGGGCAGGTAACTTTTGCATGTAGACCTGAAAGAAGTCAGCCAATAATAGTTCTTATTTAGTAAATAAGAATTATGATAGATGTTCTTCCATGTATGGCCCCTAATGAGCCATGGTTTTAATGTATATGCCCTGGAATTGACTCTAGGCTGACCTATGACTGCATAAACCAACTGAATGTAGTAACAATGCCAATTCTGACACTACATTTTAAGAAGTCCAGTAGCTTCCCTTTCCTCTCCCTTTGAATGCTCATCATTGATAGCACTGAGCTGCCAAGTGAGACGTCCTTGGATTTGCTGGAGACACCACATGGAAAGGCTATGTGTAGAAGCCATGTGGAGAAGGGAAGCCCTGGGTTACAAGGAGAGGGAGTGGGTGAGGTTCATTTGTCCTAGCATCCCAGTCCAGCCTAAAGAAGACCTGATGCTGACCCTTGCCAACATCTGGGGCTGTTTTATGGGCATCTGACCTATTCAGTTCCCAAGGCCCTGAGCTTAAAAGGGTTGCACTTTGAGCTGCCCTTGGTTAACTACTTTTGCTGTTGTTAACAGGAAATTCTTGATTTTTTTACACACATTTTTACCTATGTAGCTGGTTCTGCCAGGAATTGAGGGCCATTCCCTGAGACATAAAGTGAGACCAGCAGAAAGATTGCAGAGCTGAATCCAGTCAACCCATAGAATTCTGAAAGATAAGATGCTTTTTCTTTTAAACCATAGAGAAGTTAATATATACAGAAAAGAAAAAAAAAAAAAACAAACCAAAAACGTAGATCTTTGTTTAGAAGAAATGAAGTTTTGGCAACATTGCCATTTCTCAGCACTGTGCAGGTCATGTTGCAAACCTGTAGGCTCTTCTCAATAAGGAGTGAAGAGGTCTTACCAAATTCACCATTTATTAAGAATTAAAATATGCAATAACTTTACAATGTAGGAATGGAGGTATAAGGATATTAAGGCCTTAGTTTTATGGTGTCAGATTTAAGACAACGTAATCTAGGATACCAGTAGAAGAATTTACTGCCTAAGGTCAACGCTAAGTTATAAATTCACTAAAACATCTGTGACTTTTTTTTTCCTAATGCAAAGATTGGCATAGAGTCAGAATTCAATAGTGCTGACTGAAGAGACTGTATCATGTTAATTAATATGGATTGTTTCAGATACCTTCATGAAGCAGGGACAGTTGATCATATTATTTATCAGGATTCAATCCAGCTTAAATACCACAGTCTTTCATAGGAGGTAGAATGTTCCAATGGTCACCTTCCTTTCATAACTAAGATAATTTATAATTGGTTTCTTATTTCTGTACCTCTTTTTAGTACCATCTGAAGTTGTATTATTTATATATACTCAGATTTGAAAGCCTTTCGAAAGAATTTATGTTTCCTTTTACTCCAATGTCAAATCCCTTAATCTTTGTCATCATTTTCAGAGGACAATTAGTTTATATTTCTGCCAAGCAAACCAGTCTACCTATAGAAATCATGAAAGAATCTTTTATGTCAACAGCACTGGAGTACCTGGTGAACCATTTATGTTCAGTGCATTGTGACTAAACAAATGTTTAATTCCTGAGCTGTAGTGTTTCAACTTATAGATACACTAACCTATATATTATTGTAAAAATTTTACCTCTTATCTGTCCAGATAACAACATTCTTTATTGATAAATTAAATGTATTTTAATTACTTACTTTAAAATTTATCCCTTAGTATTTCCAACATCATCACATCAATTATTAATTCAAGGTTGACTATGAGAGCTTCTTAATAAAGCAATTATATTAACATGTTTGGGCTTCAGTTTCTTAAAATGGAAAATGAAGATAAGTGTGTATCTTTTTATATCTAAAGAAAGATGAATACTATGCACCCCTAAAGCTATAAAAATTTAAATGTACCTTATTTTCAATGTTGAGTGGCTTAACACACCCTATCTAAATCCACACCCCTCATCAAGGGTCTGATTCCCCAGTGAAGTGACCTCACTGGCCCCTTTGCCTTCTTTCCTCCCACTGCCTTCCGGACTCACTGCCCTACATTCAGACTGACTTGCTAATGTTGGAAAATACTAACATTTTTCTTCTCACCCCAAATGCAACACACGGGTTCTTCCCACTATCTAGAAGTTATCTTCCCCAAACATTTGCAGGATCTTACTCTACTTATACTTTTATTTCAATTTTTCCTAATTTTTCATTTCCCCAAAAATCATGTACTGACCATCTACACATTACGCTCTTTTGTTCCCCTTTTCCTGGCTAATCGCTCATATCACTCCTTAGAATTTGAATGTCTATGTATTTTACTTATTTACTAGCTCTCTCTACAAGAAAGTAAGGACTCGGATTTCATTTTAACTATTGTTTAATTCACAGACTCTAGAACTAATACATACCCGTCAGGTGATAAATCAAACAGAAAGGTGAGAATGTGCAATCCAATTAAGTGACCCTTCAATGTTGATTGCATTCATGACTTCAGTTCTTCTCTCTTCCTTGTATCCACTCCCTTTGCCAGGTTCTACTTCATTCCTTATCTCTGGGCTTAGCTCCGTGGCTTGATTGACCAATGTGATGTTAGCAAATGTGAATAAGCAGAGGTAAGAAAAAGCATTGTGTTTTTGCCTGCACTATTACCCCTGAGACTTAATATGAGAGCCGACTAGTTTGGGCTAACCTGCTAGGATTTACAAAATGAAGCAGAGATGAGCCCTTTCTGTCATTTCAATTGAGACTGTCTTAAGTAAGTTGAGCTGTGGTGAATCCCATACATGTGCACCAGCCCAGCCATGACAAGAACTTCCTGGACTGGCTTATTTACTGAACTGTAGAGTCAGCAGCTCTCTTAAAGGCTATTATATTTCACTGAAGTTTGTTAGTTGCATGTAGCATTACTGTGGCAATAAATGACCGAATAATCATCAAGGTTTTAAATATCTCTTTTACTTTCTTCATATCATTACAAATTTAGTGCATTCTCCTTGTAGTAAATGAAAAAAAAATCAAAGAAAACATTAATTATCTTAAAGTACTCCCACCTCTTTCATTCAAGTGCATGTGAGGAAACTTATGTGAACAGTTCGATATTTTTCACATTAATAAAAATGTTTCTAAAAATCTGCATATCTGTCTGACAGCAACAAGACTGAATGATGCAGGGCAAATCAGAGCCCATCAGCACTCCAGTTCTCCCTGTCCCCTGGTGTCATCAAGACCCAATGAGGAGTATTCTACTACTACCTGTACTAATGAAGTAGAACAAGGTAGTGAAGGGTAGTTGATGAACTATTTTCCTTTTCCACTAGTGTCAGTGAGAGCTAGTGGGGAAGGGAGTTGAGTTTATAACCCCAATCAGAGGGAATAAGGCAGGGATGGTCAATGACCTCCTTTCACTTAGAAAGTATCAGAAAGGCCTAGGAGAAGCTGCACTTCCATCCCACCAATTCAAAATGAGGAAGTGTACATAAATGCTCCACTTTTGTAGGTAATGTGTGTGGGGCCCAATGGCAATCTGAACACACATACCTATTTGGCTCTGGTGGCCGGAGGACTACCTATTAAGAAACAGGAACTAAAATCCAGAGACTCATAATATAAATCCAAAATGTCCAGGCATATCATGTATCATGCCAAGAACCAGGAAAATCATGACATGACTAGAAAAGGGCGGTCAACAGATGCCAACGTGAGATGCAGCAGACACTGGAATAATCTGATAATGTTTTTTAAAGCAACCATCATGAAAATGCTTTCATAATCAATTAAGAATTATTTTAAAGCAAATAAAAAGTAGAAAATCTCAGTAAAAAAAGAGACTTTATAAAAAGAACTATGTTGAAGTGATAGACCTGAAAAACTATGGAGTTTCAGGATCCTATGTGACAGTAACAAAAGAGTTAACATTCATTATCATTAGAGTCACAGGGAAAAAAAGAAAGAATGGAGTCAAAAAAGTTTTCAAAGAAATAATTGCTGAAAAATTCCCCAATTGGTAAAAAGCCAAAAACATACAAAAGAAATCCATACCAACATACATCATAATTAAACTTCTGAAATCTAAAGACAGCAAAGTCTGAAAGTATCCAGAGAGAAACAAAACACATTTCTTATAGAGGAACAGCAATTTAAATGACTGAAGTTTTCAGTTCCATCTGAAACCATGGAAGCCAGAAGAAAATGGTTCAATGTTTTCTATGTTGTAGCAGAAAAGAATGGTCAACCAGAAATTCTATATCCAGTGAAAATATTCTTCAGAAATGAAGAAAAAATTGACCTATTGTCAGATCACGTAAAACTAAAAGAATTTGTTGTTAGGAAACCTAAACTTAAGAATAGCTGAAAGAAGGGCGCCTGGGTGGCTCAGTTGGTTGGGTGACTGCCTTCAGCTCAGGTCATGATCCCGGAGTCCCGGGATCAAGTCCCATATCGGACTCCCGGCTCTGCGGGAAGTCTGCTTCTCCCTCTGACCTTCTCCCCTCTCATTCTCAGTCTCTCTCTCTCTAATAAATAAATAAAAAATCTTTAAAAAAAAATAGCTGAAAGAAGTTCTCTTAAGGGGCACCTGAGTGGCTCAGTTGGTTAAGCATTTGCCTTCAGTTCAGCTTATGACCTCAGGGTCTTGGGATCAAACCCTGTCTCAGGTTCCCCGCTTAGTGGATAGTCTGCTTCCCACATTTTCTCCCCCTTCTCTCCCTCTCTTCCCGCTTGTGCCCTCTCTCAAATAAATAAATAAAATCTTTTTTTAAAAAAAAGTTCTTTTAAAAAATAGGAAAAGATAACAGAATAATGCTTGAAATTTGAGAAAGAAAAAAATAAAATAAGAAAAAAAAATATATATATATAATAGGCAATTCTAATTCCCATGAATCTTATAAGCTGTATTTGCAGGTAGAAGCAAAAATTATAAAATCATCTGATGTGGTGCTCAATGTATATGGAAAAATATTTAAGGCAATTAAATTTTATTTTATTTTTTTTAAAGATTTTATTTATTTACTTATTAGGAAAGAGAGAGAGAGTGAGAGAGAGCATGAGAAGGGAGAAGGTCAGAGTGAGAAGCAAACTCTCCGTGGAGCTGGGAGCCCGATGTGGGACTCGATCGCAGGACTCCAGGATCATGACCCGAGCAGAAGGCAGTCACTCAACCAACTGCGCCACCCAGGCACTTGGCAATTAAATTTTAAAAGGGGGAGGGTGATGGGGCCTAAGGGAAGTAAGGTTTCTACATTTCACTTGAACTGGCAAAACTTCAGTACTGGCTGACAGCCATAAGTTACCAATGTATATTTAATACTAACTACTAAGAGAATTGCACAGAGCAATATGCTAAAAAACACTAAAAACAAATCAGAATGGATCCTAAAATATATTCAAAAAATCTGCAGGAAATTTAGGAAAGAGAAATAAAGGAATGAACAACAGAGGAAAAACAGGAAAGAGTAGTTAAGAATAAAAGGTTTCCCTTGTATCCCTCAACCATTTGGTTTGAAGCTATTGTATTTTATGCATTTCACAACTGAGAAATGCTCATTTTATTTTGAAATCCTCTATTTCACCAAAGTTACTAATTTTCTAGAACACAGAAGCCATGTATTTTTTTGTTAATCTCCTATTGTAAATGCATGCCACATAATACCATTTGATTCATGTGTCTAGCAAAGTGGCATTGCCAAAGGGTGGCTCTGGGGATAAAGATTTTCTCACATCCCTATCATCCATTCACTCCCAAGCCAATTAAATTAATCTAATTAAAAAATGTTGTGCATGATATTCAAATGTGGCTTCAAGAGAATCGCCCTAGTTTCTCTCTTACAACGAAGGGTTAGTGTCTCAATTCCTCACACATGGATATTCATACAAGAATTCTTCATGGGTCATAAGAACATGTTTTCTTCCTGCTTGGTGAAATTTATGCTTTCAAGAGCTTTTGTCTTACTATTAAATGAAAATATCCAATTAAAGATTTTTATATGAGATTTACAATTCAGATATTAATAATAAACTTGTGTATCACTGGCTACAAATCAGAAGTACATACATAAAATGCATGAAAAAGTTTAAGCATATTTCCTAATTGTTTTTTTTTCACTTCGTTAATCTAGCAATACCTTTTTCATTTGTTCCCATGGATTTAATGAAGTAGATATTATTTTTAATTATGTTTTCCCTGAGTCTTTCTTATAGGTGATTAGATGAATCAAAATGAACATTTTGAAAAGGGAAAAAAAAGTAGCCAGTGAAGTGGATGCTTACATAAATTTGGGATGATTCCTATTAAGTGTGTGTATGTGTGTGTATGTTGGGTCCTTCTACAGGATTAGAAAATGCTTTTTTATATTCTCTATCAAATATTACTTAACATGATTAGCATGATATACTATTCTTTGTCATTTTGTTCACATTTGTTTTTTGTAGCATCGGTGTTTGATTTCCATTTCTTGGCACAAATTTCTGCTTTATTATGTCTATCGAGTACTGATACGTGGCTTGAATCTACAGCAGATTTCTCTTTAGGTAAATTTACTATTGTAGATCAAGTGCTTAATATTTCAGATTAAGGTTTTTCTATCTTCATTTTTTTTTTGTAGTTTCAAGTTTTTATTTAAATTCCAGTTAGTTAACATACAGTATATAACATTTGTTTCAGGAGTAGAATTTAGTGATTCATCACTTCCACACAATGCTGGTGCTCATCATCAGTGCCCTCCTTAATCCCTATCACCATTTAGCCCATCCCCCCACATCCCCAGCAACCTTCAGTTTGTTCTCTATGGTTAAGAGTCCGCTTTACAGTTTGATCTCTTCTCTCTCTGTCTTTCTCTCTCTTTCTATCTTCTTAAAACATTTGTAATTTACCTGTCCTCAACGTCCATCCTCTCTCTCTCTCTTTTTTCATATTTTATTAATTTATTTGTCAGAGATAGAGAACACAAGCAGGGGGAGGGACAGAGACAGAGGGAGAAGCAAGCTCCCAGCAGAGCAAGGAATCCAATGTGGGACTTGATTCTAGGACCCTGGGACCACGACCTGAGCCAAAGGCAGACAGTTCACCAACTGAGCCACCTAGGCATCTCCAAACTCCATTCTCTATTTGAAGTCTACATCTATTCAAGTGTCATCAACATGTTCAACAGTTTCTTCTGTTTGTGTACATATTTTCAAACTTTTTAAAACTCAAAAGAATTTTAATTTATTATATTATCAACAGAATTGACAGTAGCGAAAACAAAGGTTGTGGTTAAAATAATTTTGTGAAATGAAGTTAAAAGTAAAGACATTAAGTAGAGACAAAAATAGAGACAATAAGAAATTATTTCAAAAAACATAAGTCATGGGGATGCCTGGGTGGCTCAGTTGGTTAAGCAACTGCCTTTGGCTCAGGTCATGATCCCAGTGTCTTGGGATCGAGTCCCACATCGGGCTCCTTGCTCCGCAGGGAGCCTGCTCCTCTCTCTGCCTCTGCCTGCCTCTCTGCCTGCTTGTGTTCTCTCTCTGTTAAATGAATAAATAAAATCGAAAAAAAAAAAAAAAACCAAAAAAACATAAGTCATGTTTTATATAGTATGGTTACATATGGTATATAGTTGTTAAGTATCCAAAATTTGAATATAAAGCCCTTCCAATGTTATACTGGAGCATCCTTTAATAGAACAAGTAAGAGAATGTCCTTGTATTTGCCTTTGCTATTTACTATTTTATTGGACCCCAGGCATTGTGACAAGAGGCATAACAAATCAATTTGTCACAACACTCCATCCACACTGCTTATCCTCTTTCCATTCCTTGAATATACCAAAATCTTCTCAATTCACATACAATTTTGCACTTACTGTTCTCTTTCCCAGTTATCCAAATTGTTCCTTCTTTTGCTTCAGTTAATTTTCTGGCAGATGCTATCTCTTCATACGTGCCTTCATTGATGATCTTATCAAAAACATAAATAAACCATCACTATCTCTCTCCTTCAATCTACTTCATTTTACTCTAAAGCCATATCTGAAATGTAATATATTTCTGTATCATATTTTTCTCTCCATAAAATATAAGCTCCTTGAGGTCAGAGAATGTCTACTTGATTCACCCTAGCACATAACAAGTGTCTGACAGGTTACTGATAGATAAATTGGTCTACTAAGCCTCTGTAGTTGCAAGAAGGCAAATCATTTCAAAGTTCTCTCTGTTTTATCTTCCTGTTTGGTCATTTTCTTTTCACAAGATTTGGCTAATCTCTATAGTTTGTGATGCTTATCGCTTCTTGGCCTTTTGGCTAAGATCAAGTATAGTTTGTGATGCTTAACTAATTGGCCTTTCTAAAACTTTCTTCTGGATAAATTTGCTGCCACTTTCTTCAATGTAATATTTTTCAATGAATAATCTAAATGTTGCTCTGGCCACACAAGCAATTTTTGAAGTTCATGAATATGCCTGCTCAAGCTCGCTAGATGTACATATTTATACATGTATTAATTCATTTATACATGTATTCCTCAAGAATGAATGATCTGCATATCATGTGACAGATTTTGTACACATGCAAGTGTTAAAAACTGAATTTTTTTCTGCTACTTTCCTGGGCTAATGGCTATGAATAAAAACACAGTTTATGTCATATCATCTTCTAAAGAGATACCCTTCTTATGGCCTTCTTGGCTGTGCACTGCATAACTGAAGAGGGCTTTTTTCATCTACCTGCAGTGTAGACAACCATGCGCAGTGGCTGTGCTGATGAGCCCTCCTTGGTTCTCCAATCTTATTTTGACACCACTCTTCTGTAATTCATGGCTTTAATCTAGACTTCACTATGAAATTTACCCCCACCACAAACAACTGGTTATCTATTTTCACCAATATGCTACAAATAATATATGAGTATAAATTCGGTCTTTCATATCCAATTCCCATTCTAGCAAAGTGCATAGTAGGCAGCATAAAAATACTTGTGAGATAAGTGAATGATGAGTACAACTAAATTATCTTTGAGAAGAAAATATACTTGTTATTTATTTAAATATGAATAATATTCCTAGAAATGGAATATGAGTCTACTATGTCCGTGCTTGGATTGAATATAACCATAAGTAAAAAGAAAAGCTCATTTTTCTACTTGAAACATCTTAACAATTTAAACCCACTATCATTCTAAGTCTCTTAACTTCAGAAAGTTACTAATCACATATCTCTCATGACAATGATTTCTGTTCCTCTTTTCTTTTGTAGAGGTACTCCCGGGAGGCAGTCTATTTCTCAGCAGTTTTGCATGTATGCATAGTCCTGAGACTAGTTCTAACTATTATCAGTGAAAGTGGTATGTGTAGCTTTCAGACCAGGGCATTTTAAGGAACAGGGGTGCACCTTCCACATTTTCTTTTTCCTCTCTTGTAATCTGGTCCCCAGGAGACAGACATGTTTTCCTATAGGTGGTTTATTTGAGAGAAACTCAGGAACAGTATTAGTAGGGAAGTGAAAGAAGCAGGGTTGAGGAGCGAAAACAGTAGAACATTTCTCTGGGCATCAGAGGAATACATCTGCAATAAAGTCAGCTAATCCCACAGTGAGTTCTAAGCTGGAATGGTCTTTCAGGGACTGGGATTGCTTAAGGAAATTGAAGGATCTTTGCAACTCCATATTGACCAGTTATTGGTTGGGGACAACCTCTGAGGAGAAGAATAATTTTGTGAAAGACAGATTCTTCAGCCAAGGACAACTGAAGAGGCACTCAGGTTTGAGCCCTCTACAGCCAACATGCCTATCAGTTGGAGAAATGAGTACTCCCATCCAAAGAAATCAGCCTACCACAGCATTAACTGTACTTCCTCCAACAAGATGCAGAATGCACTGGGGCTCAAACGAATGGTGAAGTCATGACCCAGAAGGAGCCAAAGTACCTAAATTACTTCATGTAGGGAAGCTACCCAGAAACATCCACTTATGAGCAGAAAATAAATTTGAATGTGTTTTAGCTACTGAAAGTCCAGAGCTGAATCGTTAATCTGATATATATGTTACAGATAAATTCTGTCAATTTTCTTCAGAGTAATCTGTTTCTGATATTGCCCTCCCCCTCCCACCAGCCTTTTAAGTTAAAGGAATGAAAACTACATAGAGCAATTATACAGATGGCATAATGTTTACCAGTGTTGCTGGGAAACTCCTGTGAGAGGCTATGTTTCAGAAGCATAATATCTGAAGTCATTGCTTTAAAATTAGTCACCCCTAAGGGATCTTAAACTACACAGCATTCGCTGCCACAACTGTTTTCATGTGAGGTGTTAAAATCTAGTGATTGCACCTATGTATTCATTATTTGAGTAGTATCCGCTTGCAGAAATAAATGTTTATTACTATACACAACTTCTGAAGTTTAAAAGGTATAATTTAGTCTAAAATTGCTCTAAGTCTCAAAGGGAGACAATGTAGACAGTCATACACACATACACACACACACACACAATTCTTCTTGAGAAATATAATCTTAAATTCTTATATTTTTTTAGTTGGAACTCTAGAATAAAAATATATGACTAAAGGAATGATCCACATTCCCTACACAAATACAATTTAACTATCTGAAATAAATAATCTTGCTTATGTTAGTAGATACAATTCTGCCTAGGAAATATTTCTGTGTTCCAGGCAAGTTAATCAAGTGATTTAGAGCTGAGTCTTTATTCAGCACATTGAAATGTTGTGTGTGGGGGGAGGGGGGCATGTTAATATTTTGCCAACACAGATTTTCTTTCCTACATAAATTATATGGTTTGGAAGCCTAAAATGTATCAATACACTAGGAAATTTAGAAGAATTTGAGATTTAACTTAATCTTACAAAGCTAATTGAATGGCAGTTGTAACAGAGTTGTACAAAATAGTAAATGCTAGCTAGCATTGGGGTTAAACATATGACTTTTGAAATAAAAATGGTCTTGGTCTGGAATCCTTAATATAACTCCTACTAGCCATGTATGACTGTGGATTAGTCACTGAACACTAATTTTTATATTAATGGGGTAAATTATGTCTATGTCTTATTGAACTTGCCAAGATTACGTGATATACATGCAATCATTTTAACACAGTGGATCATAGTGAGCAAGCATTTAAGACGTAATTGGTATTTTTACCTCTATTATAATGATGACTTAAACACATATAAAAGCGAAGCTTCATTTGAGAAAGCTGTTCAAGAAAAGCACAAGTTTCTTTGACTTCATTGGTTCCCATGGTTTCATTATAGTTTAGGACACATTACCAAACATAAAGTACCTAAATGATTTAATCATCTTGTACCACAAAATAAACAGTTGTTGGCAGTGTGAAAAATTATAAGTGATCAGAAATTGTTGCCTCTTTTGCATAATTCAAAGAATATATTTAATCTGAAATATGTCTTAGTAACATCGTAAGAGACAAATGATTGAAGGTATCTAGTGTTCATGAAAGGACAAACTAAATGCTCAGTCTCCTAAGACAAATATCCTGAGACCCAAATACAATATAAAAATGGTTGTATATAATTAAGATGGGGAGTAGATAGATTACTGACTTAATTCTGAAAAAAGTATTTACTACTTGGATAATTTTTTTTTCAATTTTCACTTTGCTTCTTAAATAATTGGACCTCCTTCAGTTCTATGAATGCTAAGTATTCCTTTTTAATGTGATCTATAAATAAATATTTCTCCCTGTTGGAATGTTCCTCCAAACCCTAACACTTACTTAATTCCTATACCTCCCTCAGATTTTAGCTTGTTTGTAACTTCCATAAAAACAATTTTTCTAACCCCTCTTGAAAAGCCTAATCCATTTTTTATATGCTAGCACAGAGCTTGAGTCTTCTCCTTTCTAGCATATGGTTGTTGGGATTTTCCAGGTACTTTAGTGATTATGTGATTACTGTTTCTCCTTCTTAGAACATAAGTTCACAAGGAAAGACACTTATTTCTATTTTACAGATTACAATTTTCCTGGCCCTTAGCAGAGTGCCTGGTATTTATTTGATTATCAGTAAGTAAGTATTTAAGGAACAGTAGACAAATGAATAAAACCTTAAGGATTAAAAAGAAATCACCAAGAAATCATAATGGAAAAAAGGATATCAAAGACATTTGTTCTTTGAATGGAAGTCTTTTATACTCTAAACACAAAGTAAGAATCTGTTACAGGTAAATTCAACTGATTTTCCAAACAATAAGTAATAAAATTTTTATACCAGGAGTAAAAAATCTAAATCTAAATAAAAACCTAGGAAAATATTTACGACATATAATACAAGGGTTAATATAATAACTGAAGGCAGGGTTTCCCAGTCTCAGCACTAGTGATATTTTGGGCTGGATAATTCTCTGCTGTGGGGAGACCATCCTGTGCATTGTTTGTATTGCTTGGCAGCATCTTAGGTCTCCATCCCATGAATGCCAGGAGCAATGCCCTTGCTCTGTCCCTTCCCAGTTATGGCAACAGAAATAGCTCCAGACATTGCCAAATCACTCCCACTTCTGAATGACTGATCCTAAATAGGGGGCAAAACCCAGTAAGTCTGGCTAAAGTTATATTTGAGAGGAACTGAAATAAGTGCTTGCTTATAAATATCTTATGTGTAATTTGCAGTCATATAAACTGAAAATATTAGCATTAAGGCATTTTACTGATCTTCCAATGTTTATGACTTGTTCATTTATAATTCATATGTACATAGACATATTCATTCCACTTAAAATGGCCTTCAATTCATGGAACAGTGCATTTTGGTTCTATTATTCAGTTTTTCTTCAATTAAAAAAAGATGTATGAAATTTGTTAGTCTCCCAAAGTCAATACATCCCTAACATAGACATACATTATTTTCCTTTTTTTTTCAAAATAAAGTGCCAATAAAATTAGACATTTAATTACATAGCATTCTGATATCTGTGCAATTTATCATTTTGTTTGCTTGTATTTTATTTAATTTAGTTTTACTGCAACAGACTGCAGCCTGTACTTCAGCAAGAAATGAGTTCCAGTTTCTCAGAGGCACTTTTTCCCCCTTATTGTAAACTTGTCACATTCATTTATACACCAAATGTTTATTTAGGATGGAAAATTTTGTTTCCTATGTTTTGGACTAAGCTGATAAGAAGTGAATACATTTTTTTGCCTGCTAGCTCACTTTCAAGGAAGATTAAGGACATAGGATACATGTTTAATGTATTTTAGCTGAACTCAGGGATCCAGTAAACTCGATATATCTCTGATATATCCTGTGTCTAAAGATCACCTTGCCCCATAACAAGTATTGATTCAGTCAGAGCAAGACCTCCCTCTGACCAGTTTTGAAACACTGGAAAATGGAAGAGAACTTTTAATATAAGAAAAGAATTGCAGAATTTTACTACTGGAGGAAAATTTGAATGGTTTTACAGAATTCCATCTCACTTTTCAAAATTTTAATGTGAGTCTCAGAGAGATTAAGTGGCATACGAAATGACCCAAGGAGCTAATTAATTGTGAAGTCGGAATTTGAACCCAGGTCATAGGTTAGCACCAATTCCCACTGACCCAAAGAGGAGGTGAAAGTAAAAGTTAACTGTAATATAGTTTTAATTTCAATCCTTAGATCCTTTGGCAAATACATGGAAAGAAATTCCCACATCAATTTGAGCAACCTGAAGACATCAAGCTATTTAGTATCTGTAGACATCACTTAGTAAAATCAGTCATAACACAAATCTACTCTTCTCTAACACAATGACAAAATCAATTTAACACAATCAAGCATAAGGAATATGTGTCTACGTGTGTATGTATATGTAATTACACATATAGATAGGCATACACATATGTATATCTATGTTTATATCTTTCTCTATATATTCTGTTAAGAATATAACAAGACATCAATTCCACTATTCATGAGCTCCAGATAGCAGCATTAGCTGGGAGAAAAACAGGAAAGTGCATCCTACAATTAATAAAGAAAAGGGAAAATCATAATCTGAAACTTAAAGAAAACATGAAAAATGTAAATAAATTTGTCCAAAGAATATTTTCAGTTATTATATTGTTCATTATATGATAAAAAGAAGATATCACATATTGTATATCATATTATAATGAATGTCATAAATAACTAATGTAGAGAGTTGAAGATTGGGTATCTTTTTGTGTCCTTCAAGTGATATCATGTATATCTGTATTTGCTTTTATAATTACCTTTGTTTACAAAAATTTCCATGGCACTACTGATTTAGGATGCAAATTTAAACATTTTGTCAGCTATTATGAAGTCATGTACTGGTTTGCAAGTCTGTCTAATAAAATCTGGTTGGAAAGTCATTAAAAACCTAAAAGCCTTATTTCATGTGTGCTCTCCCTCCTCTGTACAGAGGTCATATTCACTACTAAACCTTCTTTAACACTCCACATTTCTGCCTAACAGCCATCATCACAATTTAACTCTATTTATTTTGCAATACTTTTTTTTTTTTTTTTAAGATTTTATTTTTAAGTAATCTCTGCACCCACCATGGGGCTCAAACTCACAACACTAAGATAGAGTTGTATGCTCTACCTACTGAGCGGGGCAGGTGACCTGGTTTTGTAATTCTTATTTGTGTCTTGTTTCTTTGATTAGTATGTAAATTCTGTAAGCCCAGGAATCAGGTCTACATTGTTCTTATAGTACCCGAATGCAGGAGACCTATAACAAAGGCAGAGTAAATGACTAAATTACTTGATCCATTTATAAAAGAAAATAAACTAAGGTTGAGTTACTAGAAAATATACTTGGAAGAATGCTTACGCTATCAGTCCATTTATTTCCATTGGCAATTATCTAAAATAAAATGTTAGGAAGCATTGGCATGCAAGTACAGATGAAGAGTATCATTACATAAAATCTATCCTATAAAATTAGACCGCTTTTCCACAAGAGCAGTCATAAGTGAATTTACTTAGAGTTTTGTTTTGGATTTTAGTCTGGGTTTTGCTGTTCCAGAGATTTTTACAGGGCAGAGGTATCTAATGTTGACATAATTTCTTATTTTTCAATTGAAATCTCCAGAGACCATTCCTTGATGATTCTTACCCTGGAAAATGTTATGTGCCTTGATTCTTCAGATTCTGTTGTTCTGCTTTTCACACTCCTAACTACCTTTCATGTCTTGCCTCTAATTATTCTTTTGTGTGAATACATTTGCCTCCCCAAATCCAAATATATATCAGCAACAATTCTGATTGTACACCTCCCTAAACCACTTTAATACCTCAGTGCATAACTGATTCTTTTACAAAACTGAATCCATTTGGGGTGCCCAGATGGTTCAGTCAGTTAAGTGTGTACCTTTGGCTCAGGTCATGATCCCAGAGTCCTGGGATTGAACCTCCTATTGGCCTCCCTGCTCAGCGGGCAGTCTACTGTTCCCTCTCCCTCTCCCTCTGCCCCTTCCCTTGCTCATGTGCTTACTCTCTCAAATAAATAAATAAAATCTTTAAAAAAAGAAAGAAAGAAAGAAATTGCATCTTCTTTCCTGTTACAGTGCTTAACTGAATGGTTATTACAAATATCACCGAATCACATAATCAATAGCATATAAGAAGGAAAAATTAAATTGCCACAAAAATCTCTCCTCCATAACACACTAAAGACATAAAATGCCTTTCAACTTCTTTAAACTAATTAAATTCTGATATACATTAGACGTTTACATCATTTTACGTAGGTAAAGTGGTCATCGGGAATAAATGAAAAAAATTCAGAGGAAAACATACATTTAACTCCTTTGTATATCAGTTTCTTCATTAATAGATGAGAATTTTGAATTATACTATGTTGTATGATTTCTTCTAGTGGTTACTACCATGAATATCTATATCTAAAGTGATCTCTTTCTCCACTAAAACTTTATAGCTATTGCTGGTCAAGTTTTATTCTAATGAGCTCAACATAGTCTGGAGAGTTTATCTCATGTTATAATGGCAAGAAATTTTGAATCTGGGAATAGCTGGTTGTGGCCTGTTGCCTGTTGACCTCTTAGTTGCTTGTAGCTTCGTCACTTTGCTATAAAAACATTGGATTCCCAAAAGATTTAGAATAAAACTTAAATTTCTTATTTTCACCTATGTCACTAAGTTGTTGGCTAATTTTCAAAAGCCCATGCCTCACCATTTTCCATCTGACTCAATTTCTTTCATTTGCAATGGTTTCCTTCTGCTCTTCTGTACCAAAACCTTCTCTACTTTTGATGTGCACTGCTCCTTTATCTCATTATCATCCTTCAGGTCTTAATGTAAATGTCACCTACTCAGGGAGCATTTCCTATATCAACAGAAAATAATTGGTGAGAAAATGAGAAGTTTATTTTGGTTTGTGAACTACAAATTCCGTGATAACTCTTTGAATGACTTTGTTTCTTGAAAGGACTGTCAATGACTTTGATGGTTTTTATCCAAGTAATTCTCAATGATTTTGGATAATAATTATAATACATGAAGGAATTTGATGTGGTACAAAAAACTGATCAAGTTGACTTTTCATTTACTGGAATGGAAAATATAGCTTCTGTAAATTATTATTACATAGATGTATTTTTTCTTTTAAATAATTCAGATACAATTGTTCTTTAACCAAATACTATCATAGCTAACTAAACTAAATATTATTGAGATAAGTGTCATGTAAACTTAAGACAGTTGTCCAAAAATACTACTTTCCCTGTTGATAACAGAAATTATAAGCTCCATAAATATTTATTTTGTAAGATGAGACCTTCCTATATGTAAAAAATGACTTTTACGGTTTCTGTTTTTGATTTCCCATTCAAATAACACACTGATGTTTGCTTAATGTACTTTAAATTTTTAAAATAAGACCCACAATACTATTGAGTACATAAAAAGTAAATAGTACTATATAGTATAAATTTTGTGCATTAGGTAAATATTCCTGATAACTGAATTATTAACTTACATCTACTGCTTTAGAATAATTTAAAATTATGATAATAATAATAAAATTTTTAAAGATTTTATTTATTTGACAGAGAAAGAGAGATCACAAGTAGGCAGAGAGACAGGCAGAGAGAGAGGGGGAAGCAGGCTCCCTGCTAAGCAGAGAGCCCAATGCAGGGCTCGATTGCAGGACCCTGGGATCATGACCTGACCCGAAGGCAAAGGTTTCAACCCGCTGAGCCACCCAGGTGCCCCAATACTAATAATAATGTTAATATGAGTTTATAAACTGCTAAGTATATCAGTAGATGTACTTAAGAGATGTACTACTACTCCTTGATGTGACTTGAAAGCTATAATTTGCCCTCTAATATTTTCTCCACTGCACCTAATCTGAATTTTGGCTATTGAGAAGTACTTAAGATTATTTTTCTACCTTAGAATGATTCATTACCAGATGCATATAAGTGACTCGAAAAAGTTTTTATATTTAGAGTTAAGAGATAGATCTTGAGAATCTACTATGTACTATGACACTTCCTGAGGGCGCACAGAAGAATGAGGCACAAACAAATCAGCTTCAAGAGAAAGGGAGCAGAGGTCCATAGTTGAGAAGACTGCCTCCCCAACAACTCCTCAGTCCTGTATTTATTTAGATACAAGATAACAATCAACAAAGGAGTTGAATGAGATTATAAATAAGCAAGATATGCCTGATCCAGCAATATAGGATTTGTGGTTGAGTAAACACATTTAAAGGGATCATCTAACTAACTACAGGTGATCTCTGGAGAAGGGGAGATAACAGAAAAAAGAAGCTGGTGGTATTCCACCCTGAGCAGGTGGGACATTCCCAGCTGCTCGGCTTCAAAGACATATATCATCCTCTCCCCCAGAAGGCCTGTTGCTGGTACATGTTCAAGCATGTTTGGTCAGTACATTGTTCTGAGGGACGGTTACAGTACTAGCTATTATTTTTAATATAAATATTTTTAGTATTTTTAATATCACAATATTGTCACACTTAACCATTTTGCATTATCGTTTGCATTTGTAGAGTTTATGAGGCTAAATAGATGATCAGATATAGAACCAGAAACTAAAATCAGAGCTCCTGATCACAAGACAGTTACTCATTTACCAGTGCAAGACTAAATATCGAGAAATTATACAAGTCAAACAATTATCATTGGTTAGACTCCAGACGCGAAGATTGTCTCTAACATGGAATGAATGTCACAGGGAGGGGAGGCGCAACTGGGGTGTGAAATTGCATAGGCAAGTGTGTATGGGAATTAGCAATTCACAAACAAACCTGACCTTGGTCAGACCTTCCTGGATCTCCCGTTGTTCTTCCATTGTTGTCCATTGCCAGTCACCAGAGTTCTAGTTAATAAAACGTGACTATTTCCCTACAACTCCACAAGAAGTTAAGGAGCAGTTCTCTATTAAATAACCAAAAGAAAAATTTATTTTACCCAAGGTATACAATTTAAATCCACAAATTAGAAATCTTTAATTGAATATCACTAATTAATATGTACGTTTTTATTTCTAAACTTGAACTATACATTATAACTTTTACATGTCATTTACCTGGAAATAGATGTAAAACCAATTCTTTCAGTGACCAGCTTGGTACATTGTTATTAAAAATATCTGTTTATTTTAGCCTATTGGCATGATTATAAATCGCTAATATTTATTCCAGGACTTATCTTTTTTTCCTTCCCAGATTTACCCTTTCATTTGAAGTAGTAGGGGATAATCTGATAGCACTCGGATTCTTTGGTTCATTCACACTGACTTAGCAAAAGGAAAGCACCACTTTAGAAAATGAAATATAATGATTCCATAAATGCACTTGTTGCCTTAAACATGATAAGCCTAACAGGGTGAATAGTTGATTTTAAGTTATTTCTCATTTGAACCAAATGCTTGCTTCATCTTTTTTTAATGTTATATGAATAATTCTCTTAAACTAAAAACAAAACAAACAACTATATATATATATATATATATATATATATATATATATGTATGTATATACTGAATTAAATCTATAGTATTTATTTTTACGGATAGTATACTCCTTGTTCATAGACAGAAAATTGACCATTACGTGCTTGTCACAACAATTTCTTCATATTTATTTTAATCAATTTAGAATCACTATAAGATGGTTTGCCAAGATAAATCTGCATTTTCTTAAAGAAAAATTACAATAATATCATTGTAATATTTTAAAGTCACAAAATGTGAATAATGTTACAAGAGGCTCCTAATAAGCTCTTGCCTTTTAAATGTTCTGTTTTGTCTTAGGTCATTGTCACCACAAGAGTTTGGTGTCTAATACCAAAATACAGACCTAATGGGCAAGAGACACCAGGTTTATGTATTTACAAATTCAAAAGCATCTCCTAAAAAACACTGAACTGAATTTGGGAAGACAAAATAAATGTTGATATGCTAAAAGAGAAAAAATCATCATGAAAAATAAACACAGAACACTTTTCAGAATAGCAATAAAAATGGTAAAATACAAAGTGCTACAAAAATCTATGGGATCTTGTGTCAGTTGGTTTTATCCACTCCTTTATCCCACGAAGTCCTAGATTCACCCAAATATTCTTTTTGAACTATCATGAGTTTAGCCCAGTCTCCCTTGTTCCCTGCATGCCCCCATCTTATTATCCAATTTGTTTACCTCATTTAAAAGAGAAATTTGACTTTCAATTCTCACTGATTTCACCTTCTGACAGATCAGATGGCATTCCTCTGCCTGACTGAGCTTTCTCCTTAACAGGAAAGGGAGTTCTCACAATTGTTTTCCTGATACTGTCCTCCTTCATTTTTTTGTCATTTATATCACAACCTTGAAATAAATTTCATGTAAGGACCATGAACTTTGCCACAATCATGTCACTCTTAACTATACTAGCAATTAAATGTGAAATGGTGCATCAAGTTTGATATTTTACCTGTAAAGCAATAAATTTATAGCACCTGCAAATATGAGTATTTTCCCCAAATGTATAATACACATCATCAAAACTCAGCTTCAGTTTGCAATGTCTAGGTTCTCAGTTTAATTTCTGAAGAGTAAGTGAAGTGAGGTGTTAGAGATATATATTTTTTTAAAGGATGGATAATATACTTCAGGAATTCTTTTTCTAATTAATGTACTACATGTAATAAATTATTGCAATCATATTAGCTTAAAATAGCATTAAAAGTAAATGCTAAATTGACCTTATGCCTTTCTCTTGTGTGGTAATTTTTTTTTTCACATTTTCTGATCATCTAATAGTGATTTTTCTACTGAGTCCAAGAAATTATTTTGTTTTTACAACTAATAGAAATTGTTGACTGGTTCATATACATCTTTGGCAAGTATCTGATCCCACCATAGATTATATCTCTTCTCTAGACTTCCTAAAATCTTCATCCCTTTCTTTTTGGACTCTTTGAAAGCAATACTTCTGTAATAATCTTATTTCTCTCTTTAAGCACTTTTCTTCTTGAATGCTTTAAAAAAATATTTTGCAATCAAAACAGATAATACTCTGGTAGAAGAACTATAAATAAGATCCAAACAAATTAACAATTAGATAATTGTTTGAGTCCTAATGAGTATTTCCTCTTAAGAAAGGAAACATGAAGTCAAAAATATGAGATTAACCTTTATATAAAGAATGGTATTCAAAATGCTATTAAGTCATTAACTTTGGTAAATAGGCATTTAACCTTTGTCAAAATGCAACAGTGTTTAACCTTTGTGTTTAAAATAGTGCTTCTATTAGGTATGGTTCAATTGCTGCAGATCAAATAGAAACCAAACTGCCTCTTGACCTGAAATTTAAACTAATCCTGAAGCGACCTTTGCAGGAAGTTAAACCAAAGTTTGTTGAACTTTATTTTAGAACACCAGTATTTTTTTTTTTTTTTTTTTTTAGTTTTGCAGACCTTTGCATATATCCCACTTCCTGCTGGGTGGGGAAGATTTCAAAATGCTGCAATGAAAAGCTGTTGCTGTTGTCTTTGCAGTTTTTTTGTTGTTGTTGTTTTGTTTGTTGTTGTTTCTGGAGGGTGGAAGCAAAGAACATTCTCTTGAGAAAGTATGTTTAACGGTATTTTCAACCAAATTTTGCAAAGTCAGGAGATTCAGATTAACATTTATACTTTTGCTTATGGAAAAGTACATTTCTAATGCCTTGTCATTTACTTACTGTTAATTTACAGTCATGGAGGAGACAAGATATAATTGGATTTACCTACTATGGGCATACCAATTGTGTAGAAAGCATAATTTCAAATCAGAAAGAGCTATTTTCTTCCAAATATTTGCATCAGTCACTCTTAGTGATCCACTGATACGTTTCAAGTAATTTTCCTCTTTAATTAGAGCACACAGCTCTGTCTTCTGTGTGTTCTACAACAGATGTGATATTTGCAAGCATCTCAAGGGAAGGTTTGTTTTTCCAAAAGATGCTTACCTGCACGGCCAAAAGGTTTTCAGGAGCCTGGAAAATCTAAACTAAAAAGCGCAACTTTTCCATAAATAAGCACAAGTAGGTGAGTCAAGGGGGTCCTGCTGTCTTTAACTGCCTCCTTTCCTCTGGTGAGCAGATCTTCAAACAGACATTGGAAGCTAGAGATAAAGTGGCTTTCTGATAAAAAAATCATAAAGAACAAATTACAGGAGAAGATGGTCATCTTTAAAAAAAAATGTGTCTCTCTTTCAGAATTTGTCTCTGTAATGTAGTCTTCAACATTACACTGAGACCCATTATTTTACTTACGCTTACATAGTCTATAAAATTTAGATGCGAGAGGTTCCAACCCCTCAGTTTCCACGGGGGGTGGGGGAGATGGTGGGGAGGCAAAGCCTTAGAAGTGTCAACCAAAAAGAAGAAGCTGTAAAGCAACTAAAAGTGTTTATTTGGGGTCTTAGGGATTGCAATCTGGGAGACCCAGAGTGGACCGAAATTGAAAGTGTGCTCTGAATTGCAAACAGGAAGTGCAGGCTTGGAAAGGCAAAAGGAAACTTGTTTTAAAGCAATTAAGATTGGTGGTGACAAGTTAAACTATCTAATACACACAATTGGCTCTTTAGCTAATAGATGTTACATAATTTCTATTTCAGTTCAAAGTAGAAGGATGTGTTGCAGAAGGTCATGGAGGTGCATTGACCAGTTGCAATTGACAAAAGTCAAAAGTTTACCGTGTTCCAAAAATTGAAACCAGAGACTTGCATAGGTCCTGCTTACTCAATATTCTCCAGGTCCTATTTTGAATGACTGTGATGGCAATGCTTATTGCACTTTGGAATTGTCCTTCACAGAAGAGAACACAGGAACCCATGCACCAAGCAGTACCAACTTGGAAAGTTTTCAAGTAGGTAAAGTTCATTTTGAGTTTTAGTGATCTGCACCTGATAGGTGTCTATTTCTCTCAATTTCTGGTTCTCACAGGCCTATTAACTGTTTCCACCTTCTCCTGAACTGTTAGCTACTTAAACACTATAAACTCCAAAAAGGTTGGCGTTTAGGTCTGCTTTGTTCAGGCCTGTGTCCCCAACTCTTAAGCAGTGCCTGGAGAGAGAAAGAGAAAGAAGTGCTTAGTAAAAGTTACTGAAGGAAGAAGTAAGTGAATTTAGCAATTAATGAATTATTGTCTCATAATGTTAACTTTTGGAAATACATTTACATAGGCCAAGGAACCACCAAAGCTATAAAAATGAAGCATTTGTTAAAGAAAAGTTGAGGAATTAACCTATGTGTCTCAAGACAGATTTGGTGTTAGGAAATTCAAGCAGAAAAATTTGCAAGAAAGGGCATTTCAAATGCTTGGCTTTACAATAACAAAATGAGTGTCTTACTTTGTCTTGTAGTAAAACTTACTTTGGGCGCCTGGGTGTCTCAGTTGGTTGGGCGACTGCCTTCAGCTCAGGTCATGATCCCGGAGTCCCGGGATCGAGTCCCATATCGGACTCCCAGCTCTGCGGGAAGTCTGCTTCTCCCTCTGACCTTCTCCCCTCTCATTCTCAGTCTCTCTCTCTCTCTAATAAATAAATAAAAATCTTTAAAAAAAAAAAACTTACTTTGACAAGACTCATTTCCTCCTAAGTAGTTGATATAGGGAAAACAAAGTCTGCACTGCATGAATGGGGTGTCAGTTCTTGGATTTCCCACAAGAAGATATACAGAAGGATCTAGGTTGGGATGAAGACAATCAGAAAGGAAGTAGCAAGAACAAAGCACTTTATTAAAGCAAAAGTACACTCTCTAAGGTGGGAGAGCAGACAGGCTCAGCGAGGTGAAATGGGCCCCACATTGTTTTGGGATTGGATATTATTGTGTCTCTCTGGGCTGGGAGGGGTTTTGACCTACAGCTGAGCATTGTTTGAGGGAGGCTGCTGTTGATCATTTGAGGAACTCCTTCCACAGGTTGGGAGAAAGACTTTCTGACCCTTTAAGGTTTGTACCAAAAAGTCATGGCAGCCTTTCTCCCTCAGGTGGAGGTGCTCCTGCAATGCAAATACACTAAATGAGTCTAGGGGCTGCCCTGAGGCAGAAGTAGAAGAGGAGAGTGCATGCTTTGCCCTTGTGGCTCTTGGTCTTTCAGCCCTAACATGTTGGAAGTCACAAGGTCAGGATGTTGAGCTCCAGGGCATTTAAAGTGTAGCTTGTTTATCTCCCTTCTTGCTTCCCACTTGTGTCTCCGTGATTCCTCTTCAAAGACTTGGGACTCTACCTTGGGGTATTCCTTCCACTGCTTCTGTCTAACTTCTACCAAACAGGTCTAACAATTAAACTGACAAAGGCAAACAGAAGAAAAGCTAATGGAGCGCCTGGGTGGTTCAGTCAGTTAAGGCACTGACTCTTAATTTCGGCTCAGGTCATGATCTCTGAGTCTTCAGATCAAGCCTCTCATGGAGCCTACTTAAGATTCTCTTTCTCCCTTTCCCTTTCCTCCACTTCCCCATCCTCTTTCTCTCTAGAGCTGTCTCTCTAAAAACAAACAAACAAATTTATTTAGTTGTGACAGTTGTATGTGACACAGGAGATTTCTTAAGGAAATAAAGACCTGAAGAAACAGTTAAGCCTGAATGTTTTTATTCTAGGTTTGATGAAGAGTGGCCAGTCACATAGAAACATGAGAGATCAAAGAGTATAAGTACATTAAACTGGAGGAAACTTAGCAGGACTCATTTGATTAGAATTGTGACACCCTGTGTCTTTGGAAATAAGGGTGTTCCTTTGTTGTGGATATAGAGAAAGTACCTCCAACATGGGGGTTTATGATCTATTTCAAGGAAGAAGGTTGAAGGAAATTTCAATGACCTTTCCTCTTCTGCCATTTTCTCAGATTCCTTCAGCTTAAAAGATTCAATGTGCAAAGTTGCCATATTTAGGGGTGGTGTGTGCTGAACCCCATCACTGGTAAATAGTTGTCTATGAAAGGAAAACTATCCTTTTTTTTTTTGGCACACTTACTTTGAGGATCATCTAGAGTTTATTTTCCCCAATACATTTATATTTTTAGATGTTTCTTTGGAAATCTGCTTGAAGACTTCATCTTTTCCAAATTTCTAGTATCTAGAATGAACTCTTTCTCAGCTTGGACCACCACAACAAAATACCAAAGATGGAGTGGCTTAAATAATAGACATTTGTTTTCTCCCAAGTTCTAGAGGCTAGAATCCAAGACCAGGGTGCGAGCATGGTTGGGTCCTGGTGAGAGTGGTCCTTCTGACTTCTAGATGGCCACTTTTTAGCTGGGTCCTCACATAGCAGAGAGCATTCTAGTGTCTTTTCCTCTTATAAGGTCACTAGTCCCATCTTGAGGGCTCCATCCTCATAACCTCATCTAAACCCAATTATCTCCCAAAGACTTCACATCAAATATTACCATATTGGGAGTTAGTTGTTCAACACAGGAATTGTGAATGGATACAATTTAGTCTATAGAATCCCCCCAATGCAAGATTTTACATGGATCTACTTTGTGCCCACACCAAAAAACAAAACAAAAACAAACACACACACAAAAAACAAAACAAAAAACCTCATACAATTCTCATCTGTAGATTTCTGCACAAAATATACAGGTAGCAACAGAAAAAAGTAAGAATATCATAGCCCTCTTGACTCATACCAAAAGTTCACCTTTTTTTTTTTTTTGCAAGAATATCCGTATCCAGATTTGAACTCTGTTTGAAATGTTACCTATTTCTTGTGGAGCTGACAGAAAAGACCAGAAAAATGAGGTAAATGCAGTGTATCCAGTAGCTCTGTCAAGACAGAGCCAATTCATGAGATCCAAGGAGGAGCCTATGGACATCCTATTCTCTGTTAAATCTTTTGAGAGCTTTTGCAAGTATTAATAATTTATGGCCCAAAGATTACACTTTTCCTCCAAGTATAGTAATTATAATATGCATATTTATTGAGTTCATACTATGAACATACTCTATCCATTGTGATCCTTTATAAAGATTATCTCGTTTTACTTCCTAGAAGTTCTATAAGATAAATATGACCTTGACCTTCATTTTTCAAATAAGGAAACTGACACTCGGAGAAATTTTCCCAACCAGCAAAACTAACAAGTACTTCAGTAGTGACTGAACACAAGTCTGATTTCCACCAAAGTCATTGTCACCCATGCTGCTTCTTTCATAACTAGGGAATTTATATCATTTTGGGGGGAAAATATCATTGAAACAGAGCTATATACTTGCTTTTTAATCCTAACTCATGCACTTAACATCTTTTAATATATTTGAAAACAAAACAAAACAAAAACGTGTTGACATTACTTTTAAAAAATGATATTCAATAAGAATTAGCACAAAGTCAGTAAGAATAAATTAGGAAAAGTTGAATATATTTTTTATTTACCTAGGATTTATCTGATGGCCTTAATATTTCCTAAAGTTTAATTAAACTATAGACAGGCTTCTTGCTGCCTCTAGGCCCTATCTCCCTTTCCTTACAACATTTACTTTAGAGAACTTATGACTGTAAATTATTTCTCTGACTCTTTGTGATATATGTAAATTTTAAAGGCCTCTTGCCAGTTGTACAACCCAGAAATGTCTTTCTCAAGGATCTGAGAGCCATCCCTTTAAAATGTAACTATCAAGAAAGATAGGACCCCTATTTCTCAATCTCTGTGGGAGGGTAGGAGTCTAACTTTGATGGGTGTCAATTAGAAAACACAGATGGCCTAATTATAGAGAAAAACATTTGCAAACTCAGCAATAACTCAGTAGGCTTCAAGCATGCCATTGAACAATCTCCCTTCTAATGTTCTAATACTTTTCCACCAGCTCACCCTAACAATGAAAAAACCTTTGTTTCGGTAGAGGTTGGTTAAGATTGAATTCTGGCCTCTCTCTCTCTTAGTGCAATAGGCTTAAATAAAAATCCGTTTGCCTTTTTAACTTTGTTTGGTGTAATATTTGCTTTGCAAGTTACACATAATTAAGGGATACAATTTTCACTGAGATAAATGCTTTTAAATTTGGGACTGATTGTCAATGAACTAGGTGAAGTCTCCGAACTACCCTAAATGAAGTTCATGGATTTAGTAAAAAATTCTTATTGAAGAAGAGTTCCAGAGACACTCAGACTTGAAACAAATGACTCAGACTTGAAAAAGAATCTCAGATTTGTATTTGAGATTAGGGAAACAATTTACCTTCTGGGAAAGGACTTTAGATATATCTGCTAACGTATGATAAAGTTTATGTATATTTCTAACAACATGAGAAAAGGTTATGTATATGGTATTATGTTTGATAGGGGCTTTAAAAATGGAGAAATTGTTGAGATTTTGGCAGATATCTAAAATCAATTTTTAAATTAACTCTTAATTCCATTAGTTCTTTACTCAAAATCTGAATGCTAATTTTTACTACAATTATCCCTAATGAAATGTAAGTTATACATTTGGTTCTCAAGAGGAATAGTGGGAAGCAAAGAATATAGAAAAGAAAGCTTTCAGTTTTAATATTGTTGTTGTTATTATTACTCAAATCTAAAAGTCTTACTTTAGTCCTTCTTTACTTTTTTTTCACCCTTCTCATAACTCTCCTAGAGCCTTCACACTCATTTTATTTTTAACACCTTTGACAAACTCTAATTCTATGAAGAGAGAGAGATACAAGAGTTATGACCCTTGGTTCTGGAGTCTAAAATATAGTCTACTTGAAAGAATACATAAAATGGCTCAAATGTTAGATTTTTTTTTCAAGCTGGCTTTGTTTGGTTTCCAGCTGAGTTCTTCAAGTGGATCAGAGAGCAGACAAATTAATTGGTGCTCCTCTGAAGCAAATAGCAGTGCCTATGGTTAGTTGCCCTTCCCAGATCATTGTGGCATTGAGTCTTATGATGCTATTATGTGAGTGTTCTCTGGTGGTGGCTGTCCTGGGTCATAACCTGATTTTGATAGCAACAATCACTGATTCTTCAAAAGTCAAGTTTCAGACCTCGTGTATTTTCTGTCATTGATGTACTACTGAAGAAAATCTTCAGAGACAGTTATGAAAGAATTTTCATTTTTAATAGTATATTTAGAGGCTTGATACTTAGAAATATAATTAAAATAATAATTGTCAAACTGAGTACATGGCTCTTAGAACAAATTTTGTGTACTTTACATTAAAATAAACAGAAAGCCTAGGTGAATTGTATTTAATAGCTGCCCAAGTCTGAAAGTAAGACTAAGGTAATATGAACATCCATCCACAGAATAGTATTTTTCTGGCTCCTCTTTGACCAACCCTTCAAAAATCCTAGCCATCTCTCAGAAATCTGCTGCAAAATCTCTGAAAGCCTTTTGAGTTTCTTGAGAAGGGGGCAGCAGGAGGAAGGAACACTTTGCCACCTCTGCTTTTTGGAAATTATTCCGTGTCCAACGAGGATTACCCTTTGGTACGAATTTCAATTTTTCTTGAATTAAAAATACCACACACTTTCAATATACATAACAATTAAAACTAGGAGATTTTGAGGTTTGAGTGGAATTATGCCATCAAAAAGATATGATACCATTTTACATCTTTATATTTAGCTGGTGGTACACTCTAAATAAACCATATTGGAGAATAAGCACACTAAATTTGCTTTCTAAAATCGTCTGGGAAGTTATTACTTGCTGAGGCACCCAGAGAATTTTATCTTCATTCTCTTTTCAACTCTTCCATCTCTGAATTTGTTTATCCTCATTCTTTTCCACTTTCAGTGTTCTCCCATTCCACTTTGCTTCTTTTTATAGTGGTAAACTTGTAACCAAAATGTTCTGTTCATATTTCCCCTTCCCCACTTCAGTGTTGTCTAATATGCTGTAAATTGGTAATATTTTGTTTATTTAATTACTGCTTTTTGTCCTAAACCAAAATAGATCCAACATGTTTCCTATGATCTTATGGAATCCACCACAGTTTAAATGAATTGGTTAACTTCTCATCACCTCTAGCATGTACAAATAGAAAAATGTCTGTGAAGAAGATATATTTACCGCCCGTTGTCTCAAATTGTGTAGATCAACCATTACACACTTAAATATTTCATTGTCCTATCTCCATAATTCTATTGTGTTTTTTAGAGAATGAAAAAATAAAATACCCCCAAACTCTCTCATGTACATTGCATATTTTGAAAAAAATCATTTTGATTTGACTTCTAAAATATCTTTGCACTTTCATTCTACTGCCATAATCTTAAGGCATACTTTCTTTAATTGATTATTGAATTTTAAAAAAAATTGGGGGCTTATTATATGGTTGACCCTGGGGCAATATGGGTTTGAGCTGCATGGGTCTGCATACATGTAGATATTTTTTTCCAATAAATACAGTACTATAAGTGTATTTTCTCCTCCTTATGATTTTTTTTTAAATTTTATTTATTTGACAGAGAAAGGCACAGTGATACAGGGAACAGAAGCAGGGGGAGTGCGAGTGAGAAGCAGACTTTCCACCAAGCAGGGATCCCAATGTGGGGCTTGATCCCAGGACCCTGGGATCATGACCTGAGCCAAAGGCAGACGCTTTTGACTAAGCCACCCAGGGGCCCCTCCTCCTTATGTTTTCTTGATAACATTTTCTTTTCTATACCTTACTATTTTTATTTTGAGATAGAGAGTGAGTGGGGGAGGGGCAAGGGAGAAGGAGATAATCTAATTTTTTTTTAAGATTTTATTTATTTAACAGAGAGAGAGAGAGATCACAAGTAGGCAGAGAGAGAGAGGAGGAAGCAGGCTCCCAATGAGCAGAGAGGCCGATGCGGGGCTCGATCCCAAGACCCTGAGATCATGACCTGAGCCTAAAGCAGAGGCTTTAACCACTGAGCCACCCAGGTGCCCCAGAAGGAGAGAATCTTCAACAGACTCTGTGCTGAGCATGGATCCTGACTGGGATCAATCTATAACCCTGAGATAATGACCTGAGATGAAATCAAAAGTCAGAGGCCTAACCAACTGTGCCCTTCTAGGTGTCCCTAGCTTACTTTATCATAAGAATACAGTTTATAATATTCAAGGTATGTGTTAATTGACTTTATGTTATTAGAAAGGCTTCTGGTCAACAGTAGGCTATTAGTTAAGTTTTGGGGAGTCAAAAGTTACATATATTTTTTAATGCGAGGGGTTGGTGCCCTCAACCTCCATATTGTTCAAGAGTCAACTGTAGTTGTGTCTGAATGAAGTGACATGTATTAGACCAAGGATCAAAGATACCTAATCTTTGCCTTTTAATATCTAACTTTGTTTCCTGAGCTACTGCAAAAATTGTATTAAGAAACCTGGAAAAACAGTACAAAGGCATATATTATTACTCTCAAGGCGTTGAATCCAAACACATGTAGAGATTTGGTGAGCCTGGTTGAGGTACACAAAGGAGGTAATTATAATAACATGACTAAGTATTATGATATAGCATATACTGCTAAAATGAATCATTTAACTTAGCTTTACTTTGGGAGAAGGATAGATCAAAGAAGACAATCAATAGTGGATAACACTTGAAACACAGTTTTCAGGCTATCACACTTTGCTCAAAACTCCATTGAATCTCATACTCTAAAATATCCAAACTCCTTAATATATCTTTTAATCTGATATCAGTTTACCTTCTCATGGTTTGGTCCTCTAGCATAACTGAACTGCATGAAACTTACTGTATGGGCCTAAGAATTTCTGACGACTCTCACTTTGTTTACAACATTTTCTGCAATTAGAATATTTGTCCTCCATCTGTATATACCAAAACTAACTCTGCTTCAAGATCTAAGTTCACACCTTCCAGGAAATGGACTGGAGAGCAATTTTCCAATTATACATTTATAGGGAGTCACCCTCGGTGGCGCCTGAGTGGCTCAGTGGGTTAAAGCATCTGCCTTCAGCTCAGGTCATGATCTCAGAGTCCTAGGATCAAGCCCCACATCGGGCTCTCTGCTCAGCAGGAAGCCTGCTTCCCCCTCTCTGCCTGCCTCTCTGCCCACTTGTGATCTCTCTCTCTCTGTCAAATAAATAAAATCTTAAAAAAAATAATTGATTATAGGGAGTCATCCTCTACTTGTAATTTCCTTTGGCCCTTGTATTGTGCTTATGTTTTGGTGAAAATGCCCTACAATACTGAATAAGGAAAAAAAATGTCCTATAATACTTTCCTTGACTATTTCAGTGCGTAATTAGCCTTCCCTGTGACTTAAGGGTAGAAGAAACCTCTTTTATATTAAATTCTGCATTAATTTTAATAATGTTACCAATACTATTGATGTGACCCAGTATAAAATATGAATAAGTGAATAAATGGATACAAATCATAGTCTACTAGAAATTCATTGTTTCAGTCATTTTTGTAACTTTGAAGATTCTGTGAAAGTAACTTCTATATTGTAAGTTTTTGATAAACAGGATCTGAGTTAATGCTTTCCCTCTTTTTATCCCTATCTCCCACAGATTTTTTAAAACTGCTATATCACTGAGAGTTAAATAAGTGAGTATCGAATACATTAATCCATTTGATCAGCCTTTAATTTCCTTGAATATTATTTTGATGGTATCTCTAACTTTTTTTCTCACTTTTTCAATACCCAACTCAGCTCTGTCACGGCACTGCCCTCTAATTTTTATAATTAAATGATATTCAAGGGGAATCTAGAGGGCTATCAGTTAAGTGTCATGATCCCAAGGTCCTGGAATTGAGCCTCAGCTTGGGCTCCCTACTCAGTGGGGAGCCTGCTTCTGCCCACCACCCCACCCCCCATGCTCTCTCTCTCGTGCTCTGCTCTATCTCAAATAAATAAATAAATAATCTTTGAAAAATAACTATAATTAAATGACATTCTAATCCATACTGTGTTATAAATTTATCTTCAAATATTTTTCTTTCTAGGATCAGCTCTAGTACAAGTGGGAAATTGATAGACATGAGATCTGTAAGAAGAGCCCTGAGGAACACGTTTTTCCGTGTCTGCATTAGATTCTGAGATCCCAAATTAACTCCACTTCCCAACCCCTTGTTCAGTCACCCTCTGCCTGATGCTGCCTACTTCCCTGCTGAAACAGAACCAGTTGAGGGTGAACTCTCTTAATCCATTTTCTGCTCCCCCACTCTCTTTTCTTTTTAACTTTTTTTTTTTTTTTTGGCTGACTTTGAGAAAGAACTCTTTAATTTTTTTTTTTCCTCCAAAGACCCTTTCTTTGTATGTCTGCCAAGATTCTTATCTTAAAATTTCCTTCCACATTGGGGCACCTGGGTGGCTCAGTGGGTTAAAGCCTCTGCCTTTGGCTCAGGTCATGGTCCCAGGGTCCTGGGATCAAGCCCCACATCAGGCTCTCTGCTCAGCGGGAAGCCCCCTTCCCCCTCCGTCCCCCACCCCCCCGCCTGCCTCTCTGCGTATTTGTGATCTCTCTCCTATCTGTCAAATAAATAAATAAAATCTTAATAAATAAATAAGTAAATAAAAATTTCCTTCTACATTGCTTACATTCTTTTAGACTACCTCCATTTTAAGAAGAAAAAAGAAACCAAATGTTTTATAATTAGCCCTAATATACTATATCACTTTTCTTCTTCCCTTGTCTTTATTAATATCCTTAATAAAAATAGGATTTTCCCTGTGTTCTCCTTCTCCTTTGTATTTGCTGGTCAACTAATTTCATTCTCCTTCCTTACACTCTCAAGTGCACTAGTGAACCCTTAGCTACTTCCTTACACTATCAGGTATACTAGTGAACATTTATACTACAAAGCTATCAATGATTTCTAATTATCAGACCTTTGGAATATTGTATCCTTTTCAAATATTTTATCATTTGACATCATTGTTCACAACCTACTCTTGGAATTTCTTTTTTTAAGGTTTTATGTATGACAAAATTGTGTATTTCTATTTTCCTCTTACCTTTCATCCTAATGTTTTACTTTGTTGCTTACTCCTTTACAGACAGAATATCTAAAAGAATGGACTTTGGTAATGGCAATGGGTATGCAAAACAGCTTGGTGCTTTCATTTGATTAGTCAACCTTAACAATGACCTAGGGCGGCTGGGTTCAAAGACCCAGAGGGGGTCCTGCAGTACCAGTTAAGAGGATTCTTGGCTTTACACAGCATAGAAATCAAATGTCAGCAGAGAGGAAGTGAGAGCAGGGTTTGCTGGAGAGAGAGAGTGCAGAACATCTGGGAGATTCAGAAAGGAAAGAAGAGTGAGTCTTATCTTTGCTTGGGGCCTGGGTTTTTAACTGATATTGTGGTCTGGTGTACATGTCCTATCATGTGTCCAGAAACTAGTCAGAACAAAGATGAGTGCTCAGGTGTCCACCACAAGTTACTATGGCCTGTATCTAGGGGTCTTGGCACAAGGTGTATGGAGCCAGAGGTCCGGAAAACATACATGATAACCTTGCTGGGTCACTCCTAAGATGTTACCTATTGTTTTGAAAGTCTCCAAAGAAATCATTAGCTCCTCCATCTTTGCGAAAAGGACATACACTATTTGTATTATAAGGTATATGCAATGCAGGGGTGTAGGTTCTATCAAGCATAGAAGCAAGAAAAGGAGCCTAAAAAGCAGTTCTTCATGGAAACCCTTCAGTTTCCCTTTCTTAAAGGAGGCAGAATTATGAGTGCTAATAATACGTATTATAGAGTCAGCTTATTACTCATCTTTTTACCATTTACCAGCTGTGTGACCTTGAGTCAATTGAACTTTCTCTTCTTCATCTGTAAAATGACCATGATAATAATCACATCTGCCTCATAGGACTGTTGCAGAAATTACAAAATAAACCATGTAATGTATTCTGAACAATGATTGCAACATAGTAAGCACTCAATGCATTCTACCTATTATTACTAGTAATATGATGGGAAAAGTGGACTAGATGATAAGTGAGTGTGTGTATAAAATAAGACAATAAATTCAAATATTTAGAGCAGATTATGATGTCAGTGTCCTTATATTGGAAAATTTGCTTAAATTATTTTATATCTTAAATTAAACAGGTGTTTAGAGAATCATCTAGTTGAAGCTTCCTATTTTAAGAAAGATAAAACCGAGTTAAAAATTGTGAAATATCTTGTTTAGATCATACAAATAGTTCTGGGATTTTTCTATGTGTGATATTCCATTAGATGGAAAATATATGCCAACCTGCTGAGATTTCAATAATAATTTAAAAGTAAATGAATAGGCATATTTAGAATATTATTATTTTAAGTCGATGTATACTTCCACGCTTTAAAGAACTCACTAACTTATATTTAATTCTACCACTTCAGAGATTGGTGGAGGGAAACTGAAGAAGTTGTAATTTACCTAAACTTGTAGGGAAAAAATAAGAAATACTAAAAGAACTCATGTTGCAGTCTTTTTTCCTAGTTTTCATCAATGTTTATTTTTATTAGATGTCCATGAAAGTTAGAGGAATTAAGAAAAAAATCAAATAAGTCACCTGAGAGCAACCTTATAAGCAACTCTTATTTCTAGAAATTTCTGAAGATCCATGTATTTGCATATACTTGGCAACAGTGAGACCAAGGTCAGGTTCACTTCCTGTTGTGATGGTTTTTGTGGAGGTCAGTGCCAGCCTAGACAGTGCCCACTAATCATGATAAAAATGCTGGAAAGACTGATCACAAGACTGCACCAAAGAAAGTGAATTTTCAGTGTTTCTTTTTTTGTTTGTACTTTTTAATGACACGGTTTGCCTTAGGCTTTTTTCTGAGAGGGTAGTATCCTTAGGGGCAAGACCAGCTGCCTACTTCTACCATAGCTGACAATTATCATTTTCTCTGGAAGGGTGAGATATCATTGAACCTAGCACCTCATTTTCCTCTTATCTCCCATACACAAACCCTGGGAGTTTATGCTCCCATGCAGCACCGTTAATAAAATTATCTTAAAGGAAGTTAGTAAAACGCAGAAAAGAGAAAAGAAAGTGAATTTATCTTCAGAGACTTGATTTTCATGACATAATCTGAATACATTTCCAACAAAATGGTGTTATTCCGTGTTTGAATTAGTTTAGTTTTCAGTCATTTCATTCATTAGTTTGAATTTTCTCTGTTTTGATTTTCCATCTAGTGGGCTGGGCACTTATTACCATACTCTGCTTGACTAGTAAGAGTTAATACTAACCATGAGAAGAGAGAAAGTAAAAATAGCTGTTTAAGATTATAAATTATAAAAAGATTCATGGGTGTTGCTAAGAATACTATGCAAAAATTACATTTTACCATTTTTAAATAAATAAGAAATTATAGCCAGATCCTGTTGGAAGGTAAATATATTGCAACTGAGCTTATATCGTGAAAGGGAGTTCCACTAGCAGCAACCTGGAAATGACTACTGGAAGTATTCATCTATCTAAGTTTGGCCAAAAATATTATAAAATATTCCTAGCTAGTTAGAAAAAATAGCACTGTAAGAAAAATTAACTTATTAAGCCTGGTTTAGCATTAAAAAAAAAAGTTGGCCTCATGTTAAATTAAAGAGTAATAAAAAAAAGTCTTAAAAAATTATATGCTAATATTATTCTAATATAAATCTATAATTAATAGAGTAAACTTTTACTGACTAATGTGAAAGTTGTGACACTACCTGCCAAATACTATAATCCATTCAGAATTAACATTGACACATATATTTAACTCATGGGAATAAGAATGAAAGAATCATGTTTATACAGACAATGTCAGTTTTAATAACCAATCTTTTGGATATTTGATGTATCTAACAGTTTTTGTCACAACACTACTTGGAATTTGAAATAATAAATTGTGATTTATTTTTGTTGAAAGTACATTGATAATCTTTGAGAATTCAAACGTTTTATCTTTGTGTCTGAATAATTTGCTTCTTTGACCTACATTCACAATATAGAGAACAAAAGCATGATATGAATGATTATTTATTAATAATATAAGTTAAATTAAGCAGTAACTTTTTCCTCAAAAATGTCTTTCTTAATCTTAGACGCCTTTGCCTTCCATCATAATTGCAAAACAGATTTTCCCATTATATTCATCTGCCTTTCTTCAACCCATAATTTTCCAGTCTTGAACAAATGCATTCATTATAAACACTAAAATTGAGTATTAAGGAAGAGATTAAAAATGTAGCATTGATATCACAAAATTAATTTGATTTTCATGAAATCATGATAACTTCAATGGAGGATTAAAAGTATTTATATCCTAGTAGATCTGTTTCTGCAGTAAGACTTTAGAGCTAATTTTTCTATCTCATCCCTTAGTCATAACTTTTCTCTAGCTCTTTAAGGTCCTCATAATGCTATGTTTTTCTGATCTGTTAGTGAATATAAGGATAGCTAAGGTGGTGATATCTTTGTATATGTACAGTAATATTGACTTCAAATATATTTTAACACAATAGGTTATAAGTGCTAAGTTATATTACTATATAAGTATATAATAGGTTATAAGTGCTAAGTTAAATCATCAAGCAGAGTCTGTAACTGATAACATAGTGTGTCATATAAGGGTTGATCAGCACATTCAAGGACATTGCCATGTAGAGTTGTTTGTGCTGGATCAACAATATCACCTTCTTCACGACTTTGATTCAAATTTTGGAGGAGTTTGAAAAAATCAGGAGTATGAGGAAAAGTTTGTATCATTTCAAAAAGGGCTAAATTGGAATGCTTAGAAAGAAGTAGGAGACAAAAGTAATTAAAACCAAGTCTTCTTGTCTGGAAAATATATGCCTAATTCTGACTAATTCTAATTCTGATATCACCACCAATGCACCAACATGATAGAAAGAAGGATTTGGACTTGGACTTACAATAAAAGAAGAAAGAGAGAGAAAGAAAGAAAGAAAGAAAGAAAGAAAGAAAGAAAGAAAGAAAGAAAGAAAGAAAGAAAGAAAGAAAGAAAGAGGCAAGTAAGGAAGAGGAGGAAAGGAGGGAAAAAAGGGACATGAGCAGAAGGAAGGAAGGGAAGGAAGGAAAGGAAGGGAAGAAAGGAGGAAGAGACTTTAGCCAGCCAGGCTAAACTAGAAACATGAAAGAAGACTGTAATTTTGAGGAGACCTAAAATATCTGTTGGCATGAGTTTTAAAAAAGATAACAAAAGCCACTGACTGAAACAAAACATATTCAGTAATAATATTCAAATAGAAGGATAAAAATGCCTTGTAATTTATCGGAATGAAGCAAATGATTTTACATCCATATAGACCTTTCCATAGAAATCAGATGTGAGGGCTATTTGAAAATCTCATTGTTAATAAATAGCTCTGACTTACCATAAAAGAAGTTCACAGGTGTTAGGAGCCAACTTGACCATGAAGAGAAAAGGAGTGAAGATAGCTAGGTAGGGTCACAACAAGCCTGTAGCTGAGACCAAACCTCTAGAACAGTCACAGAATTACAGTATTGCAAGGATTACTGAAGCTGAGGCACAGTTAGTTGTACCTAAACTTTACAAACCTGTCAGGTAGTAGGAATAAAAAGCACAGTTCCCACAAAGTGAATGCATTTTTCTTGAAACATTCTAGATACTTAAATTATAATAAAACTACTAAATCTTGGTTGTTGACACAGTGCTAATGTAGACTCTCCTCTAACCAATTCACACTCTTCTGTGGGTTTTTATTCACTAGGGGGCTAAACCAAATGGAATCTCTCTCACTACAGTGAAACATAAAGGTTTGATTGGCCATAATACCCTCCAAAATCTGGATAGAACAATACAGTTTTATTTCTGGATTCTCACTGTACCTTCCAGGATCTCCTATAGTACTGAATGACATTCCTCCAGCAGATCAGCTATCTTCCCTCTCTGGGAATGGGAATTACTGTCAGCTGAAAAGAACCGTCTTGCTTAAGATCTGTTCCCCCACTCTTGGGTAACCTCTATCCAATGAGCAGTTAATATATGAATATGGAGTCCTCGCCACTTCTCTCCCACTGGGAGAAGAATACATGACCATCTTAGCTGCAAAGACTACGTGAGATTGGCTGAGGCCTTATTATTTTTAAAAATATTTCATTTATTTATTTATTTATTTATGTATTTATTTATTTGACAGAGAGAGAGCACATGAGAGAGGAGAGGGTTAGAGGGAGAAGCAGACTCTGCTGAGCAGGGAGCTCGACAGCAGGACCATATCCCTGGACTCCAGGATCACAACCGGAGCCAATGGCAGTCTCTTAACCAACTGAGCCACCCAGGAACCCTGGCTGAGGCCTTACTGATGTGGTTTGGAGTGGTAAAGTTCAGAGCCCATGGCCAAGAGACAATTCTTAAGAAGTCTTTGGTGCAAGTGGTGTTTTTATTAAAGCACAAAGACAGGACCCATGGGCAAAGAAAGCCGCCCTGGGGTTGTGAGGAGAGACCGATTATATAAGGTTTTCTATCTGACTGAAGGGAAGGTGATATTAGGGCTCCAGAAAATTGAGTCTATAGGTTTCTGGAGATTTCTTTTTTTCTTGTAAATTTTTAAGACAGTTACATACCAGTAGAGACTCAAGTTCTGCACGACTGTGATCCCTATCGTTAACCAGTTAACCATTTGCTTGCCCCTCTTCTTTGTCCTTGGGAAGCCAGGAGTGCCTGAAGAGTGTCACACATATCCCAGCTGGGAGGTGGCAGAGTTGCAGACTTGCAGAGCATTAGCCTGTGCTTTGCCCTCAGTTTGCCTTCTGCTCCCTCATCATTGTTGTGACTGCAACATATTCCACTTCTCCCTCTGACTGATCCTACTTACCCTCTTCTGACACAGGTGCTAATCCTAAGAGGGTTTTCCCAAATTTTATTTCCCAATCAAATTCTTGCATGTTTATCCCTATTGCAGAGTCTGTTTTCCTAGGAAACTGAATTTCAACAGTTGGTTCCATTGTTAAGAACTTGCGAAGATTCTGCATTTTTACCCCACATGCAAACCAACTATTTAGTTTACCGAAGTTTCACAGATATTGACAGAAGACACAAGAAGACATAAGACTACTAGGACAGACACAAATGGCAGTTTATCACGTAGAACAATAACCACAGCTAGATTAGCATTTGTGCACATTCCTCAAGCTCAGCTTCCACCAGGCTACACAACAAACACCAGAAGATACATTGCACTCACAGTGCAGAACATTACAGGAAAGGAAACCCAAGTACGCAAAACTTATAATGGACAGTTAGCTTGCCTAAGCTTTGCCAGGCGAAGACATTATCTTTATCTTTATTATATTGGACAGTAAATGAACCTTCTCTCTGCTCCAGAGAGAGACAATATATCTTCAAAGGCTATTTTCTGTACAGCATTCTAGAAAATACAGTCTGAAATAAAGGCAAGTCATTGGAGAATTATATCTACACAACAAAGAAAAATCCCTAAAAGATGGTAAAATGGATTTTCAGAACTGGATATTCTGTCAGCTGGTTGGCAATAATGACCGCAGCACACTGGGCCTAAGATAACAGTGCAACTGTTAAAATATTCATTAGTCATGAATTGGGATGTTATACCTGTGAAAGGAATTGTATTAGCAAGAGTGATATATTGGATGTTATAGAAATATGGTTGAGAAGTCATTATAAGGTCAATGGAATTGGATGGTTTTTGCTCAGAGCACTTGATGCTCTGGATAAATATAATGAAAAGCTGACTGCGATAATTCACCAATTAAAAATTAAGTGTGTGAAAGAAATAAGAAAACAATTTGATTAAAAACTGGGCCAAAGACATTAATAGACACCTTGCCAGCAAGATATATAGATATAGATATATCTATATCTATGTAACAAATAAGCATATGAAAAGATGCTCCACGTCACATGTCATCAGGGAATGCATATTAAAACAATGAGATACCACTACATACCTATTTGAATGGCCAAAATCTGGAACACTGACAACACCAAAAGCTGACAAGGATGTAGAGCAATAAGAACTCTCATACAGCTGGTGGAAAAGTAAAAGGATGAAGCTACTTTGGGAGACAGCTTGGCAATTTCTTACAGAACTAAATATACTCTTGCCATATGATCCACCAATCATACTTCTAGGCATTTACCCAAAGGAGTTGAAACTTATTTTTTGAAAGATTTTATTTATTTATTTGACAGAGAGAGAGATCACAAGTAGGCAGAGAGGCAGGCAGAGAGAGAGGAGGAAGCAGCCTCCCTATCGAGCAGAGAGCCCGATGCAGGGCTTGATCCCAGGACCTTGAGATCATGACCTGAGCTGAAGGCAGAGGATTTAATCCACTGAGCCACCCAGGCACCCCAGGAGTTGAAACTTATTTTAAAACCTGTACATGGAAGACACCTGGGTGGCTCAGTAGGTTAGGCATCTGCCTTCAGCTCAGGTCATGATCCCAGAGTCCTGAGATTGAGCCCACATCAGGCTCCCTGCTTGGCAGAGAGCCTGCTTCTCCTTCTGCCTGTTGCTCCTCCTACTTGTGTGCATTCTCTATCTCTCTCTGACAAATAAATAAAATCTTAAAAAAAAAAAAAAACTATACATGGATGTTGATAGAACAAAAGCCCGTACATGGATGTTTACAGAACAAAAACCTAAAAACAGATGGTTAAAGAAGCAATATTCATAATTGCCAAAACTTAGAAGCAACCAAGACTTCCTTTAGTAAGTGAATGAATAAATAAACTGTGGTATATCCAGACAATGGAATATTATTCAGTGCTAAAATAAATGAGCTAGCAACAAATGAAAAGACTTAGAGAAATATAAAATGCATATTACGAAGTGAAAGAAGCCAATCTGAAAATTCTACATACCATATGATTCTAATTGTATGATACTCTGAAGACAAAACTATGGTAATATTAATAATATCAGTGGTTGCCAAGGATGGAAGGGGAATGTGAATAGGTGGAGTATGGAGGATTTTTAGGGCAGTGAAAACATTCTGGATGATATTATAATGCGTATATGTCTGTCGAGCTCCGCGGCAACATGTCCAGGGATCCGAGGGAAAGGGGATGAAGAAATAGTAAAGAGGTACAGAGATGGGGACAGGAGGGACACAGTGGATGATGTCCAAGCAGTGCCAACTTTATTGAGAGTTCCACAGTGTTATATAGCGTGAGCAAAACAATTCGTGAGCAAAACAATTATCAGGCAGTAGCTATTCTTAGCATGCCTGAGAAGCCTTGCAAGCCTCCCCATTATCTCTCCCAAGCATTCAAGGCCGACCCTCTAACGCCAGAGGGTTCTGGTAAATAGATAAGCTTCTTATACCAGATGCATGTACTTCAAAGGAATTTTAGATGTGGTTTATAGGCCAGCAAGAACAGCACAAACCCATAATGATTTATGACTAGGCCTGATTGCATTTTACCAATTATGTATACATGAGCAGTCACGTAAAAGCGAGTTTTAGGACCCATTGCTCAAGCTCTTTCTCAAGCGTTACTCAGCCTGTCCACCCCCTCAGGGCTTTCAACCCTTTGTGAGTGTCCAGGAGACGCAAGTCCGAGCCCGTTTGGTAAACTCACTCCAGCTAGTCTGCGGCTGCCCACATATGTCATTATGCATTTGTCCAAACCCATAAAATCACACTAAGAGCAGACTTTCAGATAAGCTATGAATTTTGGTGATAATGGTGTGTCAGTATATGTTCATCTTTAGCAGCAAATCTACTGTTCTGATGAGTGATGATGAAATAAGGGAGTCCATGCATGTGTGGGGGAAGGGCATGATCTCCATTCCTACCTGTCAATTTTGTTGTGAATCTACAAGTCCTTTAAAAAAAATAAAGCCTTCAAAAATTAATTGTGGCTATAAGAGGACCCTCTTAGCAGCATCTAAAGAGACTCTTATCTCCTGTAGTCCGCAGACAGAGAGATATTTAATTTCTAATTATTTAATTACGAGTGGTGGAGCTACAAGGTAGATCTGTTATGCCAAGATTAGGCTCTTGATTAGAAAAGAATGAGATGCTATGATATGTCATTGGGACATCTGAATTGATGCACTTGAAAATCTTGAACCTCCAGATTTTCCTAAGCTCTTAAAAATAACCCATCCACATCTATTAAGATCTGGTTCTCCTTAGTTAATTATCATGCAAGATAATACATGCACCACCCCCACAAACTGTCTCTACTTCCCCTTCTGGGATTTAAGCCCATAGCTAAGGTTAAGTCACAGACAGGGAAGTGCTGAGACATTAAGGGAAGAACGGAAGGAAAGGCACCATACCATGAAGAAAGAGAACTATATAGTGATGCGTGTACTAGCAAAAACCAGGAGAACACCGCATATGGGCTATATTTTGAGTCTGCTGAAACAAATGGTCAGTGACAAGAGGTAGAAGATAAGGTTGGATAAGGGAGAATTTATCGATATGAGAGCACTTGTCTGGAATTCATGATTTATCGTTCTGGTAGGAACCCTGGAAAGTGAGACAAACGGTACTCAGATGTCTCCAAGAAAATTGAAAAATTACTAGGTGGAATGAGCATACCAGTTGGCACAAACTATGTAAGTTTGGAAAAAATCTGCCAGAAAAATACTTTCATTAGGGGACTTGCAGGACAAACCTTTTACCAAAGCATTAAAAAAGGGACGTTGAGAGGGGTATCATCATGACCAAGAATCTTAATTGTGAATCTTTTCTCCAGTCCAGCCTGAAGGTATAAAATGCTCTTACGGAACTGGGCATCCTGACTACAATACCTATGAGGAGATCCCCAAAAAACAAAAGCCAAGAGGTGGTACTGAACAGTCAGAAGCCAGGTGAGCACAATTATTATAATGAGATGCAAGATTGTTGTGCCAGCTGGCTCTCAAAGGGGAAAAATCTTCCATCACAGGACACAGCAAGAGTCATGTTGAACTTTAAGCTATAGCAGCCATCTGGGCACTTTAGATTCCTTACACCAAAGATCTGGAAAGCATGAAAAATGTCTTCATCCTGGCAAGGATAATTAACCCTGATTTGCAGGAGGAAGTAGTCTGCTGTTAAACAATGTGGATAGGGACAAATATATTTGGCAAGTAGTCGATCCACGTGGTGTATCTTGTGAATCCATGGCCCAAGTTTGATATAAATTTGTAAATTTGGTTGACATAGCCTGGGAATGAGACAGTTACTAGGAATTCGAACACTTTGGGGCTGAGATTCCTTGATATCCCACCAGGTAAGCCCTCCAGATGAGTCGAGGTGCTAAGATTGAAGGAGGACCCGGAATGGGTAGTGGAAGAAAGAAAAACTGCCTGTCAATTGCAGGGAGTGCTGTGTACTGAGGAGGGTGACCTTTGCCAAGGTCATGTCCCTTTCCAGAGAGAAGCCTGTGTCTAATCACTGGCTGAAGCAGGGTTATGAAGGGCCAGCCGCTGTGCCCCAACTATGAACAGCTCTGAAGTGCCATTTCAGCTTCAGAATGAAGGCCTTTTTGTAATAGAATTGTAACCTAACTTCTCCATCTGATCAATAAAGAATTGGTCTTCCCTTCAACATCTTGCTTCTGAAACTACTTCCTAATAATTTTTTTCACATATATCATTCTCAGTTTCAGAGTCTGCTTTCCAATGGATTCAACCTGAAGCAGCCCTCGTGGACAAAAGATGGTTATGAAAGGTCCAAAGATCACATCCTCTTACAATCAAAGGCAGGAATAACTGAGGAGTGATGGAGACAGTGGGGAGATCAGTCAGGATGCTACAGCAGTAGTACACATGAGAAAAAACTGTGGCTTGGAGCAAAGATTGTGTAGATAGAAGCTGTAAAGATGGAGATTGAAGGTTTAATTTGGGGACATGTTCAACAAGCATCACTGATAGATCAGAAATTGTGTATAGAAGAGTAATAAGGTGTAAGAACAATGTGTATATAAACAATCAAAGCCAAATGTTTTCTTGAAACAGTTCAGTTCATACTTTTGCCTTTTCTATTGATAAAAAATATTTTTTTGTCACAAAAACAATAGTAATAGTAATAATGCATAGATACACACATGAAGATATATCTGTATTTAGGAATTCACATGTCATTTAAATTAGTTTTATGGACTATTGCCTTGTTGGAATATCACTCTTCTTCAGTACTTCTGATATGTGGCAGGCATGCCTATCAGTCATCAGATAAGCAACCTTCTCAGTCATGTTTCTGTTAAGAAATTCAATTAATTGGAAATAATATAAATTAAGCAGAGAGCTGTCAAATTCACATAAAGACCAAGTTCTCTGTGCTGACCAAATTGTAAACTGTTTATGCCCTTACCTCATTCCTTATGGCTGAATAGATCAGAGACCTAGGTTAAGGTCATAGCTCGTAGTTCTTTAAGCCAACTTCATCATGTGAAAGTATCTGCCAATGTTAACAAGACACTGACTTTTCAGGTTGGTGTCCATTTGTAACTATTTAAATTTATCTGTAGATATCACCTTTGTTGGTTGGTGAATGGCCTACAAAATTATATAGTAAAACCCCCAAAATGGCTCATACCATGATAGTGATACTTCATTACAACAATTAAGTTCATGATTAGCTGAATCATAATTCTGCTAGGCCACAAATTGAAACTTTGATATCCAAATCACTTTGATATCTGAGAACTGGCAAATAAAACATCAAATTAGAGAGTAAATATCTTATGTGTGTTGACTTCAGCAAAGTTCTATTTACTCAGATAAGTAATCAATTAACACAAGAAAAGTGCATTTTTTGGTTTTGATAATGAATCTAAAATGAATGTGCTATCACAAGATGATGCTTTAGGAAATGTATCATACAGTTTTATTGGCTGTGGTACATTGGCACACTGACATCTGGGCCCAGAGACTGTGATTTTGTCAATTGAGAAAAAGAGAGAAAAGCAGCTGCCAGAGTTGTTAGCAGAACTATGAAAAATAAATCATAATTTTGAACTAGCATTTAAAAATGTTTGAATATTTATTTTTTAAAGATGTAGGGAAGTTACTGGAAAATAACACACCATGCTTTGACTCATAAGATGAGTTTATGGAGAAATCATAAAATCAGGTTGAGAATTCCGAAGAACAAACTTGAATTTCCCAAAATATTGTTATGTTGGCATCCTAGATTAAAGAAGAAAATATAACAAAGAAAATTCTAAAAAATGCCCTAACTTATTGATTTAGACCATCTATTTTTTAAAATATTTTATTTATTTATTTGACAGAGAGAGCACAAGCAAGGAGAGTGGCAGGTAGAGAGAGAAGGAAAGGGAGAAGTGGGCCCCCACTGAATAGGGAGCCTGACATGGGGGCTCAATCCCAGGATCCTGGGACCATGACCTGAGCCAAAGGCAGATACTTAACAACTGAGCCACCCAGGTGGCCCTTGGTTTAGACCTTTTATCAACATATAGCTATGTACCTATATCCCTGTATATGTGCATGTATGTATATGTGTACCATATCATAATAGATTTGGGGGAAGGCAAATATTCTTTTACCTCATGTGCAAGAAAATTAATATTATGGATATTTCAACGCTCTTAGTATTTCTCTGTCCCCTCACCCATTCTAGCTCTCAGAAGAAGGAGTGAATTGGCATCCGAAAATCTCCAGAATAAATTCTGTACTTTTCCATTGCAGAACAACTTTACATTCAACCAGCTCTGCCTGAAACTTCTGTAATTCTGTCTTCATATTAAGATGCCAATGTTTGCCAAATACCTAAAGATCTCCAACAGTTTTCTCAAGAATAAAACTGACACAGTAATTGACCTGCTTACCTCCTGAGTCCTTGATTTAGAGTTCATACTCAGGAAGAAGATGTGCTACAGTTAAAATCCTATAATGGTGGCTAGGAATATGAATGCTAACCTCAGTTGGCCAGATCTAGATCCTAGCTCCAGCACTTACGAGACCTGTGAATTTGATCAACTCATTTATGTACAAAATGAAATGAATAGTATCTGACATTCCCAGGCCCATAATAAGCATTCAATAAGTGTTATCTCTCTCTCTCTCTCAATAAAATGTGTTTTGTGGTCTCAGGTAAGCTACATCTTTAATATGCACAAATTAAATTAGATTTTTTTTGTACTTAGTATATCAGGAGAATGGACTAAACCCTGATTAAATAAAAGATATCCACAACCACTTTATCACTCTAATAAAGGGAACATTATATTCTCTCTGGAAGAATGTTACATCATTTAATGCTTTTTTTAAAGATTTTATTTATTTATTCAAGAGACAGAGAAAGTGAGAGAGAGCATGAGAGGACAGAAGGCCAGAGGAAGAAGCAGACTCCCCGTGGAACTGGGAGCCCAATGTGGGACTTGATCCCGGAACTCAAGGATCATGACCTGAGCCAAAGGCAGTTGCTCAACCAACTGAGCCATCCAGGTGCCCCCTAATGCTTTTTATACATATGTACATAAAAATACATATCATATTTTATACAAAGTATTCCACATTCAATTAAAAAAACTATTAGACATTCCACATGACCAAAACATAACTAAATCAGGCCCCCAACAAAAATATTTTCAAGGATTATCCAGGTTTCAGAGACTGGTGACAAAGTCTTTAAAATAATTGTGACTAACATATTCAAGAAATAGGCAAAAAAAGAAAACAGTGGAAAAACAAATATTTTGCTATAGAATTAGAGTGTGTGACAAACAAATAAACATACTGGACTTGAAAAATAAAATATTTGTAATGATAAATCTAATAAGTTTCACAACAAACTAGAAACCACTTAACTCAGAAATAGCTAACTCAAAGATATATCAATGTCGATTACATAAGCTGAAGAACAGAGGAGTTAATGAAAAACAAGCAAAAGTATGTTAAACACTTATGGGACACAAGAAAACATGTAACTGGAGCCTCAGAGGGAAAGAAGAGAGTGAATAGGAACAAAAAAACATCATTTGAAAATATATTATCTTGAGGAATTTTCAAAAACTGTCAAAGACCACAACTCAAATTCAGAATGTTCTCTAAATTGCATGTGATAAGAGGAAGTGGAGAAGAGGAAGGAGGAGGAGGAAGAAAGAGTCAGGGAGGGGAAAGGAAGGAAAAACATAATAAGAGCAATAATATGACTATCATTTGACTTCTCAGTGGAAATAATGGAAGACATGGAATGATATTTTCAAAGTGTTGAAAGAAAATAATTACTAAACTATAATTCCATACCAATGAAAACACTATCAAAAATAATGATACAGTAAATAAATTTTCATGCAAACTGAGAGAATTTGTTGTCAGAAAAAGATGAAGAATAACAGACATGTAACTGCATTCATAAATAAATTGTATATTTGCTGAACAAAACCATAACAGTAATGTGTTAAAGACATAAATCTCTTGATGAGAAATTTTTTTCTTTTAAATTTGTTTAAAGATTATTTATTTGAGAGGGAGAGTGAGTGAGCACAAGTTGGGGGAGGGGTAGAGGAAGAAGGTAAAGCAGACTCCTTGCTGAGGGTGGAACCTGATGCAGGGTTTGATCCCAGGACCTTGAGATCATGACCTGAGCTAAAGTCAGCCACTTAACCTGCTGAGACACTCAGTGTCTCTCTTGAGAAAATTCTGAGAAGATGGTGTAGGGAACACCAGAAATCTGTCTTCCTACCCACACAACAACTGCACTGGCCCAATCTGTTTGATGCAACTATCTTGGAACTCTGACTGATAACTTTCAGTCAAGGCTTAGATAGTAAATTGTCGTTAATTTGCATAAATCAGATTTCAACACAGTAGCACCACCCTTCAACCTTCAGCCCTATAGTAGACATCTGTGCGCATGTTCCTGGAGCAGTTTGCACACAGCTTGTGGAAGCCAGGGTGGCCCAAAAGGACCCAAATATTGAGGATATATGCTATCATCACTAATTGCTGCTTCTGATTACAGAGGTGCAGACACAGACGTGGCCAGCACTTGTTACAACTCTATTCATATTACAAATCCCTCCTTCTGTGGCTTTTGGGAAATTTAAAAGGCTGTCACTTTTTGTTCTTCTCTTCATTCTTCTGATTTTCGCCTTTTGGGAGCCATATGTTGAAGACGAAGACATTTAAAAAGCAACTGCATAATTGATGTAAGATAGACACAAAATGTGCATACCAAGGAAGGTGCAGGCTCGGAAAAGACCTTTAAGATTACACCTTAGACTGAGCCTCAGTACTGAGGCAGCCTACAATAATCAAAAAAACCAAAACAACAGCAATAACCCAGGAAACCTTGGGCAAGGGAAAGACTCTGATTTCATTCATATTATTTGATTCAAATGCCCAGTTTTCAACCAAAACATTAGAAGGTATACAAAGAAACAGCTCATTCAAATAAAAAAAAAAAAAATCAACAGAAACTGTGTCTGAAAAAGACCTGAAGATAGATCTACTAGATAAGGACTTTAAAATAACTATCTTAAAGATGCTCACAAAATTAAAAGAAGACATGGAGAGAGTCCAAAGGACAATAAATTAATAAAATGGAAATATCAATAAAGAGATAAAAAACCTAAAAGAAACAGGAAGAAATTCTGGAGCTGAAAACTACAATAATAGAAGTGAAGAATGCACTAGAGGTGCACAAAAGAGATTTGAATAGACAGAAGAGTCAGTAAACTTTTCTGAAAAACAGAACAATAGAAACTATCAAGTTCAAGGGAAAGAAAAGAAAAAAAATGACTTAAAAAATGGGGACAGAGCCTAAGGGACTTGTAGAATATCATCAAGGGGATCAACACACACATTATCAAATTTCCTGAAGTAGGAAGGAGAGAGCTGGGGGCAGAGAGAATATTTGAAGAAATAATGGCTGAAAATTTCCCAAATTTAATGAAAGGATATAAACACGTAAGTGTTTCTGTGCAAGTATATTTGGATGAGCTACATTTAAACTGGTAGACTGTGTAGAGCAGAACGGCCTTCAGAATATGGGTGAGTCTCATCCAATCATTTAAAGGCCAGAATAGAAGAGAAGTTTGACCTCCTCCAAGGAACAAAAAATTATTTTGCATGACAGCCTTCAAACTGGATCACTGAGTCTTCATGGGTGTCCAGCAACCTAGATGAATTTTGGACAGGAATTGGGGCATCAGCTCTATAGGTTTTGGGTTTATTGGCCTCCATAATGGTATGAGCCAATTTCTTATTATATATACTATTGCAGTGAAGAACACTGACCCTAATACATTGACAGTGAGAGTGTCATTCTTCTGAAGGCTGTGGAAAATGTGAGAACCAGTCTTCAATCAGGTATCCAAAATCTGAATAAGAAGCACACGATGATTAATTTTCTTCACTTTCACAATAAGCAGATAATGCTTAACCCACATTTTCTCTATTACACATCATTGTTTACTTCTACCAGCCAAACCATAGATGATTTGCTTTACACTCTAAAATACTCGTCTCATTCTTTCTGTGTTCCATATCATATTAGGAGCTCATAGTATCTTGCTTTGAAATTCCACTTAAATGTGCAAGCACAGCATAGAAAAAATATTTCTAAAAAAAAGTAAGGTTACATTATTTATTATTATTTTGTTTGAAACATGAAAATAGCTTTTGAGTACAACACTCATAAGAGTCCTAGAAAGATATTTAATTTTAATCTCAAGTTTGGTTTATGTAACCATGAAGTATGTCTCAAATATGCTTTCAACATAATATTCTTTGTCTAGAAACTGCTGTGTTAAGAGAATTGATTTTTTTTTGCCTGAAACTAAATGATAAATATTACTTTTTATAGCATGTTTAGATGAAAATGACATTTAAAATTTCATTCAAAACATGGTATAACTATTCAAACTCTGTTAGTGTGGAAAGTATTTCACTGAACAATCATCATATCAGATACATAAATTTGTAGGCAAAAGGTGAATAAAAATTAAAAGCAATGGAGAGAGAGGTGAGAGGAATTTAAATGTTACAATATTCTAGCATTAAAAAGAATTTAAATGTCCCAATGTTGCAATTATCAGAAGAGTGGTAAAGTTTTTATACTACAATTTGTAAAGGGAACATATGGTTATGTCTATAATAATCCCTAAAGAAATAATATAATAATTCATAATTAACAATAGATGGAAATGGAATAGTAAAAATGTTTTATAGATCCAAAAGAGACTGAGAAATGAAGGAAAAATGAATGTAAAATCGTAGAAAGCAAATAGAAGTGTGGTAGATATACAATTAAACACATGAATTAAGTAAAGTGAATAGACAAAAATTTCCTGGTTTATGTTATCTCAACTTCCTATTAGATATCCTCATTCCTTTTTTGACGAATCAGTATTCAGGTATCTATGGGCTTGAGAACAACTCTGTAGGTAGCAAATACAACTCTGTAAGCCTAAGAAAGGCTCTTCCATTCACAGAATTCCATTTTAATCATCCTGCTCTAACAGCTTTCTCACAAGCCCAAATTCTAAGGTTCACCCAACCCAGAAAGGACATACATACAGGAAAAGCCATAAATAAGTAGTAACTTCTTAATAATGATATGAAAGAAAAAAACATAGAATTACTAAAATTAATATACTCTAATTTAGAAACTATGAACTCATCAAGAACAAATAAAAATGACTTCCTTTAACCCCATGAAATATGCTATATAATGTAGTCAGAAATTTGTTTAAATGACAGCTCTGAGATTTGTGGCCTTTGGGGAGAATTTATCCATTTTTCATATGTTAGAACATGAGGAAAAACAGTAAGATATCTGTTGATTCAGAGACAACACTACATAGTGATAATTTGGGAGATCTAGGAATTGCAAAGAAATTACTTATAACTTATAACTTGACTAACTATAGACATTTTCCTCCTAATTTCATTATCATGTATTTCATTTTGGGAATTGATACCACTTCTTCAGTATTTGGATTTATCTCATAACACAGTTTTAAGAATTGCTTTTTCCTGAAAAATTCTGAATATCAAGCAATGCTAGGCCAGCATTCTTTTTTACAATTGCCTAAGATGAGCTTTTCTGCTTCTTTAAAGGGTCACTGTGATTTACCACTAGACACAACACTCATCACCACTCCTTTCTTTGATCAGGAGACCTGCTAAGTATAAGCAGTCATTTTTCATTTTGATTACAGAGTTGTCTTAAAGTTAAATTTTAAGTTATGTAAAACACTTGTAATTTTTATTTTATAACTACAGAACATGGGAAAATAAAATCTGGACCAACAGTGGCACAGATTTGAAGAATAATCCAGTCTACTTTTAATATGAATTTTACCTTATCATAGGTATGTGAGTTTATTAATATAATATCTAACTACCTTGATTTTCAGAATATTTTTAAAAGTCGAGTATGTTGGTTGTTGATTCCTTTGTATTTGTATGATCTTTTCCTTCTCATAGTGCATCATGACTATTATTATAATGATGAGTAAATGACTTTGATTGATATTAGTGACCAGTTTGGAGAGGTTTTGAAAGAAGCATGGTACAAAGATTGAGGGCTTTACTATCCTAGGATAAATAGTATCTTAGGTTATGATGGGTGATTTGACGAAATTATCAAAACTATTTTGTAAATTTAATATATAGAATTGATTATAATGATCATCTGTTATTTAAAAATATTACAAAAGCAACCATATATTGGATAAGAATAGAATCATAGGAAAGTTCATGTCCTTACAGTCTTGGTTAAAGGTTTTTTTAATAGTGGATACATGCTTCAGTAAACACTAGAAGTGTGCTATTGACTATTCCAGAAGAATATACATGACAAGATTTTATTCAGAAAAGTGGAGAAATATGTCTTACATCTTAAATGTATTTGAAAAATATCTTTGTTTTAAAAAAGTATATCCTTGTCTTAAAATCTGGAATTGTTTTCAACCAAACATATACTCCCCATGTAATATTTATTAAACTTTTAAAAGTAGATTTGTATATGATGATAATAAACATAAATGAGACTTCATCTGATCGTAAAAAAACCTGAAGTGAACTGTGAACATGTTTATTTGCAATAGCCTGCCATTTTTGTTGAAATAAAAATTGATACAGAGAGACCTGTACTTGGCCAATTATATAGGTAATTATGATTCTATAATATTACAGCTCTAAATAATCATTCTTTTTCAGTTCTATATAGTTCAGAGGATTGGGGTCCTAGATATTCACTTTTTAAATGATCTAGTCAAAAGAAGTAATCTTGGGAAGGGACTATATTATTTAATCAATATATATCCAAAAAAAAATACATATCCATATAAAAGCATCTCTATTTTAAAGCTGTAGCTTAAACTAAAACAGTTAATGAAATGGACAACACTATTTCATGAAGCAATTAAAGTATTTGTCACATGAAAAATTTATTATGATACTAATTTGCTTAAAATGTTATGTGAAAGAGGCCCAAATTCAGGGTGTCATTTAATTAAGGTTTTTATATACAGAAGTAGTAAAGCTGACAACCTAAGAAGTAAAGCAAAAGCATATTTTAAAGGATTGTTTTTAACTGTAAAACAGAATTCTAATTTCTCATGAGTTGGGATGAATAAAGCCTTTCAATGGAATTAGCATTTCAAATTTGGTATATAAAACAAAGTATTTCTAGTATTTCCCTGTGGCTGTCATAATTCCATATTCTTTCTTTTCTTTTTTTTTTTTTTTTCAAACTGGATAGTAATAATGGCCACAGGTCAACAGAAAAGTCAATCTAGATTTACTGTATCCATTATCAGAATTATAACTAACTAATTAAAGCAGTTATGTAGTCATTCTTAAACATCACAACTGCAAATCATCAAAGAATCTTAGTATATACTTAGGCTTTGCATACTGCGCAAGGATGAACAATTTGGAGAAATGTGTTTTTGTTTTTGTTTTTTTCTTAAACTACCTATATACTTCTCATGATTCCATTAAGTAGTGATTGTTTCATTTAGTCCTGGTCAAGGAAATAAACTTTACATTTATTCTCTTTGAAATCCATATTTCCTTTAATAAAGGGGTAACTGACCAAAATCTTACTTCATTTATAAAACTAATTATTTTTGTTATAAAAATTTACCCTTTAAAAAGAGTCTTTACCAACACCATGCACAATTGCCTAAACTTTCCCTTTTAGGATCCACTCGCAAGTGTACAGATCTTAAAAGTAAAGTATCTTCATCTTTTCCCAGGGCTTAAATGAGATATTTGTGTGAGTAAATACAAGCTGTGTTTTGCAAAAGTGTTCTTTGTGAGCTGAAGACATACTTTTAGAGGAAGTTGGAGGATTTCCTTCCCTGGACATTTAAAAAATGAGATAAATTCTCTAGTTTCTGAGTGACTGGAATTTTTCTGCCCAGGGGCAAGAAAATGAACTCTATGCTTTTTAAACTTCCTACAATCTGAGCAATTCTAACTTTTGAAAAAATACAATCAACTGCATTCATTAAATCAATACTTATGCAATAGCCTGCGGCACTCCATGCTAATTAGTCATTTTAAAGGGCTTGCTCTCTGAAAGAAAGAGCAGAAGTATTTTCACATTAGTTCAATTAATTGCTTTCATGATTTTGCTCCTTCTACTCCTTTCTCCCTCCTTCTTTCCCTCCATCAATATTCCCCTTCCACCCTCCAGGCTTTTATCCTACTAATCCGCCTTTTCAGTTATTTCTTTCTTAACTAATGGTTCTATCTCATTTTATATTAAGGAGATTTAAAGTTTTATTAATTTGTAACATAACCTGAATTATTTTAAAGTGTTTTGAAAATATCTAAATGGAGTTTGAAATATCTAGTTATATTTGTAATGCTTCATTCACTTTTAAATCTAGTTAAGGGGAAAGATTTTACTTTATACTTTTATTTGTTTATTTTTAATTTTTTTAAGGGGAAAGATTTAAAAAAATGATTTTTAAAGATTTTTATTTATTTGACAGTGTGCATGAGCAGGAGCATAATAAGCAGGGGGAGCAGCAGGCAGAAGGAGAAGCAGGCTTCCCACTGAGCAGGGAGCCCTACCACATGGAACTCCATCCGAGGACTCTGGCCTGGGATCATAACCTGAACCAAAGCCAGAGGCTTAACAGACTGACCCACTCAGGTGCCCCAGGTTTTAAAATTTCAGGGTTTTTTTTTTTGACAGAGAGAGAGATCACAAGTAGGCAGAGAGGCAGGCAGATTAAGAGGGAAGCCACCCAGATGCCCCAAATTTCAGGTATTTTGTGTAAATCTTTGATTGATTAGATTTTCAAAATGAGTTAAGAATTACATGAAATAAAAGTATTCATATTCAGGATGGTGGTATGAAAAAATATACATTAAAAAAATATACATGAATTACCATACAACATAAACTGAGATAAGACCATTGTCACTTCAACACATTAATCACATTAAATATTCTGATTGGGGCGCTTGGGTGGTTCAGTGGGTTAAGCCTCTGCCTTCAGCTCAGGTCATGATTTCAGGGTCCTGGGATGAGCCCCACATTGGGCTCTCTGCTCAGCAGGGAGCCTGCTTCTACCTCTCCCTCTCTCTGCCTCTCTGCTTACTTGTGATCTCTTTCTCTCTGTCAAATAAATAAACAAAATCTTTAAAAAAAATAAATATTCTGATCAATGATTATGGGTTGTATTTCCACTTATTTAGATCTTAATTTTACTCAAAAATATTTTTAGCTTTCAGAGCAAAAGTTTTGCATTCCTTTTGCTTGATTCATAAGCATTTAATCCTTTTTGATGCTATTACACATGGAAATGTTTCCTTAATTTCATTTTCAGATTGTTCATTGAAACTATATAGAAATACAATTGATTTTTACATATTGATCTTGATCTTGCAACCATGCCGAACTAATTTTTAGAATCTAATAATAGGCTTTTAGTGAATTCCTTAAAATTATCTATGCATGCGATCTTATCATTTATAAATAGATACATTTACCACTTCCAAACAGTTATATATTTTATTTCATTTTCTTCCTAAGAGTCTTAACTAGAGCTACTACTATAATGTTAATATGAGTGGCAAATATAGTTGTACTTGTCTCGTTCCTGATATTAGGGTGTCTTAGTTTAAGCTTCTCTAACAAAAATTTCATAAACTGGGTGGCTTGTAAACAACACAAGTTTATTTCTCACATCTGGAGGCTGCAAAGTTCAAGATCAAGTCATTAGCAGATTCCATATCAATTAAAGCCTACTTTCTTATGCATGGATTGTTGTCTTTTCATTGAATTCTCAAATGGCAAGAGTAGGGGATCTCTCTGATGGCTCTTATATAAAGGAACAAATCCCATTCAGGAGGGCTCCTCTCTCATGATTTAATCATATCCCAAAGGCCCCACCTCTAAAATTAGATTTCAACATATAAATTTGGGGGGAACATGGATATTCATTCTGTAGCATTCCATCCACCCCACCAAAATTCATGCCCCATCAGTCCCTTAGGGCTTCCATAATAAAATGCCATAGAAAAGGGCTTATAAGCAACAGAAACATTTCTGACAGTTCTGGAAGTTGAAAGTCTGAGATCAGAGGGGCAACATGGTGAGGTAAGGGTTTTCTTCTGGGTCACAGATTAACCACTATCTTCACATGGTGGAAACAACTAGGGAGCTCTGGAGGATTTTTTATAAGAGCAGTAATTCCATTTGGGAGGACTCACTGTCAAGTCCTTATCACTCCACCTACTAATAGCATTAGCTTAGAGGTAAGAATTTCAACATGAATTTCAGGGTGGGGGTGATACAAATAGACCACAGTACTTCTCATGTGCAAAATATTTACATTCCATCTGAATAGATGCAAAAATTTTAACGTATTCGGCATCAATTCAAAAGTCTAAAATTCAGAATAGATATACTGAAAACCTAAAAATCACCTGAATCAAATATGGCTGAGACTCAGGATATGATTCATCTGAAGCAAAATTCCTCTCCAGCTGCAAACCTATGAAACCAAACAAATGTACTTCCAAAATACAATGGTGTGATGGGAGTAGGATAGACATTCTTACTCCTACTCTGAAGGGAGAAATAGAAGGAGGAAAGGTGTGATAGGTTGCAGTTGAGTCCAAAACCTAACAGTAAACAACATTAAACCCTAAACCTTTAGAACAAGTTTCATCCTTGGGCTGCATTCCACTTCCAAAGCTCTCAAGGTTTAGAGTTATATGCCTGCCACTCTCCAGTGGTTCTACTGTCTCCACTACAGCTCCACTGGACATTGTCTTAAGAGGAATTTTTTTGTGTTCACTATATATAATACTTTTTATATATTGATGGATTCTGTTAGTATTTTGTTGAGGATTTTTTCAATCTATATTTATAAGATATTGGTCTATAGTTTTCTTGTAATGATTTTGTCTGGTTTTGATATCAGAATATTGCTGGCCTCATAGAATGTGTTGGAAAGTGTACTCTCTGACATTTTTTGTAAGAGTTTGTGATGGATTTTATTAATTCATCTTTAAATGTTTGGTAGAATTCAACAATTAGGCATTCTGGGCTGGAGTTTTTGGGGAAGAGGGTAGTTTTTTCTTTTGTTTTGTTTTTGTTGTTTTTTTTTACTAATTTAATTGTTTTGCTTTATACATTTACTCAGATATTTATTTCTCTTTGACTAATTTTTGGTAGTGTTACCTTTCTAGGAATTTGACTATTTCACCTAACTAATTTATAAGGATACAGTTGTACATAGTATCCTTTTATAATGAATCTTTTTTTATTTCTGTGAATTCTTCAAATTATTTCTAGTCATTGTATTCATTCTCAAAAGAAAGATATTAAAGTCTCTAACAAACATTGTTGATTCATCTATTTGTGTCTTCTTTTCTGGAGATTTCCCCCCCCCACAAATTTTGTTGTCCAGAGATCAGATATTTGTATTTATAATTGTTATATCTTGATGATGGATTGAGTTCTTTGTTGTAAAATATTTCTTTTTATCTCTGTAACATTGTTTTTGTTTTAAAGTCTGTATTGTCTGATATTAATATACCTAATCAAATTTTCCTGTGATTACTATTTTCATGATATATTTTGTCCATCATTTTTCTTTCAACCTATTTTTATCTTTGGATAAAGTATGTCTCCTGTGGACAGCATATACATGGATCTTGCTTTCTCATCCAGTCTGATAATCTCTACTTTTTGATTGGGTTGTTTAATCCACTTATACTTAATGTTATTATTGATATAGTTGGACTTACTTTTTTTCTATATGCATTATGAATTTTCATCCCTCTATTCCTCTTTTACTATTTTCTTTTGAATTAAATATTTTCTTTCTTTCTTTCTTTCTTTCTTTCTTTCTTTCTTTCTTTCTTTCTTTCTTTCTTTCTTTCTTTCTTCCTTTCCTTTCCTTTCCTTTCCTTTCCTTTCCTTTCCTTTCTTTCCTTTCTTTCTTCTTTCCTTCTTTCTTTCTGAAAGAGCATAAGAACAAGGAGATGAGTAAGGGTCAGAGGGAGAAGGAGAAAAAGAATCTTAAGCAGGCTGCACACCCAGTGCAAAGCCAATGCAGGCCTTGATCTCACCACCCTGAGATCATGACCTGAACCAAAATCAAGAGTCAGATGCTCAACCAACTAAGCCACTTGGGTGTCCCTAAGTAAATATTTTCTAATATAAATTTTAAGTTCATTAATGGCATATCCTCTGTTTTGCCTTAATTATTGCTTAAGGGCTTACAATAGACACCTTAAGCTATCAGAATCTATTAAAAATGTATAAAAATTCTAGTGAGCTATATATTAATTTTGTCATGTTCTAATACCTTTCTCCCTTTTTTGTGCTATTATCATTATACACATTATATCTATACATGTTATAAACCCAACATTCATTGCTGTGACTATTGTTTCATATAATTTTATGTATCTTAAGGAAGTTGAAAAATAATAAGAGAGCATATATGCATTTACAAATCTTGTTATAGTAATTTTCTTGTTCACTATTTTTAGTCTCTATTTATTCTATTCGTTTGAGTTACCACATATTTTTTCTCAGCCCATAGAACTTTGTTCCCAACCACCTTCTTTGTAATACTAATGGCAAATATACTACATTTCTATGTTGTAGGTTTATATATGTTATATATACAAGATTATTATATGTACATTGCTTTTGAGAAATTCTGATGCCTTGCTCATTCCCAGGAAGACTATGTAGCTCTCAACTGAGACCTAGCAGAAGTCCTCTGTTGTTGACTGCTCCCACTTTCAGTGGACTATTTGTTAAGATAGGCTGAGAGAGAGTTAAGAGTGAGTCATAGTTCAAATGCAAAAGACTTTCACTCTTAGTGCATTTAGTAGATTTTCTTGAATAAATATTTCTTCATTTTCTATATGCTATTATGACCATTTTAGGAGACTTGGATGATGTATGGTTTTATAATTTCCAAATGTTTCATGGGGGAACAGATCCATGGAGTTCTTCACATTATCAATCCAGAAGTGGAACTTGTATGTTTATTTCTTATGCAGACAAATTCAGGCTTTTGTTTGATTGTTTGTTTTCTCCTTCCAAATCATGTCTTCAGAGACTCACCCTCTATAGAAAATTGGATACTCAAGGGGCTTCCTTACCCAAGAGAACTCTCTATAGATAGTCAAATAAATTTCTCACTGTTCTATATTATTGGGTTTGAAGCATTGCTCCCATTGTTGAAAAATAATACAAAAATCAATGAGACCCTTATATTCATTTTATGAAAATTATTTTGGAGTTCAGAAAATTCATAATAGAGTGTAAACAATGTTTTAAAAACAAGTGGATTAAAGAATAAATCTCCATAGATAGTTAAAAATATGTAACTTTTTGATTTTCCCCAAGTTTTATCATTGTATAAGCATGTATAAGTAAATGACTGCTAAATATTTCTCACCTAATTTGACCATTCATATTTTATATGATTAATTTTATTACTTACCTGTGTATTGAATAGATTTGATTTAATATAAAGGATGTGCAATCACAAATTATAATTCTTAACAAAGTATAAAATTATTTTGGAACCCATACTTTTCATTTTAAACAAGATGCTGAGGTACTCATTAGTCTCTCCTAAAACCTTAGCATAAGGAAAATACTTTTTCGCTTGTTATTAAATATAAAATAACCCAGAACACAACAAAAATTAATTGGCTATCAAGGCAACTTTAAAAACAAAACAAGTTTATAAAAAAATATAAGCCTTCTTACTCATATGTAAAACTCCACACTGGCAACTTGACATTTTTTTCAAATTTATATTTAGACTTTAAACCTTGATTTCTACTGTGTAAGCAAAAAAATACAACTCTGTGACTAAAAGTATCAGTTAATTAAATTGCTCCTGACATCCAACTCTTATGATAGTGGTAGGAGACATTCCTCTAAATAAATAACTTGAAAATTTTCTGGTAAATATTATTTTGCATGTGGGTGTAAGGTTTAATATTCAAAACAAGTTCTCACATACCAAAAGTAAGTATTTTAACGATCCTGTAAGATTGTGCCCCAGGATGCTATAGTGTGCCAATATTTATACATATTGACTATACTTAAATTTCACTTTACTTACATAGCCACTATGTTTATATTTAATCACAGATTCTACACAAATTCTGATGGATTTTGGTAGTAAGTAGGCTGAAAAGAAAAAAGATAATGTCAGAATAAGTTCAAAGTGAAGATGAAAGGAAATAATGGACACCAGGCACTCTTGAAAGCAATATTATATAGTATTTCAAGTGTCGGTTTATCAAGCTCTCATGAACTGGGAACCAGTAAATTGAATTGACAAGACAGGGAACAGAGGCAAGAGAGTGAGGAATAAGTGGGGTTTTGTCATTGTTTGTTTATTTGTTTGTTTTGTTTTGTTTTCAGGAAGGAATATTGTACTCAGGGGGTTCAAATATGGCCTAGGGATAGGGCCAGAAAGAAGTAGGTAGAATATCTGGACCTTAGATATGGGGTGGATATGTAATATAATGAGTATCCTGGAGGTAATTGGTATGGGACAAAGAGGTAAGATTTATGTGAGTTGAAGTCTACAATAGTGCCAAGGCCCAACTGACAAACATCCATTAGATAGCAAACAAGACAAGAGACTTTTAGATTTGCAGATGTTATGACTGAAAGCAATATGAGGGGTTATATCACAAGTGTTTAATTGAGTCTTTTCTTCTTCCAAGTAGTTGTCATATGAAGCTATATGCTATACTTTTTTCAAATATGACCAGAATCTCATTAAATGTAGTAATATTCCAATATAATTTCCTGCTACACTTGGAACACAGTTTGTGAGGATAAGCTCACTTCTTTGATTTTTTTTTTAAACCATGAAACAATATGGTTATACATTTAAATAGTGTGACCAGTTGAATTGTGGATGATAAAATGGTTTTGTATTTTTCAAGTTCTTAATTTGCCATGAGAGTATAAATCATGAAACCAATATCTTATTGTATAACTGTAGAAGGATATTGCCTAAACATTTTGAACAAAGGAGCATGATGAGCATCAAAAGGAAAAAAAAGGTATAATAATCTCTAAGATTTCTACTCTGGAGAGTAATACGGGTCATGAATCCTTTAGTAAGATTGTAAAACAAAATTCTAATCATTTGCTTGCTTACCACCTTTCTGATGATCTTTCCCTGTCTCAGTGAATTTCCCAGATCCTTAAAATTATATTAAATGCCCTTTATCATAGAATCCCTGTCTCCCTCCCATTGGTTTATATGACCTAGATACACTAGTCTTCATTAGATTTCTCCAGAATATTCTGCATTCTCTCTCCTCATGGCTTTCACTCATGTTGTTCCTTTTTCTTAGAATACTTTTCTAATAATTATTAATTACCATCTATTCATCTTTCAAATTAGCTTAATTATTGATTTTCAAGGAGGCCATTTGTGATCTCAGATGAGGATAAATTTTGTTGTTATATCTTCCCATAGCCATCAGACTTCTCTTTAACACTCATTATGCTAAAAATTTTAATTCCCATCAACATGCTAGACTCCAGATTCTATGAGGACTGGAAAAGGAGCTCTTTTATTCACTATTGTATCTCAAAGTACATATCCCTCCTATCATACAGCCATTTTATTTGTTAAATTGAAATGAAATTTTTGTTATGTCCATTACTGCATTACAAATACCTCATGGTCAATGATATTTCCATTAATTCCCACAAACAGAAATAATTTCTTTCTAATTTACATAGTTTGACCTTATCTCAAAGCAACATGCTACTTCTTTAGTAAAACAGAGTGAAATGTTTTTTTTTTAAAGATTTTTTTTTAAATTTATTTATTAGAGAGAGAGTGAGAATGAGAGGGGAGAAGGTCAGAGGGAGAAGCAGACTTCCCGCAGAGCCGGGAGTCCGACATGGGACCCGATCCCGGGACTCCGCGATCATGACCTGAGCCGAAGGCAGTCGCTCAACTGAGCTGAGCCAGGCGCCCCAGAGTGAAATGTTTTTAATAAGGGAAAGTAAAAAGAAAACTTAAGGGTTTTTATTTTTAATACATGCCGTGCCAACTATATTGTTTCACTAAATCTACCATAAAGGCTACAACATGAGAATATCACTCATGATTTATATATATTGCTTGCCAAAGAGCACAGCTATTAAATGGCTCTCGGGTTTGCTTAGTGCTACATTTTCTCTTCTTTTCCCTTCGTGACAAGTTATGTCAAATTGTGAAAGAAAGAACACTTTACCTGCTATTATTCTGTTATCTAATTCCGCTTAATGAACTTCACATTTAGTGGCATGAAACAAACACCATGTTCTTATCCTTACAAAGTTTACAGATCAGAGATTTGGACATTGCAATGACTTTACCACAGTTTGCAAATTCTGGGGCCTCTGAAAAGTCTTGGATGGCTAGTGATGAGTTCAATGCTGGGTAATAGAATTATCTAAGAGCTTCTTCACTTACATTTTTGGCACCTGGACAGGGATGACTCAAAGTTTGGGTTCAAAATTGTTGACAATTTTACAGCTTAGACTTCTTCACAGCATGGAAGTATAAAAGTAGTTGAGCGACTTGGCAGCTGATGGCTCCAAGAATGGGTGTTCTAGGAAGTAGGCATATGGCCTTTTATAACCTAGCTTCAGAATTCACACAGAATTACTTCAGCCATATGCTATTGGTTAAAGCAATCACAGGCTGGTCTGACTTTAGGGGAAAGACACATGGTGTCCACCCCCTGATGCGAGGGCTTTCAAAGTATTTACAGCCATATTTAAAAACTGCCAAAGGTATCTTCTCCTTCAAAGAGTGATCAAAATTATTGTCAGCAGTAGAATCAAGATTAGAACACAGCTTAGTAATGTTACATATGCATTTTTTCTCATCTTCCTTGTTATTATAATCTTTTTTTTGTGAGAAAAGAGGAAAGAGTAAGCATTGTGCGTCACTCCTCCTCAAATGTCTTGTCATATAAAACAATAAATAGGATATGGTACGAAAAGAACTCAAAAAGTAGTTGGTAGAAAGCCAAAATAATATATAAGTTCACATTCAGGGTACAAATAAGACATGCAAAATATCAACAAGCTTTGGAACAATTGTTTAAAAAAACTCAGTCTTCTAATTTTATAAAAGGAACCAGAATTATTGTCCACTGATCCCTCCTTAATCCTCTTCCGTAGGTCCACTCAAAGTTGATGTAGCCATCTATATGATTACTTTGGACTTCGGAAAGAAAATAGAAAAAGAAAAAGTTCAGAGAAATGGATGATAGAACAATCTTAAAGTTAACTACTATAAAAATAGATGGTTTATTACTCGAAAAATGAAGATATGGTTCAAATTTCCAGTTTTACTAGTCCATTGGTGGCAAGAATAAGATTTAAGTGATATGAAATGTACCATATTTAGAATGATCTTATAGGGATGTTACATGCAGAAATGTTATGTGCTACTGGTTTCTTGGTTCAAAAAATATTTTATTAGAGCAGGCTTAAGTTGGGTAATTGTAGTATTTCTAATCCTTTTAATACACTGTAAAAACAGTTTCTGTTGAGAATCAGGGTTTTAATATTGAGTTAGATTTTATTTATATTTTGAAAATTTAAGGACTCTTGAATCTCCTTAAGTAAATTGTAATTTAATGCAATTTCAGTTACACTCAGCAGTGTAGTGATGTCTTGATTGAAGTCATTATAAAGAAAATTTAATCACATACTGATGATCTTCTTCACATTTCTTTTGATTTAAGGATTAATTGATTTTGTTGTGATTACCTTTCAGGAGAAGGAGTATTACCCACATGCCACCTATATTATTGTCTAAGCAAGAACTAGTAGTTCAATTTGAATGTTTATTATCTTTAAGATACACAAATGTAATATGAAATAATAATGTATTTACAAAATTATGTACTTAAAACATATGAAGATTATGTATTTAAAATGTATTAAATGATAAAATTTTTAAAATGCTAACCTTTTTGCTTTGTTTTATAATAGTGATTTTTTTGAAGCTGATCTTACTGAACTATGGGAAAGATACTACCAGTTAGTTATTGGAAAGTACAAGCTAGAATTATTGTCTTTCTCAAATTTTGTGAATAGCAACGATCTCTTAACAGACTAATTTAGAGTCTTGGTACTTCAACCTTAAATTGGAATTTTTTTGAAAAAGGTTATCTGAACAACGTTAATTGTATATTTACCAAGACTTTCATATTATAATTGCTATTGACCCTATCTGATGTTTCCAAGCAAGTAAATACTTAAAAGCTGGTTTAGGGTAAAACAGACTTTCCCAGAGTGATTTATCTTCCTCTTCTATTGCTCCTCTTCTGGGTTTCTACCACTGATCTTTATATTTTCTTCTCCTTCTGCTGTTTTTGGAAATGTGTTCTGCCTTACTGATCTCTGTTCCCACCAAGCACTTTTTATCCCTGAATAGCCATTCTTGGTTAAATGACTACCCAGATACCTCTAAGTAAAATACTAGTATACACTAGTTTCCCCTATTTTGCACTCACAACCTTCAAATAACACAACTCCTTCCTCTATCTCTATCTCCCAATAAGAATATGGACCTAAGCCTTTTAAAAAGAAAGGGCAACCACACTTAACTGTAAGAGTAAAAAAAAACTATAGTGGGCAATGATTGTGGATGAGATAACATAGAATGGACAACTTCCACAGTACAATGTGTTGTAAGCACTCAGTGGTTACTCTCCTAGTAGTTTCTCTACTTGATGAAGAGAAGTGACAGAAAATTGAACAGTTTTATTCGCTTGATTTCTTTTATGCCATCATAAATATACAGTCCTTCATTTCTGTTAAATATGAAACCAATGATGATACTGCTTACTGAAAACCATCTGTCCATGTTCATCTATACCAACAAACTATGGCCAATTTGCATTAGTACAGCTGTTATTTCTGTCTTTGTCAGTGTTTAACAATGTCAGGTGCTTTTACCTCCTCTCAGCAGCATAATATGTGACATTTTCAATGACATATCTGATTTTCTGGAAAGATAATATTTTTATACTTCTCAGCATTCAAAATGCAATACAAATTCTGTGATCAGTAAAATCTGTGCACTGAAATTGTTTCAATTTCATATATAAATAATTTTATAATGGTTACCAAATAACTAAAATATTTATATTTCAGTTAACTTTATACTAATACTTTGCATTCCTTCCTTTTAATCAATCGAAAAGGAGGTATTACCTGTCCAAAGAAAGCTTAGTCATGCATTATGCATTCAGTCTCTGCCAAAGAATTCACAGAGCAATAAGTTTTGGATGTTAAAATGGGACATTAAAGAAATAAAAACAATTCCCTATTCAAAATCGGACATTTTTAAATCCTCAGTCTCAGGTATTTTAGGATTGGTGCTGCCAAACTTGAAGATATTTGAACGAAAAGTGTCTACTGAGATATCAGGCGAGAACTACAATTTTAAGAAGAAAATACTGTGTTGTGTGAAAAATAAGACTTGTTTTTCCCCCTCAAAAAACATCTTTTAAATCAGTGACTAACAGTGTGGAATCACATCACTCTTCTCTAAATTAAAAAGTCTGTGGAAACATATTTTTCTAGTTGATGAAAGTTCAATTCTAAAAGGATTGAATGGCAAAGCAAGAAAACAAAACGTCAGATTTTTTTTTCTTCAGTTTAAGCAGAATGTATCTCTGTGACTCATATAATTAGTGTTATAATTATGTACAGTTATATATTTATTCCTCAAACCATCTAAAAAATCCCCTAAATGGAAATCATTTTAGATTAAACATAACTTTAATGATGAAGTTCGCTTTTCATATTTAATGCAATTTAGATTATATTTTACCAAGTATCCTTTTGAAAGCCTGTTTTTTATATTTTTATTCTATGAATCAGGCAGAAATAAATGCCAAACGATAAAAAGAGATCCCATTTTTTCTCTCTCCTTGGCTTTATAGCCATTTTCTTCTGTGATTAATTCTTTGCTGTATGGGTTGGAAACATAGATAATTAGAATTACTGACATCTCTTTTCCTAACCACCAGGTTGCCAAGATATTCACTTCTCCACTCTCTTTGGATTCCTTCACATTTGTTTATAATCTTACTGAGCTGTGAGTTAATGTGAAGTCTCACATACCACCTACCTACCATGTCCTGATTCACAATGTTGTGGACATGTTGCTGGTTCTCAATATTTTTTAAAAAATTGATTTTCAAAAATATTTAAAGTAGAACTCATACAACTTGAGACATAACTTCCATTTTTTTTTTTACAGATACATGCAGCATAGTAAAAGTAATAATTTATTTAATTGCAAGTATTTTTTGTGGTGGGATTACTCACTGCCCACCATGCTTCCAGACCACCTTCCTCACCAGTTTGTTGCAGAATCAAGACATACACAGGTGGTTGATTGTGAACATCGTTCCAACTCTGGGGTGCTCAATTTGATGCAATCAGATTACTTCAGGCATGCACTTCTATTGATCACTGACACACTCTCCTTTAAAATGAGATATGAAAAAATAAATAAAAAAATAAAATGAGATATGAAATCATACAGATATCTATCTAAATTCTGTACAACCTCTTCTTTTCCTAGGAATGCTAATCCTTTTCACAGCATTTTACAGGAAGCAAAAGAGGTTGCAAGGAGGTCGATAAATTAAAAAACAAAACAAAGATTTTTCTTACTTCGTAGCTGTACATTTTGTTACATAACAAATACAATGAATCCACTTCTTTGCATTTTATTTTTGTACTCTAAAAAATATATTATTATTACCACTTTTACCCTTTTTCTTTTCTTTATGATGTTCTTCTTCTTTGTACCAGTACTGAAAAGCATTCTTGATTCTCTAATACCTTTCCAGGAAAACTCTGCTGGCAAACTGAATGACAGCTATAAAAAGATGAATAATTAATAATTATTATTGTTGATATGAAAAAGATGAAGCACATATTTGGTGTAGGGAGTTGCATGTTAATGGTATTTCATTACCTAAATAGTTGAAGGATTTTGTTTTGTTTTGTTTTTTTGAAGTAATTGAAAACAAGATGGAAGCTGTTGAAGTCATTTGAAGTAAACTCTTTTTTTAAATAAAATATATTTATAATGTTTTGAAGTAAGCAGACATTTGTGATGACACTGGTTCTTCCTGGAGGCATTTATTCATATTATTCTAATGCTGATAATTGTATATAGGAAAATCTTATCAGTATACTCTATCTTCTCTCTCCTTCACCACAAACACAATTTTATTATGCTGGATTTTAACATTTCTAGTAAATTAGTCTTGTAAAATTATTTTTCATTTATTTCTGGAGAAAACATACACCGAAATATCAATATAGATTTTTTCTTTAAGGCTTCAGGTTTTCTTTGTGGTTTTTTTTTAGATATATGTAAACCATGCATTTATATTTTCAACCAATTTTTAAAACTTTTTTAGGAAATAAAAAAAATATTTGTGTTAAAGTCATTATTCCTTTTAAGTGTTAGTGGATTCTGGTGCTCGCTTTGGCAGCACATATACTAAAATTGGAATGTTAGTGGATTCTATTTGACTTTGGCATTAATAAGTTGATTGTTTCATTTTCGGTGCCATTTATATATGAGCTTTAGCTGAGATCCCTGTGCAGCTCTTCCCTTTGAGGGAATGAACTAAATGACACAGGACATTGTAGGAACCCACCATTGCTATTTTCCTTGCCAAAGGTCCTCAGCACTGAAAAATATGGTAATTTTTTTGTTTTGTTTTGTTTGTTTTGACTATGATTTGAATGCCATCCAACAGGTATATAAAGGAAAAGGGATCCCAAAAATTTAAGTATTCAGAGAGTTACATACATACTTCAGTTAACAATGTTAATATAGTTTGTGTCTTATAACAATATACACAGCCCTCAGCTTCAGAGCTCTTTTAATATATTATATTAATATTAAAACTTTCTTCTGAGAAAAGGGGCCTTGATGTTTCTATTTATGCATTCTTATTGCAAAAACAAATTGTAAGTATATAAAGAGGAAAGGAGCAAATATTTTTTGACCGTCTACTGTAAGCCAGACATTGTTCTAGGTACTTCAGATACACCATTCTGCCTATATTTTTGGAAAATTTACCCATATATAAGCTAATGTTTTTAAATTGTGAAAGACATTTTCCATTTGCCCTTTCAAATCCATGTCCCACATTTTGCCATCCCGCCTTATTTATCCAGATGTTTACCTTTATGGATAAGATGGCTTCTGGGTCCTCTGACTTCTGATTTGGCAGAAGTCCTAGAGGGAGATCTCAAGGATAAAGCTTGAGGTGAGGATATTAATTCTCCTTTCTTCCTCCTTGAAAGTAACTGTGTCCTTCAATTACTGATAGGAATAAAACACAGACTGTACAGGATGTTTTAATTCTGATTTTGAGACCTAGTGGTGATAAGGAAGTGGCTGCTAGGAAGTGACTGGATATTTCACTATCCTTTGTGGTATCTCTCCCCACCTTCCCCATGCCCACACCTTTGTAAATAAACCCTCCTTGAATTATCTTATTCTCAGTATACTGTTGGTCTCTGTTGGGGCCTGAATTATGTATAAATTATTCAGTAAAAAAACATAACTCATAAATAGAAAAATTTCTCCCAAATTTGTAAATGTTAAGGGTCTTTTTTTTTAATTTCTGTCCCTGGACTCTTATTTTTGACAATTTAATTAATTTTATTGATTGCATTTTTATTAGCTTTCTCTGGATTTTGTTTCTCACTGCATTAACAGAACATGGTCTCTTATTTGATTTACACATAATAATTTACACACATACACAAACACACATACATGCACACGTAAAGACATTTGTGTTTGTAAAACTTACTGAATATTAAAGAGATGAAAGCATAAGAAAGATGTCACAGTTATAGAAACAACTGTGATATGAATATTAAAGATTTTTCTTTATATAAGCTCCTTTATCTACCCCATTACTAGAAATTTTAACTCTTGTGATTGGTATTCCAAACTCATACTACTGTCTTTCTCCTGCCAGTCTCTTTTCTTCCTGCATATTCTTTGTGATTTTATCTAATATAATCTGAGATATCTTCCTGCTTCTATCTCAGAACTTCAAGATATCTTCTCTGTCTTACACAGAGAAATTCAATGTTCCCATTTTGTATATATGTATTTACCATTTTTTAAGCTAATTGAATATATCTTCTGAACAACAGAATCTATTTTCCTAAAAAAGACTGCATCATATAGTGTACATATGTAGTATTCTATGATACGTATGATAAGCATATACATGATACATAGTTGTATTTATGAGCATGTGTATATGTATGTGTGTGGCTATTCTCCATCAATTGATTACTTAATCCTATAATAAAATAGGGAGTCTTACTTTGAGAAAATAAATAAAATCTATAGGCCTGGGTAGCTCAGTCAGGTAAATGTCTGACTTCAGCTCTGGTCATGATCCCAGACAGAGCCCTAGGATCCAGCCCCATGTTGGGCTCCCTCACCAGCAGGGAGTCTGCTTCTCCCTGTCCTGCCCCTCCCTTGGTTTATGCACGTGCGCCCTCTCTTTCTCAAATAAATAAAATATTTTAAAAAAATAATTAAAAAAAATACAAAAATAAGCTATCTGAAACGAAGTTTCCCATTTGTCAAAGGGAAGAAGGGAAAGACACCCAGAATGATCACTTTTTCCTAGTGCCGACTGTATCCTCCTTGAACTCCTTGCCTATTGGAGAAATTCCTTTCTTGGTCGGCCAGTATGACAGACCCTGAGTCTGCTCTCTGAGGAGATTCACCATCTTGCCTTTGGTTTTCATTGATCGTATTTTGGAAAGGTAAAGGTAATTTGTCTTAGAAGTCGAGCAATAATAGACTTTTGTTGACCAGACTTGTGGTTTCTCTTAAAATTCAACACCTTAAAAATGTGAAGTTCTGACCACTTGATTTCTATTTGCCCATTTTATACATTACCTTTATTTTTCTCTGTTCTAGGGAAATGTGACATATTAGATCAGAAGGAGGGTACAACTAATCTGTTCATACCTCCTGCTGTTTCCCAGAAGCTGGCTCGATAAAGTTTGGGTAATTGTCATTTTGTCAGGCCCTGGTGTAAGGTTACCAGAATGAACTAGTAAGGAGGAAGAGGACCTCATTTCCCCAGATCCCAATCTTGTTTTTAGCTGTATCTGTGTCCTCTCTGACTTTCCTAGTATACAGTCTTGAGTTTAAAATGGAGAATTCAGCTTTTTCAACCCTATAAGCTACATGGTTATCAGATTTTCACCTGGTTTGATATAAGCTCTCTTGGCAGGCATATATATTTTCTCTTTTAGAGTCAGATATTTTATAATAGACATATTAGAATATCTTTATTAAGAACAAGATCTGATGATGTCTAAACTTTAGCAGGTGACCGTTCAATAAGGTATTTCACTTCATAGGTAATGTTAACTTCTTCATTGAAAATAAAAGACTATTTCCTGTCTCACATCCCACTTCAATTAATTAATCTAATTCCACATGCTAGAATTTATCACTCGCAACATCTATTACCAGGTACAGCTAACTGACTCAGGAACATAGGTTAGAAATCCTACTAAAATAACTTAATGATTAGCATATAACTTATTTGTGCTGGTAAATATTTAACAACAGCTTTCAAAAAATAAAGCAGTGTCAATATATCCTATGTAAATTTATCATGTTTTACTAATATAAAGATACACAGCACACAACTGACAAAAGACAAAATATATGTGTCAGTTATTATAAATTCCATGTAGCCAATTGATTTCCAGAGAGCATTTTGTTAATTTTTGCTAAACCGTTTAATCCATAGCTAATTGGTTGCAATTAATCAACTGCTATAGTCCCAGTATGAATGTTTGTTTGCTATTTTAATTTATTGAAGTATAAAATGAAAGTGAAATTTATTTATTTATTTTTAAAGAGTTTATTTATTTGAGAGAGAGAGTAGAGAGGCAGAGTGAGATAGAGAAGCAAACTCCCCACTAAGCAGGAATCCCACCACCCAGGTGCATTAGTAACATATTCCTTATTATTTTATTAACTCTAGATGTTACAGAATAATAAATCAAAGGCTGATTTGCAATACTTGCCTATTTCTATGGTGTGACTACCTTCTTCATGACAGAATTACAAGCTAAAACGTGAGATCCTAAACATGAAGTTGGACGGAAATGCACATTTGATCACCATTATTGGCTATTATCACAATTCTAATATAATAGACATAAATAATTTCAATAGCATAGATAATAGGAAAAGGTAGTGTAATAATTAGGAAGTGCTGTTTTGAGAAATTATTTGCCTTTATAAAATATAATTTACCTATTTATAAATTAACATACTCTTACGTTTAATAGTTGATGTGTTCAACAATTACATCAAAAAATTCCTAAAAATTTGATAGTTGGAATTTATAAGCTGATATGAAACAGCTCTAGAACATAAAATGAATTATTGCTAGTTTTAGGGACAGAAAATAAACTAATCTGGTCAGCAATTTATTTCTCTCATCTAGGACACAGAATTAAACTCATTCTTAGGTTGGGCTACATGTTTGTATCTGGATCAATCAGTTACAACCAGATGGGTGGAATACATGGGTCAGATCTGGGTCATGAGACAACTTTTGAAATTTGAGGTTTGTTCAGAGTAATCCAATCTCATTGGCTGAGACTTAAAAATATGTTATTCACCACAAGAAAGCTAGGGACAAGAAATGCTGAAAATTTACTGTATACACTTCCCAAAAATACAGTATATCTATACAGTAGTATACTAATTAATGATGAGGATAACAAATATTTATTGAGCATTTACTATATCTAAAACACCGTGGGGGGGGCGCCTGGGTGGCTCAGTGGGTTAAAGCCTCTGCCTTCAGCTCAGGTCATGATCTCAGGGTCATGGGATCGAGCCCTGCATCGGGCTCTTTGCTCAGCAGGGAGCCTGCTTCCCCCTCTCTCTCTGCCTGCCTCTCTGCATACTTGTGATCGCTCTCTCTCTCTGTCAAATAAATAAAACAAAATCTTAAAAAAAAAAAACAGAAAAAAAACCACTGTGCTAGATACTTTTTATACATTATCTCAGCAGATAAAGCAATAGTACTTGCCACTCATATGATTATTTCTCCACATCTAAAAATGTATAAATGTTCAGATATAAAAATAATATGTAAAATATATAAAAATAATCCACATATTTCTTTATATTTATAATTTTATATTTATATTTAACATTTAAATTTAAATTTATATTTTTATAATTTATATTTCACATATTTACATTCATATTTAACATCATATCTTTATATTTAACATCCTTATATTTAACATCTTTATACTTATCTTTTCATCATCTTTATATCTTAATATTTAATGTCACATAGCGAGTATGTATTAGAATCTGGATTCCAATCTTGAATTGACTCCAGAATTTACATTTTATGTATAGAATCTTAAATACTTAGTGAACCCCATATTCTCAATATTAAAAGTTCATTTATTTATTTTTTACCCTGGCTTTTTTGTTTATAATATAATAAGACATTTTAGGGCAAGGCCGCCTATTGTCTTATATGTGGGAATAGGTGGAAAGTACACTCATCTAGGATAAAAAGAAGTGCATTGTGGCTTTAATGTAAGAAGCCTTCTTCATAAGGCAGTGACCTTTGACCATAAATAGTATATTATTTAAATAAAAACATGTCAATAAGTATGTTTGGATAGTGAAACAAGGAAAAGATGACTGGAGCAGCACACTGCAAGAAATGGACTGAAGCTAGGGATGCACACAAAAGGTGGTTAGAAAAATCTTTGAGGAAGAAGAAATTTAAAAATCACCATTTTGTTTTTATTTTAGATCTATTTGGTTCAATTAAGCTTTTCTTCCCAAGGCCACATGCCCTGAAAAGAGAGTAAACTTCATTAATTTTATTTCTGATATTTTAGATCCTCCTTTAACTAGAAACTTCTCTGTGACTCTTAGATATTATATGCAATTCCAGTCATCTCTTATGGTCTCTTTTGATTTTTTAAAATGAATTTCCAATATTTTATATGTAACATAGTTCAGAATAGTAATAAAAAAATTCAATAAAGATAATTAAATTAATAAACTAACGAAGTCAATTAATCTCAAAACAAGATAATCACCCAAGAATCTTGCTATTTAGGGCAATTGCTGTTAAACATGAGGGCCATACATCACCACGGGACCAATTACCTCCTATATGCAAAAGTTTCTTTCTAATACTCTCAAACTGTGATACTGTTACATGGAGCCCTGGGCCTGATCTCTGAGTCTTTTCTTTATTCTGCTACTCTCAACTATTTTTTTTAAGATTTTATTTATTTATTTGACAGAGAGAGAGAGATCATAAGTAGGAAAAGAGGCAGGCAGAGAGAGAGGGGGAAGCAGGCTCCCCGTTGAACAGAGAGCCCAATGTGGGGTTCGATCCCAGGATCCTGAAATCATGACTTGAGCTGAAAGCAGAGGCTTTAACCTGCGGAGCCACCCAGGGGCCCCTACTCTCCCCAATTCTTAATAAAATTCTTAATATTGTCTGAGGAGACAGCTGGAATCAGGATGCTGATACTATTGTTCCAGTTACAATACTAATACAATACAATACTAATTACAATCATATGATCTAAGGTAACTAAATGTCTTGAGATATGTATTACCACAGATGAAAAATAACTAATAACATTTCAGAACATGAGATATTATGGAAAGAACATCAGATGAAGATGACAGACATCTAAAAGTAGAAAGTACGAAAAAAAATCAAAGTCAACAGAAGACAGCGCAGGGGAAGCAAAGTTTACTGTATTCTTTTTAATAATTACTTTTTAAAAATCATAAGCTTAGTTATTAAAGTTAAAAGGCATGATATGAGTCTTATGAATTTATTCAGATCTATCTACCTAGTAGAGATTCCCATATCCATCTTTTTAATTTCTAATTTAAGTAATTTTCTTTACTTGTTCCTACTTAACTGTGTATTCAGTCCAGTATAAAATAAATAAATAAAATGACAGAGTGGACTCAGTGCTTTTAAACGTCTCTCCTGGGGCTCCTGGGTGCCTTAGTCAGTTAAGTATCTGTGTTGGGCTCAAGTCATGATCCCAGAATCCAGCGATTAAGCCCTATGTCAGGCTCCCTGCTCTGTGGAGGGTCTGCTTCACCCTCTGCTTGCCACTCAGCCTGCTTATGCTCTCTCTCTCTCAAATAAATAAAAAAAAACTTTAAAAATAATATAAAATAAAACAAAAATCTCTTCTGGTTCTAACATTGTGTAGTTCTTCCAGATTTCATTTTTCTTTAAAACTTGGTAGTTAATATTTCAACTAATGGTATCAGTAGGACACATTTATTTTTAAAACTACTCTCCAGTGCAAAGGGTTGTAATATTTTATTTTTTAACGTGTAAAATCAGTCTAGACATAGAAACAGCCTTGTCACTGGCAAGTATTCTAACAGATGGACTAACCACTAATTTTTTGTTCAGATATATAGCAATCTTTTATTTGAATCTGTAGGATAGAAGATACTTTTCTTTATAATGAACATGTCACTAAAAAATACAATAGTTTATGTTAAACGTAGTTAGGAAATGCATAGTAATTCCCAATGTATTTGAAACAAAGATTTTATGAAGCGTAGCCCCGGCTAATAAAAAATTTCTTCACTTCCGATAATGTCAGACTAGATAGTCAATCCTTGCACACATACTGAGTCTGACTATAAAAATGAATTATCCCCAAGTGAAAATCCTCTAAATGCTTACTTACCTGTATATGGTGAAAATTCTCAAGCAAGCAAAATTGCAAAGAAAGCCTTGGTGGGGGGAGGGAAGGACTACGTATCAACATCTCAATGAACTCAATGAAATCTACAGTTTACCACTTCCAAGTCAGATCATGTAGCAGAACTTGCATAAGCCTCTTCCATTAAAAATTTCTTGAACTTACTTGTATATTTTAAACATTGAAATAATCAGTACCCTTATAAGTTCTTGACATAATTAAACTACCACAATAACACAATGTATGGATGGGAGTTTTACATTTCCCAAGGTATTTAGGATTTTTTTCACTTACATTTGATAACAAGACCCACTTGATTTGGAATTCCCTGCTTGATACTGTAAACAATTTACTTTTTTAAAAAATTTTTATTAACATATAATGTATTATTTGCCCCAGGGTACATGTCTGTGAATCATTAAATGTGCTTTACACATTTTGCAGCATTTGCCATAGCACATACCCTCCCCAATGTCCATAACCCTACCGCCCTACCTCCAGCCACCTTTAGTTTGTTTCGTGATGTAAACAATTTACTTTGATAAGTTTTTTAAGACTTAAAATGTTCTACATTGTCATCTCTAATTATGGTAACATGCAAGCAATGAACCATAACAGGGTATCCAACTAAACTAGGTATGACATACCAGTCCCAAACCACATCAAATTTGATATAATACCTCCTTTACTTTATACTATGAAATATTTTATTTCACTTTTTCATATTTTTATATTCTTTCTAGATTCAGTAATACAGAAGAAAGAGTATGTTCTAAAAGCTAGTGGCACAAGCTCTAAGGCCCCGAAACAATTAATAAATACATAGGATACTATGTCCCTAAATGTGTAGATGCATTTAAATACATTTAGTAGGTCTTGATTTACACACTGCCTTGCAGGTGTGGAATACTGTACTTTGCAGTAGCCTAGCTTTGACCTTGATAAACAGTGCTCTGGGAAACCAGTCATTAAATTCTACTGGAATAGTGAGATTAAAGCTATGTTAGTATGAGACTGTGTTCATACGCACATCCCTCTTATCCCCAAGTCTCTGGTGAAGAAATTTTTGCTTTTTATTTTTGTTAAAATTCCTTATATGGATCTGATCTGTTACTATGTATTTACCAATGTTTGTATATTGTACTGACCAACTGCTTATCCAACATTCCTCCACAGAGATGAAATAAAGCAAAAATGCCACCCCAAAATATGGCAATTTGGCTTGCTGGTTATTTTGAATTAAAAGTATTTAAGAAACAGCAGGTACAAGGACACTCTGGCACTCCTTTGTCCCCCTGAAAGCAGAGACTGGAAGGCTACATAAATAAACCTTGTGACTTCCTCATTAATTTACTACTCTAAGCCCAACATTTTCATCTTGCCAAAACTTCACAAAATTATTCATTCTCTAAAATGAATGCTATGCCTATGCTGGTCACTTCTTTGAGCCTCATGGTTTTGGGGCCCTCATACATACAAATTTATTTTTTTCCTGCTAATCTGTCTTATGTTCATTTGATTATTAGGTGAATCAAAGACCCTAGAAGGTAAGAAGAAAAAGTTTGGGGCATCTGGGTGGCTCAGTCGATTAGGTGTCAGACTCTTGATTTCAGCTCAGGTCATGATACCATGGTCCTGAGATGAAGCCCTGCATCAGGCTCTGTGCTCAGTGGGGAGTCTACTTGAGATTCTCTCTCTCCCTTGCCCTTTGCCCCCCCCCATACTTGCACTCACTCTTTCGGAAAAATAAACAAATAAAATTTTAGAAAAGAAAGAAAGAAAGAGAGAAAGAAAGAAAAAAAGTATTTCTCCCCTACACTTCTATAAACTTCCTGACTGTCTTCATGATGTGTTCTTTCATTCTGATGTCAGTTTCTGCTTTGCCATCTTGATTTTGAGGTCTAGATCTGTCATTCACAACCCTGAGAGACAACCATAATAGTTATTTTCTTTTAGATAAAGTAGTTAGAATCTATTCCAAATAGACATTTGAGGAAAAGGCAGACATTGTATTTTTATTATGCCCAATTTAAGAATTTATTGTTTGTGTTAAAACATATGGTTAAAAAACTGCAGAAAATGCTAAGACATTATAGACAGAACTTTCATTGTCTTGGGATATTGCTTTATATACACATGTACAAGAAATGTTTATCTATGTAAATTTTGCAATGTGAAGCTACATGTAAACTTACAGATTTCTCTCAGTAGAAAAGAAAACCCAAAGATTATTCTGTAGGACATTAACAGGTTTTGTATTTTACCTCTCTGATCTAACCATAACTTTTTTCCCCTAAAACATCTTTATATGCAGTTTCACAAAATGTTTTTCGAACCAATTTCACCTCCTGATTCTCTCATTAATTAATGAGTTGAAAGCAATCTTTAAGTGTGTTTATACCATGTTTGCAGTACAGTCATATTTTTAACTTTCTGGAAAAAAAAACTTTGACAATTCTGTTAATTATGGTAATTAGAATCAATTGAAGCTTTTGTTCTATTTCTTACTTACATATAAATGTGAGATCAGGTCTACTACTGTGAAATAAGATGAAAATAAAAATATTGATTTCATAAAATACTGAATACATGAAACACATGGACTAGGACTAGTACTTTAGTATTTGCTGTTTAATTTTTGATTTGGAGGAAATTGAGACACAGAGACAAGAAGTTAAGTGATTAAGTACAGCACCACATGAGTAATAATTGACTAGAGCCTCAGAACAAAGGCAGGTAATAAAGAAAACACCTAAGTGATAGGTAGAAGACAAAAATATCTGGAGTACCCTGAAAACCTGAAGGCTGGCTTTCAGAAATGAGACAAACCTGAATGCACATATGGAGTAGTTTAATAGACATTATTTTGAAATAAATAAAAGTGTAGGAAAAGATTTCTAGACTTTGTCTTGTATTCACTGTCTACCATCTGTATGAAGGCAAGAAAATAGGAAGAAAACAAAATAAAGTCTAGAGGATTAAAGCATTTAATGACACATCCAATTCCATAATTATTTTTCTGAGAATGTAGTGCTTTCTTCTTTAAGAATTTTCTGTTCGATTCAAGTTATAGACTAGTGCTCTGCTGAAAAAATGGAAAACTTCTCTCTGTATCAAATAACAGATAAATAAAAGTCATTGTCCATGAAGCATTTTAAAATTTTAATTAGGGACACCTAGGTGGTGCAATTGGCTAAGCATCCAACTCTTGGTTTTGGCTCAGGTCATGATCTCAGGGTCAGGATTTCAGGGTAGTGGCATAGAGCCCCATGTTGTGCTCCATGCTCAGTAGGAAGTCTGCTTGAGATTCTCTCTTTCTCTCCCTCTGCTCCTCCCAATAAAGCTCTCTCTCTCTCTCTCTCTTTCTCTAAAGTAAATTAACAAATCTTTAAAAATAAATAAATTTTAATTAAATTTTATAACATATCTAGTTAACTTAGTTCAATCAATGTTTGTGAAGTGACTGGACAGGTCTAAGATATGGTGACTTTGGGGGCCTCTGGGTGGCTTAGCCTGTTAAGCGTCTGCTCTCAGTTCAGATCATGATTCCCGGGTCCTGGGATTGAGCTCCAAGTCAGGCTCCCTGATCAGCAGGGTCTGTTTCTCCCTCCCTCCTCCCTCTTACTACCTCCCCCCAGTCATGCTCTCTTTCTCTCAAATAATAAATAAATAAGTAAATAAAATCTTTTAAAAAAAATCTGGTGACTCCATTCAAGTTGCAGCATAAAAGACAAAAGATAAGGGATAAAAGATGACAATGATAAAGAAATATTTATAGACAAAATGTTTCATCTGAAATGTGGAATGCTATGGAATCTGATTTAATAAAGATGGCTTTATCTTCAAAATGACTGTAAGAGGATGTATCATTTCTACTAAACATTAAGCACATATTAAATTGATATTATAAATGATACTGTGTAACATTCCCCAGTAACCATAATTCCTTCAGTTCTACTTTTCTACTTCTAAAACTAACAACCTTTTCATTTTTTCTGTGTTCTTGTCCAATGCCTCTCATTTAAGACAATAAGCATTCAATGAACAGTTTGTGGGATATGCTACTGGTACGGAGGTTACAGATATAGCCCCTGCTTTTAAAGATCTCAAGATGAACTGAATAGAAACCACAGATGAAAACCTTTATGAGTAAACAATCGGTTCTCAACACTACATCACTCTTAGTAAAAACCGGCTATAATTTCATTAAGTGTAACATCTTTTATTTTGGTGAAAATGTGGAAATCAGGTGACTAGTACATTTCTCTAAATCTTTTACTTATAAAAAATAATTTTTTAAAAAACGCTCACAACATTAACTGTTTCATTTTTCTATTGGGAATAATTTTAATTGGGAATAATGTTTCTTAAATGAGGTTTTATATTTATCTCCCAATATATCTCAAGCACTTTCAAGCATAAATACCCCACAAATACAATAGTAATTTTACAGATAGCAGATTTACAATTTTGATTTTGAAGAAAAAATGCTTTATCCTAATTTATCTGGAACAGAATAGCATATTTAAAGGTAAAAAAAAAGTTTTCACTTTATATTCAACTAGTTAAAGCTAATTAACTGACTCTCATAGTGATGAATTAAACATAGTTTTTCAGTGTATAAGACCAACATGATATACATGTAAGTATTACAGGTAAGTCTTAGAATTTTTCAAAATATTCTCATTAGACATTTTAAAGTTAAAATTTGTCAAAGAAAATTTTGCCACTGTAGGGGATTCAATATGATAGGTCTGATCAGGTAGTCATGAAGATTTATAACAAATATATAAAATGAAGCTGATCAAGTATAAAGTATGTATAAATGATCTAATGCCCTGGAGTGCTGACAAATTCCAAAGACTTAGAGATTACACAAGTAGAAAGGGGTTAATTAGTAGTTTGAGAGGCAGTAGTACCCTCCAGAGTCATGATATAAAAATAGGAGGACTTCACAAAAGGAAAATGGAAGTTTCCCGGAGGTTATCATGCCATCCATAACTGCTGTAACTACTACACAAATGACTTCCTAAGGGTAGTTATCAACCTTTTCTTAACCTTTCTCTGCAGTGACACATACAGTCGATGGTGTTCTCGTGTCTGAGGTAGTAGGGTAGATAAACTAGACTTTTTTTTTTTTTTTAAAGAATGTATTTATTTATTTGACAGAGAGAGAGAGAGAGAGAGATCACAAGTAAGCAGAGAGGCAGGCAGAGAGAGAGGGGGAAGCAGGCTCCTTGCTGAGCAGAGAGCCTGATGCGGGGCTTGATCCCAGGACCCTGAGACCTTGACCTGAGCTGAAGGCAGAGGCTTTAACCCACTGAGCCACCCAGGTGACCCTGAACTAGACTTTTAATGATATGGAATTCCTGAAACACTTCCTATTGCAAGAAAAAACATAGCAAATATGAGCCTGGTTAGGTAGTGTTGGGACTGAGCATGTCTGTGCAAAGACCTATCATGGCCCCGCACACATCTCACTCCGTCATTTCAACAGGTATTAAGCCACTACTATGTTCATGAAAGGAAGGAGGTTTTGGAGATAAAATGATAAAAAAAGATAAATATTGTCCTTGTTGTCACAGCTTACTTAAATAAAATGTAATCAAGTGAACAAGCAACACAACAAATAATAATAGGGTTTCCATGAACAAAATATAGGTTCACTGGTAGCATACTTAGGAGAAAATAATTTGCTAAGAAGGATTTTGGGAGGCATATTTATTACAAAAATAATTAGTTATCATGTTAAACATATTTAATTATATACTTATAACAGGCTGTACATCCATATGCTACAATTCACATATTATACAAACTTATATTCACTATTTTCTACGATATGAGTGTATCTTGCTGTAGTCCTATTGCTCTCATTATAAAAAAGAAAAAAAAACTGCATACATGCCTATGCACTGTATTTGTATGATAACTTAGTTTCTACCAATTGTTTAAAAACAATATTATAGTCAATTCTAGTGTTCTCTCAAAGTTAGTCAAAATTAATTGCTCCTGCTCAAAAATTATAGGTAGATTTAAAATCTTAAGCACATTTATGATTCACCTTCATGAATTTTTAAGAAAATCAATATTGTATGCCAAAAATAGAATACTTCTTGGAAAATAATTGAAACAAGGTAATTCATTGTGTAACACAGAAAATCAGCAGCTGATTGAGACAAAACGATTGTTATATGCATGAGTTAAAAGACTTAATTGTGTTTGGATCCTGTATCAGAAATAATTTCCTCTTTTTTTGGTTATCATCCTCATGTGCCCTTTGGATGAAAAAGCATAATACACACATGCTTTACAATGACTGAAGAAATTTATAAATTGTTGTAAATATGATTATATTCCATAACATTATGAAGTGTTTGTATGTAAGATCCTCATTAATTTCACCAAGACTCTTTATGTCAACTTGGGTAAAATTCATTAGAAAAACCATATTTTAGGAAAATTGAGTCGATGAACAAAGACTACCACATATTTAAGGAAAATAAGAACAGATGAAAGCTGTTCCTGAGAAATGGAGTAAGGAGAGTTTGAGTCAGTGACAGATGGAGAAGGAGGGAGAAAAAAAAAAAATTGTGACATCTGTTAAACCACATTTGGAAGAGTCATTTACACACCATGGACGAACAGCAACTTATTCCTGGAAAGTGCTTGCTGCCGAGGTTGTGCTAATTCTTGGTTATGAATAGATTTAGTTATTGATGAATCATATTGCTTTTGGGAATCTTATGTTATTTGAATTGCTAAAAAAATCCTATTTATAAAAGCAAAGTCCATTTTCTTCATGGCATTACATCAGCCTTAGGACATTTGGAGGCCAGTATTCTTACAGGCAAGGGTATTCTGAAAGTCAGATGTTTTTGGGACAATCACCTCATCTAATGGGACGAATTGTGTGTATTTCTTTTATTGTGGCTTGGTATTGATTTATATTTTATATTTATATTAAATCAATACTCTTGGTATTGATTTATATTTTTTCTAAGAATATATCCTAGAAATATACCAGGGTAATTAGCATTATTTTAATTTTTATATTAATATAGATTGAAATTCCATTTTACCTCAAATAAGCTATCTTATCCTTTTATCTATTGTATTTATTTATCCCATTAAGAATTCTTGTCACCCTGTGTATAAAAACAGATTCTACAATTCCCTTGACTCTGTTCCCAAGTGTTTAAAGAATCTTTACTTACTCGCTGAATAACCTGCAGCTTTCTCTGATCACCACATTTTCCTTTTCTCATTAAATTTCTATCCTCTTTTTTGCAAAGGTAGGCATATTTGGAAATATCTTCTCCACTGAATGAAAAATAATCACTAACTGTAGAAACAGAATATTAAATAATAATTATAAAATATTTTGTGATTTTTCAATTTTTTCTGGACTTCTATAAGAAAAAAATGTAAACAAGAAAAAAAAACAATCGGTCTTTATATATCTTTCAATCTGAGCTGATTTCAAGACTTAAAGGAGAAGTGGTTGTAAAGAAGAGAAAATACATTTTTAGAGAAGGACGATAAATGTAAAAAATAAGTTATCAAAGATTAAAAAAAAGAACTCAAGGTTTTGTTTAAAGGGATTCCTGTAAAAGGAATCTATGTCAGAATGGACATGAATAAAGCTGAAATAAAATTAAAATCAACAATAAAATATAATAGCTGGAAAAACCATAGAGAATCTTTCATGAAAATTACATTACACAGGTGAAAAACAAACCCCAACTCAAAAAGTTTAACTGATTTGCCTAAGGTCATATTACTACGAAAATTCAGAGCCAGGTTCATTTCTAAGACCAGTGTTTCTCCAAATGGCGATTAATAAAAGTAAGAAAGAAAAAGAAGAGTGAAGGAATAAAAAGCAGATTTTAGAGATCTTTGCTTTTCCTAGAGGACCTAACTCAGTTGGTCTAGGATGTAAACCTGAATATTGTATTCCCTTGGCTAACAACAGGGAGCCACAGAAAGGAAGAAGATAAGATGTGAACTGAAGTAGAAGAGAAAAAAAAATATAAAAAGGAAAGGTGAACTTGTTTTTGATAGTTTCCCCTAATGTGTGTATTTCTCTCTGCAATCACATGAGGAAAGATAGCTGGGTCTACATCAGGATTTAGGTATTTCTTCATTCTTTGGGCAGATGTTTAAGAGACTATCACGTGATAATCGTCAGATGGTGATCATACGCCTTTCCAGAACTGTCTCAATATAACTTAATCAGAATCTCTAAGGATAGGGCCCGGGACTCTACACATTTTCCAAGCTCCACTGTGACCAATCACTAGCTATATCATTTGTAGAACTGTCTCCTTGAGTGGAAGGAGGACATGCTACTTTACTTTGTGTGTAAGATACTTAGTACAGACGCTGGATCTTAGCAGATATTCAGTAAATGTAATAGGTAAATGATAAAATTGAATGAACAACTATGAATAATAAAACTTACTAAAGTTCAGTTTTTAAAAAGTAATTTGTGTACTTACTTGTCAATTACTAGATATGAATGTTTTTGGTTTTATACTTTTTTTAAATAAAGAGTTGGCTTTTGCATTTTTCTAAGAAATACCAGTTACCACTCTGGACTCTACAGAATCAGAAGGAAGTCAATTTGGGCACATAAAAATGACACAATATTTCTAGGATGTCAAGTATGCATGTTTTTTTTACCTGTGAAAGATATTAATCAAATCAGAAATCTCCAACAAAAGTATCAATTTTTATAATTGATAATTTCAATACTCAAAATAAAATACTAATGATAATATGAATGAAGCCATAATGTACCTGAAGACTGAAATAAACTTGAAACAGTTCAGTTTCTGTACACCTTTTGCTTTTTCCAAGAACGTTTTTGCAAAATAGTCACTAGGCTGCAGAGATAACCCACATAGACGATGTTATTAATATGCAATCTTCCTTCCCAAAACAGTTTACATATGCAATATACAGCATCTGGACCTTGTAATTGAATTTTTGAAGTTCGCTGTGGTTTGGGAGCTGCATATGGGTCAGTAATCATTATCCAGACACCATCGTTCACAGTACACATATAATTAATCAACTCATTAATTACAGAAAAAGAGACTCAGAGAAGTCTTGCACACCTATTTCTTAAACAAATATTTTACTCTTGAGTTGTAAAAAAGAGCATCTCCATTACCATTGCCTTAGATTACTGTTAGCAATTTATTTAGGGAGCTTTTAGAACAAGGTCCATAATAAGAGTCAATATAAAAATCTTTCAGATACAGGGCCCATCATATATATTCACAGAATTTAATCACTTTCTGGTTAAATCACTGCTTTGGATCGTTATCTTCTGAAGTTAATGTCAATAGCACTTTATTTTTAATGTAACTATATTCAGCCAACTGTAGGAGAAACAAATCATGTTCTTTTTTATTTGTAGTTTTAGTAGATGGTTGCCAGGGTAAAATTGATAATTAGGGAAAGTAAAATATTTCTCACCATTTTTTTTCTATTACACATTACTGAACCCAGGTTATTTAATGAAGATATTTTATATCTTCATTAAGATATAAAAGATAAGATGCATAAAGGGGGAAAAAAGTCTGTAAATATATTTTCTCACTTTCTTGGCTCATTAGCTAACCTGACCTAACCATTTTCTTTTGCTATTTGTCAATCCTAGTTTTTGCTATTTTTTTCCCCTACTTGTAGCAATTCATCTTCATGATGCACTGGCTTATGTTTTGACCTACAAAACTCCTTGTAGAGAGAGATACAGCATTAATATGAAAAGGAGGCTAATTGCACAAGATAAATGCCAATCCTAAAATAATAATAAAACGTAATAGGATATCGGTTCAAGGTAGAGACAGGAAGGACTATTTAATCAAGTTGTTGTGAAATGTATGGAGAGCTTAAAGAAGATGAACAGCTGTTTGCTATCTTCACTGAGGCTAGAAATAACTTTGGCTTAAAATGAGAGACATGAAGAAGAGATTTCTGCCTGTAGATTTCTAATGAGATTTCTAGTCAGAGAACCATACAGTCCATAGAATTTTATTTCTTGTTAGATGCAGAGAAACAGGAGATAATTTAGGGACTATTCAATTTAGAGATGGGAAGAAAGATCAATTGATGTTTTAAGGTTTCTCTTTTTTTAATACTGCATTGTGCTGACTTCTCTAAGCCTCACTTTTCAGTCTCTGAGCCCCTCTGCTTTGAACTCATGAAATGCCACACAGATCAAGGCTTAAACTACTAGCCATCTGGGCCAAGGTCAGGCAGAATATACCAAGACAAAGCTGAGCTCCTGAGGGTTTAGAACCATCACTTTTATCTAACAATTTAATCCAGGTTTAACTGCTTTTAGTGGAGAATTGGCCATGGAAAACACATTACTTCTTATTATCTAGACCCTAAAAACCTCTTTGCTGTCCATAAGGCATGTTCCCAACTATCAAATTTGTCCCTATATCCCTGCTCAATGGTTACTTGGGATTTTTTTTCTCCAAACTGTTAAGGAAATGAACATAGGACAGTGTGATAAGTGGTATGATATAAAGTGAGGAGGTTATAGGTGGGAGAAAGTATCTAGGTAAAGGAAACATTTCAAATGAAATCAAAGGAAAGTCTCAAGGTTGTTTCAGATAGATACAAGGAGGAGAGAAGAGGAAACATCAAAAAAATCTGGAATGTTAAGCTAAGGAGTTTCACGCATGATTTTCAAGCACATTTCAGCTACGGCTATCATTTTTCCTTCTTTTTTTAAAAAAAATATTTTATTTATTTGAGAGAGAGTGAGAGAGACAGAGCACAAGAGAGAGGGGGATCAGAGGGAGAAGCAGACTCCCCGCTGAACAGGGAGCCCGATGCAGGGTTCAATTCTAGGACCCCAGGATAATGCCCTGAGCCAAAGGCAGACGCTTAACTGACTGAGCCACCCAGGCACCCCCAGATATCATTTTTCAAAAGAAAACTATTGAGGAAGTTTAATATGGAAATCAGATAAACACAGAGTGCAGTTCCTGTGGAGAATCCGCAGGGAATCTGGAGCTTCTACTAAACCTCAGCAATGTGTTTGAAATAGTTTCATGAAGCCTTTTCTGTTCACATGCCAAGATTTCAAACCACAACCCTCAATGCTAGAGGCAAGTTTTGAAATAGCAAAAGTGTATAATCAGATATACATTCTCACCTTTATATATGACAATATATGGCTGTTTAAACCTCATAAATATAGACCATTAGTGGCCCCCTCATACCCCTGCCTTAAACCAACTACCATCTCAGTGCCACAGGGTGCCAGTAACGTCAGGACAAAAAGAAAGGAGGTGGTACTCTGATGCCCTAGTTAAAGTGTGAGGGAGAGAGACGTACCACTCACTCCCACCTCCAACGATTTGTAAAACTGATTTAAACCAGTAATATTTTTTAAGATGTAGGAGTAGTTAATAGCACCTCATACTTCTACTTAAATCAGTGAAAGAAGTCTTATGATTTATTTTAGTTTTCATTATTCCTCTCTTCTTGAAATGCCCATCTTTACCACCTCTGAAGATCTATCTTATCTATCTCTTGTTTCTGCTTTTATTATTCAATCTTCTTAATTTAAGGTTTTTTTCCTCTTCTTTAAGATTAAAACTTTTGTGAAGGATAAGGACATGACTGACTGATATTTACATACCTATGTTTATGAATAAGTGACAACACATTAAGTATTAAAATGTGAACACAGCATCTAAAACTCTTTAATATTGGAGTTGCCATGCATCTAATCCAAACAAAGATGTATCTACAATTCACATTTTCACAGCTAATGTATCATATTAATGACTACAGATTTAAAATGTGTTCTTAATAATTTTTGCTTTTGAATCATTAAATGTATAATTTTCTAGTTTTTATTTTTAAAACCTTTTTTTTTGTTTTATTTCAATCATTTTTACTACATTGAAAACCTCACACATGGGGCGCCTGGGTGGCTCAGTCATTAGGTGTCTGCCTTCGGCTTGGGTCATGGTCCCAGGGTCCTGGGATGGAGCCCCATAACCAGCTCCTTGTTCAGCGGGAAGCCTGCTTTCTCCCTCTGAAACTCCTGATTGTGTTCCCTCTCTGTAGAATGTCTCTACAGAGACATGTCTCTCTCTGTAGAATAAAAAAAAAAAAATTTAAAAAGCTCACACATACTAGAAGTTTAGAACTTCATTAAACTAGCTCAGATAATAAAGGCCAATCAGAATTAAAACACAAGATGAATGAAAACTAGAACCACGTTTAGAACCAGCCTCTTCTCTTCATCGTTAATCAGGAAAAAACTAGTTAGCACTATTGTTCACTGTGATTGCTGTTCTCCACTAATGTGGTTCATTTATTTCTGCCTCACACCATGTAATATTCAGTGACTTCCTGGAGAAGACTATTTTCCCCATCCCACAACTGTCAGGCTTGAGCATGTAACTTACTTATTTGGTACATTAATCAACTCAGGCTACCATAACAAAATACCCAAGACTGAGAGGCTAAAACATGAGAAATTTATTTTCTCACAGTTCAGGAGGCTAGAAATCCAGAATCAAGGTGTCAGCAGGTTTAGTTTCTGATGAGACTTTTTCGGGCTCCCAGACAGCTGCCTTTCCGCTATGTTCACATTGACCTTTCTTTCTTCTATGTGTGTGTACAATTTTGATCTCTCTCTCTTCCTGTAAGGACACCATTCATAATGGATTAGAACCCCCACATTTGTGACAACCTTAATCATCTCTTTAAAGGCCCTATCTCTAAATACAATCATGCTGGAAATCAGAGATTCAATATTTTAGGGAGAAGGAGCACAATTCATCCCCTTAACACTTGAGGTAATGAAACCTGAATGAAAGTAACACTTGAAAAATCTGAGTAAAATGGTTGAGAGCCAATCCATGTTCCACCCCTGCTCTCTTCTCCCTGCCATTAGGCCAACATGTACTCAGGAGGGACTGCCTCTTTCATTCCCGACTCTGGGTTAAAGAGGAGGTGGAACGTGGAAGGAGACCATTCGTAACTAACAAATAAGGAGAAAAAGAAGTAAACTTTTTTTTTCCCACTAACATTCTGAAACTTTCAGGTCTGTTGATGCCACAGCTTAGCTTAGTAAAAGCTTACTAATAAATTAGTAACCAGAAAGAGAAAATTGCTTTTTAAACAGTTTGGCTTTTGCCTTTGAGTCAGGCATTAGGCTGCAAAGACTTTATTATTGGAAGCTGAATGAAATACGGAGACAAACTATTTGGTAAAATGATTACCTGCAAGTACTTAAAAAGCAATTGATTACGCAAATGGGTTCATGGGCATGTTACTAGCAAACTACTGTCTTCCTCAATCATGATTACTTGCATCTATAGTACTATGAGAGAACGATAAGGTATAAAAGGATTGGCCATTTAACGAGAAATAGTAAAAAAGAAGAAAGAAAATCCAGAAATTCTGGAACTTACAGGATTAAAAGATGTTACGTGGGGGCTGGGGAAGGGAAATGAAACAAGATGGGATCAGGAAGGAGACAAACCATAAGAGACTCCTAAACCCGCAAAACAAACTGAGGGTGGCTGGAGGGTAGGGGAGGTAGGGATAGGGTGGCTGGGTTATGGACATTGGGGAGGGTATGTGCTATGGTAAGTGCCGTGAAATGTATAAGCCTGATGGTTCACAGACATGTACCCTGGCACAAATAATACATTATATGTTAATAAAGAAAAAATATGTTACACTGTTCTCATATCTAACTTATAAGAGATAAATTGAGACATGTTTTGAGTGACAAAGGCCAATTACAGCTTAGCTTTTGATAAAAAAAAATAAGTTTAACCTTCATAGCCTTGTTGAAACCAATTCAATAAGCAACACCCAGTAATTCTTTTCAGTTGGACAAAAAGGCTCAGAGAAAAGAAACTAAGGATGTACCTCTTATGTGAAAGTCCAGTAATTTAATGAATGTATAATTTAATTTAGAGACAGATTTGCATATGGAAAAGGATCATAGATGCAACTATGAGACTAAATTTTCTGTAATAAAATCTGTATTTACAAAAGTCAATTACAGTTTTACAGTACTATACTGCCCAAAGAGCCACCACCCTGGATTAAAAGAGACTGGGATCATTTGTTTTAACATTTTGGCCTGCCAATATTCTATGGACAGAAAAGAGGTGGAAAAGTGTCCTATTCCCATGGAGAATATATTCCCCATACCCTTTATGCCCGCTCCAGATGTCCTCAGGGGAAAGAAAGAAAAAGAAATAACCTCCTGGGGCACCTGAGTGGCTCAGTAGGTTAAGGCCTCTGCCTTTGGCTCAGGTCATGATCTCGGGGTCCTGGGATCGGGCCCCACATTGGGCTCTCTGCTCAGCAGGCAGCTAGTTTCCCCCCCACCCCCCGCCTCTGCCTGCCTCTTTGCCTACTTGTGATTTCTCTCTGACAAATAAATAAATAAAATCTTAAAAAAAAAAAAAAGAAAGAAAAGAAATAACCTCCCAGAGGTTGTAATCAAGCTCTGTGGGAAACAATGGATGGGGGAGATATTGCTAGGAAATTTGAAGAAGTAGTAACATCACCAGCAAGATATCACCATGATCAGATCTACTTGGAGCATTCTAATCTACCATTTTGTGAATGGAAGTTTGTGAATGGGGTGTGTGTGTGTGTGTGTGTGTGTGTGTGTACGAAAAACAGAAAAGGAGAGGGAAGAGGGAGAAAAAGAGAGAGATTTTGGGAGGGAGAGACAGAGAAAAATTATCCCAAAATAGACTTATTTATTCTTTTACAACTTCACAATATATTTTATAGTATGTTCTACTTTACTGATATTTCAATTTTACCTGTATTGGGATAGATTTTGTTAAAGTCATTCAACCTTTTTTCTCTTCCTCTTCTCTTAACCTCTCCAAACTTGGTCTGTCTCTCTCATAAGGATGCATACACACAGTATCTTTTAGTAATAAAGAAGAAAGCACAACTATCGGTTTCCAGTGATTTGTACAGGGAAACCAGCAGTTAATAGATAGGACAAGTAGACAATGAGCTCCATGGAGAAATACAAAGGAGAGACAATGAGTTCTTTGTCCAAACACAAAGGGTTAATCCTAACATGGTACATCTTTTATTCTTTCTTTCTTTTTTTTATATTAATATATTTTTTCATTGTATCAAAATAATATTTGGATGGCATGGAAAAAATAGGATTTTTATTCTACATGTCAATCTTTGTTAGGTCCTGAGTAGAAGACTTATCATGAATGTATGTAGGCCAGTGTGTGGGTGTAGGACAGGGAAAGCAAAAGACAGAATAGGAAAGTCAATGCACATCTTCAACTTCATCTTTTTGCCTAGGTTTGGATTATATTTACACATGGAGATTCCTAAATTCTCTTTTTTTGGAATTGTGTATATTGGGAACTTACTTTGCAACTCCTCAACTTTAAAACCATTTATAATTTAAGAGGACATTTTTCTAAATACATCATATAAATACACAGATTGAAATCTAAAATGTTCTGGTGTTTCTTGAGAGAGTAGGACATCAGGCTTGTGAACAAACTTCTTTGTTTTGCATGCCATGAGTGATTTAAAAATGGGTGATGTTGGCAAGAGCAAAAAGATTTTTGTCCAGAAGTGTACCCAGTGGGGTACAATGGAAAAGGGAGGCAAGTACAAGATAGGGCCAAATCTCCATGGTTTATTTGGGTGAAACACATGTCAAGACCCTGAATTTTCTTACCTGGATACCAAAAAAAATAAATACATCACTTGGGGAGAAGAGATACTAATAGCATATTTGAAGAATTCCAAGAAATACATTCCTGGAACAAAATTGGTCTTCACTGGTGCTAAGAAGGTAGGGGAAAGCACAGACTTGATAGCTTATCTCAGAAAAGCCACTAAGGGGAGTAATAGTTGGTCACTGTTTTATTTATTTTAAAACAAAAATGTCTCATGACTTGTGTGCCATATTAAAATTGACCTCATACACCAGAATTCATATCATGAATGGCTGAAAGAATATTTCTTTTGGACAGTCCTGATTTAAATAAGATTGGCTTGTGGTTAAAGGAATAGGTTCAGTTCTTTGAACTTTGATAGTAATTCTGGTTCAGCAAGTATTTGTCACCATTTTTCCCTTCTAAAAGTATGATTGGAATTGATTAATAATGTTCAGCTTTTCACAGAGATGGTAAATGTCATGTCTAAACCTATAGGAGACTGTTCTTATATTTAGATTTATATAACTGGTTATATTAATATATTTAAATACTGAGGAAATCTTTTTACTGTCTCATAGAACAGCAAGACTCAGCTGTGTTTTAAGTTGTGTTTGTTAGTTGGTTAAAGGCAAGGGCTGATGATAAGCTGGCAATGTCCACTCTATCTTTTTAGTCTTAACCATGCCAATATAACTAAAATTCTCTGCCTCTAAAATGTTGCCTTTTGCCTAATGAAAGACATTTTAGTGTATGGTTTCTGTACAATATTAAATAAAGAATATTTAACACTTCTCATATTTTATAGATTATCTTATAGATGATAAGGTCAGATTGCTTTTAAAATTCAGTGTGACAAGATATAGTAGCAAACTTGTGAGTTCTTTACTAAGTCAGATCAAGTTATAATTCAGGATTGTCTTTTAAACAGCTATATGTATGATTGGTAAGGGTACTTTTGTCAGCTCGCTAGAAGAGTTGAAGTAGAGGACATACATCATCAGCACAAATTTGTAAATTATGTGATAAGGCTTAATATAATTAAAAACAAAATCACACACACAAAAATGTTCTGGTGTTTCTCTTGAAGTGTTTGTTGTTTTTTAATTCATTTAAGTTGACATCATAGTGGTGTTTCATTTACTGTGTTATTGAAGTAGTTCCTTAGTACAATGATGAAATATATTTAATATTACAGAACATTGCTTTGCTAGATATCACATTGCTGAAGTTACACTTATGGGCAATATTAAGGGGTCTATTTCTCTACAATGTAGAAACTAATGGGAGTTCAAAGAGTAAAAGCCTTATTACATCCCAGTTCTCTGTTACACTAAGCTCATCTGAGAATTATTTTTCAACAATGTATTGACTAAGTTGTTTATTGTTAGGGGCCTCTGTTGAAGAGGTGAGGAGTGGTTGTAATTGAAGGTGTTTATCTTGGAAGATTCTGGGAGACTGGGAATGAAGAGGTCCCAGCACTGAGCCAGTGGGAATGGAATTCAGTGATTGGAAGGCAGTACAATGGGAAATAAGATACAATGAAGGAGACAAAGCCAACAGAATCAGAGACATGGAACAACATTTGAACAGTTGATAGGAAGAAACAATCTAGTCTATTGTACTGATGTGCCTAAGCAATATAGTTGCAAAATTACAAAAGGTAAGCAGCTCATTTAGAGATCACATGGGGACTTTAAGTGATAAGTAGCACAGTCAAATTCAATAAAGAAAAAAACCCCTGCATTTTATCTTACAATTAGTTTCAAGATTAAATCAGATTCCTATGATGTAAGGCAGAATAATCATATATATTAATTCAAGTTAAGAAATATTTATTGATAATTTTTATAGACATGTAAAAAATTATAGTAAGTGAAAGATTAAGACAGATTCCAACAACCAGAAACTTGCATAAGAATTTCCAAGGACATAATAAAGGATAGCTGAAAAGACATTGTAAACCAAGTGCCACAAAAGAGATACAAAGCGAGAAGCAGAGTGATCTAATGGAGGAAACAAACATATCTAGTTGAAAGCCAAAAGCTTTTCTTGGAAGATATGGAATTTGATATGGTCAATAAAAGAGGATAAATTATTGAAATTCAGAAATGATATAAACATATTCCATGCAGGGAAAAGTGTTTAGACAATATCATAGAAGTAGAAAAGCACAGGATTTGTTCCAATTCATTAAAATAATAATTATATATATGCATTTATATGTATATATAGTTATTATTATATGTATATGTATTATATAAATATATATACACACACATATGTAGTATATGTATATACATACACAAACTGATGAAAGACCGACAAAATGGATTGAGATTCATGGTGTTTTTTTCCCCTCATTCATTACCTTTTCCTAAACTAATAATAATAAACTCTACTCTCTTGAACACATAAAACAGATTTGGTCAATAAAAATTCACTCCACTTATTACAGTGATTGTACATTTATTCTTTTATTCATTCAACCAACCAAAAGACATCAAGTACTTGCCATAAAATAGGACATACATAAAGTGTTGGCATGAACAAATAAAATCTCCAGCTTCACCGAGCTTGTATTTTAATGAAATAGAATAACTGGTGGTGGGGAGAATAGGGCTACTCAAGAAATTACACAGAAAGTCTTTCTGAGGAAATAACTTTTAAATGGTGAACTTAAAAATGTAATGAATCACTTATGGCAAGAGCCAAGGAAAGAACTGCCCAGAAATAGGGAAAAAATACAAAGCTGCTAGTGTGAGGCCATTGTGTGGTGAGTCACAGGCAACAATAACCCTGATGAATTGATTACAAAAGTGATTGCCATGCTCCACCCTCTCTGTCTGTTGTGATATGATATTCCAACTCTTTCCATCGAGTAGTGGAGTCTCTTTCCCCTCCATATGAATCTGAACGAGCTTTCTAACGTCCATTGGCCAAGAGAATATGGTACAAGTGATTTTGTGTCAGGCTTTGATGCTTAACTCACATTCTTGGGAATCCTGTTACTTCTATTAGAACAAGCCTGAGGTAGCTTGTTGGAGGATAAAAATTCTGTGGAACTTAGTTGAGTCAGTTGATTTGCCACAGCTAAGGGCCAAGATGAGCTAAGCTGAACTGCATCTGACCTCTTAGATGACCATGGATGTGACAGAGTAGGAAGTTTAGCTAGATATGAGCTATAGGCAAGGGTAGTGGTAAACACTGGTTTGTGGTTTCCCACCTCCTGGGATTATCAGACCAAGAGCAGCAGGTGCAGAGCATGCACTCCCTTTCCAGCCTGTGTCCTACACTAACCTACAACCTTCATTATAATATATTTACACTGCAGTTCCAACCCCCGCTCTTCCCCCATAGGTGATGATGGTCATGAAAGTTCTGGCAAGAACCTTGTGGGGACAAAAACTCCCCCAAACTCCCCCTCCTATCCAGTAGAAGGAGTCTCTTAGATGGCTGGAAACAACCTCAAGAGAATATTGCTCTAGGTAGAACCCATGATCTATGCAAACAGAAAAAGAAAAGGCACCTCACAGTTGCCACCTCTAGGCCCTCCTGTGCCTCCATCCTGGGAGTGTACTGTCCCTAACAAATGGCTTTGTATTTGTACTTTCCTTCTGGCCGTCTTGATGATTGCGATCCTCACATAAATCTTCATAAGGACTCCAAGCACCGAGACCTCCATTCACACAATACAGGATCTCCCACGGGTAACAGATGCTTGAGTGAGCCCAGTCAATATCAATCAAGACTGGGCCAAATCAAGAGAACCACGGAGTCGACCTGTAGGATCTTGAGCAACAGTAAATTGCTGCTTAAGCCACTAAATTTTGGGATGATTTATTATTCAGTAACTGATGCTTGCTATAGTCTCTTAAACAAGAAAAGATACTTAATTTTACATTGCAAAATTTTTCAAGTTGGTTCATATGCTTATCATCAAGGACCCAGATGTTTTCTGCCAGCATATTGATTTTTGTTGTTTGTTTTTGCCCTTAGACTGATACTCTTATACACTACTTTTCAAAACATAATTTCTTTATATAACAGTTTTCAAGATAGGAAGAAATAATACTTCTTCTCCTCATTTCTATTCTGTCTATGGAGAGAAAAAAAAAATCTACTCAGAAGTCCCTCAGTATATTTCTTAACACCTTCTGACCAAGATTGGGTTACTCACTCCAAATGCATTACATGTATAAAAGAAATTGAAAGGAACTCGACAGATTTGTGTATCATGATTTATTCCGTAGACATGTTGTCACCCTAACAAAAGTACAAATCCAAAAATTAAAGAAGGTGAAGAAAGCTGACAGCTAAACAATGAAGAACAAAGAAAAAAAATAGCTAACTTTTAAAAAAGGTTTCTGTTAATTACCCCATAGGCAGCAAAACTAAAAAAGCATAGAGAATAAAGAAAGCAGTTAAGATGATCTTGGAGAAGAGGACAGGGTCCATTCACAGAAGGACCGATGGTAAAGATTTTGGATTTTTTTAAGTGTGAGGAAAAGTTACAACAGCATCTAAGGTTATGGGGAATGGATCTTAGGTGAATGTTAAAGAAGAGTAAGAACAAAAAAAACAAATGGGAGGATACCTTCCTAAGTCCAAGTGAGAGAACAGGACTAGTGTGATTCGTACTAGAGTAAAAGAATGTGAGAGGATTCAGAATAAGTTCGAGCAGCAGTGGATGGATACCTGGTAATTTTAGGGGCAGACTTGCTGATAAAGTACTTTCTATGAATGAAACAGAGTGCTGAGATTGGTTCCAATGTTCCAGTGTCACTGGAGTTCATAGCCTTGCCATCATTGGCTAAAACAGATTATGTAGGTGCAAGGTTTGGGAGAGAGAAGGGATGTTTCAAATATTTTAAATTTAAAATATCTATTGGACATTAAAGTAGAGGTAGAAAGCAATTAGATAAAAACATTTTTATCTAGTGAGGATTTAGGAATGGAAATAGAGATATGATTGAGCAATCCATACTAGGTATATAACCCCCCAAAAATTGAAAGCAGAGACTTGAACAGACATTTGGACACCAATATTCATAACAGCACTATTCGCAGTAACCCCAAAGTGGAAACAACCTACATGTACATCTGTGGATAAATGGATAAACAAAATGTGGTATACACATGCACAAAAACCAGTAGCGGTAGAAACTGGCAGGGGATATTTTGTATTTGATATTGTTTTTCTCTCTTACTCTTTCTAAGTTGAAGTAGCCTGGACTACCACTAAATGCTGATTGCAAAATAGACTTGGCTTACTTTCTTTCTGAAAGAAGCCCCATATTAAAATTTATTAGTATTAGTATTATTAAAACTAATACATGCAGATATACCATGGAGTCAATCAATACAGGAAACAAGACAAAACCATCAGAACTTTTGAAATCAGAGACTTCTCTAGAAAAAAAAAAAGAGCTTGGGTTTTTCTCTCTTGCTATCTTCCTTTAGCTTTGATTCATCAAGTTACTGAATCTTAACAATTCTACATCCTCAGTACTCATTTTATTTTGTATTTCTTTTCTTTTTCTTTCATGTTTTAGAACTTTTTATTTACATATTTAAAAAGTGTGTATTCCAATAATTAAAATCATTTGAATAAAAAAATGACACTGATACACTGTATTTTACAGCCTGTAGGACACATTGGGCCAGCTTAGTTCTTACTCTAGATTTCATTGTCGTGCCACCCAGCTTCTTCCTTCACCAATGACTGCGCAAACTGGACTTTGGTTGCTCATGTGCCTCTATATTTCTTTTCTAATCCCATTTGAATTACAGCTCCCCCGGAAACCATTGAAGTCATCCCATGGAACTATTGTGAATCACTAGTTTAAAGCCCTGAAATGGTTGGGACCACAAATGTGTAATGCATCACTTTATCTGTAATACCTAACACAGCTCCGATCACATCACAGTTGTTTAATAAATACCTGTTTCAATAAATGAACTAACACACAAGTCCGTGGTCCTACTTCCTTGTTCTTGTTTTATCTTCCTTCTTCCTTTCAAATGGAGTTTTATATGTGATGAAAAAGAGGAAAAAAAGGAAGGAAATGAAAAACACATTACAGAAAAGTAGTAAGAACCCAGGTGAGAGCAATAAATGAGATCTTGCTGAAAAATACATGAGGCACTTCTGTGGAATCACACACCCTAAAAACAACAAAATCTAAGACTACATTAGAAGGAACAGATTTTCCTAGATATGAAAAATAATAGTTCCACTTCACTGTACTCTATCCTGATAAAATTATCCGGAGTCTTTTATTTAATTCTGGGCACCATGATTAAAGAAAGGCACTGACAAAATTCCTGAATTGAATGGAGTTGGATGTATTTGCTTAGTTCCAATTGAGTTTGACAAGCAGGAAAGTGATGTTTGCAGAGCAGACAAAGAATATTTGAAGTCCGGAAGAGTTGATTACACAGATGACCCCAAGAATCAAGGTGAATGAGGCTGTACATATGAGATACACCTTTCTTTTGCACTTTCAGAAATGAAATATTGCTTTGATGGTTCCGACAAAGTGCAATCATCCCCAATGGTCTTTAAAAATTCCTATTAGGATTCATAAGGTCTAGGAGACTGGTGAGCAATTATTGGCATCTTGTGATCATTTTCCTGGCAATTCAGCAACCCTTACCTGCCCAGCCATGTTTCCCCATTCAAAATCCCACGCTTCTCTCCTGAAAAATCAGTTAATAACTTGCCTTCCTGCATCCAGCCATTTGTAAACTTCTTTATCTAATGTTATTTATAATTCATTGGCACAGAAATGATAAAGTATCCGGACATTTTCCAAAGTAAAATTAAGACAATTTTAGTAATCTTATCAAGGTAAATGTTAGTCTTGACAAATTTCTGATAGTCAGTATCTGATATGTTATGTTTGACTCCTGGGATACAAATTTTAAGAAACACATCAACAAATTAGAATATGTCTGGAGGGGAAAAAAAGTGATGTTGGAGTGTCTGGCAGATAGGTTGGGAATATTAACCTAGAAAAGGGTCAAACTAAGTAGCATCAATAGCAGTATTCAAATATTTAAATGGATGTCCCATTGAAAGGTTAGTAAATCCACTGTTACTTCCAAGTAACATACTAAGAATAATGATTGAAAGTTATAAAAGGAGATGAATTTGACTCAGATTAAGGAAGGCATTTTTAATAGTTATGATTTTCCAAAAGTAGAACATCTAGCCTTATGAAAGAGTTCACCAAAGCTTCAAAAATTTAACTATTGACCAGATTACTCTATTTGCAAAATTATGAGAAACACATTTTAAAATGATTATAAGATGGATATCGGAGCATGTTTCATTATATATTTATTCTTACTATCACTCCATGGAGTAAATATTATTGTTTCTCCTTTATATAGAGAAAGTGAAGCACACAGAGTTTAACTAGATAAGTCTATAACTGATAACAAGTACTAGAATTTGATTTCTAGTAGAATTTGACTCTCTGTGACCATAAGGCCCTACCTTTAAATGCCACATTCATGGCACTGGAAAACAACAGGAAGTACAGAAGGAAATTGTCAATATTTGAATTTGAATTTACCATTGTTAATATTTGAATGTATCACTCAGTTTTCTGAGTGGTAAAATTTGAACAAAACAAAACAAAACTTTCTTTACCTGTATTTTTAAAATCTTTCTATAACAAACATTAATTATCTTAAGTAAAATTATGACTACTGAGTATTTTAAAGCAAAATGAGGAAAATATTTTCAATTAATTTTTTCTAACTGTACATCTTTTTTTTTTTAATTTTAGGAATCTCTCCTCCAAAGAAATAGTTGTTCCTTTATTTTATTTTAGTTTTTTATTAATATATAATGTATTATTTGCCCCAGGGTACATGTCTGTGAATCATCAGGCTTACACATTTCACAGCATTTACCATAGCACATACCCTCCCCAATGTCCATAACCCTACCACCCACTAACTCCCAGCCACCCTTAGTTTGTTTCATGACTCTAGGAGTCTCTATGGTTTGTCTCCTTCCCCATCCCATCTTGTTTCATTTCTCTTCCCCAACCCCCCACAACCCCCTGCCTGCCTCTCAAATTCTTCATATCAGA